>OZ023313.1:47527611-47870111 GCA_964007375.1 Ophion obscuratus
AGTTGTCTCAAATTAAAGATATCTGAGGTTTCGGAGGCACAGCAGACGCGATTCATACCGTCCTCCTTCCACACGCGGAGGGTGTTGTCACGAAGTTCGCGCTTCCGCGCTCTCACATTTTTGGCGGCTGCTATGAACTGATGCTGCCATTGAATCTCTAGGGACTCATTTTGGTCGGGCCCCACGGTCTAGAAACAAAGAGGAGGAATTTTTTTATACAATTTTTTGACTTAAAATTTTTTTATTTAGTGCGTACTTACCAAAATCATATTTATTCCTTCGAATACGATGGAATTACCTCGAATATGAAAAGACATCTGGGGGGTGAAATGAAAAAAATGTCAATTTCAAGCCGGAAGATATTTTTTTTTGTATAGACTTACGGTCGCTGCTGAATAACTCCACAGACAATGCTTAAGAGAGGTGTTGTCCAGAGTGGCTTGGGAAAATCATTCCTCGTCGAGGTTCCAAAATTCTTCGACTTGATGCCTTCGCGCCAAATTAGCAAAAGTACACGTTTCGCAGCCTGCAACAGGAAATGCGTATTTCCCAAAAAAAATTTATGCGTTTTTCCCCCAAAACTTTTGTCTTTTTACCTGAATCTTCACTATCTTCTTCAAAAAGATCTTCACTCGTATGTTCGCTGACTTCACTGCGCCGTGAGCTGTCGTCGTCGTCGTCACTCTCGTAGGCTTGAGCGGGTTCGTCGGGCGGTTCGTGGTTGACGTCAATCTGCTCACGTTGAATGGGTGCGCGGTTTATTTGAATCCACCCGTTGACATCTACTGCAGAATAATGTTGGCTAGAGTTCGGAGGAAAAATTCTAGCCTCGGACCGTTGCCCTTTGTCTCATCCAATATGAAGAAATAGCTCTCACGAGCAACTCATGCAACTCGACGCCCGTCGACGCATAGATGCTATCCGACGCCCGTCGACGCAACCCCCCCCCCCCCCCCCACTTACTTGATAGTCGCTGCGGCGGTTCTCGTGATCGTATTGACGGAAGCGAAAGTGTTGATGATGATGATGATGATGATGATGATGACGATGACGATGACGATGACGATGACGATGACGATGACGATGACGATGACGATGACGATGACGATGACGATGACGATGACGATGACGATGACGATGACGATGACGATGACGATGACGATGACGATGATGATGATGATGATGATGATGATGATCCAGAATAGGTCCGATATTGGTCGCGTTTCCCAGGAGAGGGGATCGGAAAAAAAATACGTCTTCAGACACACTCTCTCACACACACACACACACACACACACACACACACACACACGCGCACACGCACGCACGCACGCACGCACGCACACACACACACACACACACACACACACACACACACACACACACACACACACACACACACACACACACACACACACACACACACACACAGCTTTCTTTTTATTCAGTTTCCATATCATGATAACCCCATGGAAGAGTGTCCGTGGAATCTGGGATTAGCACTCTTTTGTCATCTCTCCAGCTGAGAGCAATTTTCTGTTGCGTCGCCGTATGTACAATGTGTTTTTTACTCGTGATCAATTGTTGCGCCTTGACAAGATTTTCGTGCGCAAACAAGCAATTTTTAAAGTCGTCGAATGTGATGGATTTCAGGGTTGACCGCCATACACCCTTAGCTCTCTTCTTCGCGTCGTCACAGTCGAGAATTTTGAACGAGTACAATTTCGCTCTCAAGCCTACAAATTCCGTCATAATACGACCGTTATTCTCATCTTTCATTAGACCTATTACTTTCTTATTGCGCAAAGGCATATTGTACGGATTGTTCGGTGAATAATCAGACGTGTCAAATTTGTCGATATCGCGCTTCATCGTTTCATACATGTCGGGCACGCTGATGTGATAGATGAGACTATCAGTGTCTGTATACAATAATTTTGCTCGATCGTCAAATCTTTCGCGCATGAAATTGTAATGAAAATTATAAATCCAGAGCTTGGAGATATCGAGTATGGAAAATCCGGTGTATATGGGCTTGTTGAATAGGACGCATGCTTGATTGAGCTCGATTATGACGATGTCATTGTCAAATATGGCGCAGCTATGGAACGTTGGCTTGGCAATCTGCGGTTCGGCCCCCCACCGCCCCTTCCACTTTGTCACGAGTCGCACTTCCCGATGTTTCCTGACATTCTCCATTGTTTTGCCAAAGACTGCATTGTTCATGAGTTTGTAAAAATTTGTCTCAAAGTCATTGTTCGATTGCTTTCGCAATTCCGTATTTATATCGATGTATTTTTTCAGCCATGCGCGTTGTTTGAATTTGAGGACTCGGTGAATTTTTAGGAGACGCAATCCCAATTTCAAGCATTGCTTCAAATTTCTATAATGAATCACGTATTTTTCTTTTCGAAGCAGTGTGGTCGTTAGTTTTCGTTGAGTGCTGCCAGGAGGGACGTAGTGTTCGGGGCACAAAGGCAGATCTTTGTGCGTGTCGTGTAACTCTCGAGGATACTCCAAATCGACTTCAAAAATGTAGCCCGTTTCGGCGTCGTCGGGAATACTCTCGATACGTTCCCCGAAATTTTCCACCCAAGTGAACGAGCCGAATGGTAATGACTCACACATAGCTGCACCATACAGGTTATTGACATCGTAATACATCA
The DNA here is from genome assembly GCA_964007375.1 of Ophion obscuratus. Classification (NCBI taxonomy): domain Eukaryota; kingdom Metazoa; phylum Arthropoda; class Insecta; order Hymenoptera; family Ichneumonidae; genus Ophion; species Ophion obscuratus. The sequence continues at coordinate 47,530,278 of OZ023313.1, forward strand.
AGTATGACTCGGACTCGTTTGGATTGAAGTTATCACGCATGTAGCGATTATTCGCTTTCCCATACCTATTGCAGCACTGCGCTACACCACCGCGAATACCTTTCTCGATGAACATTAACATGTCAATGTCGAGCAAGAGTTCGAGTTCTACGCCGGTACATTTTAACATCGCATCAAACGATAGACCGGGTGCGGTAAAATAGTGCAATGGATCGAGGCCGTATGTGTTAATGCAATTTCGTCGAAAATTCTCAAAAATATCTGTCAGAAGGAGTACGTCGGTTTTCAAATACAAGTCGGAATATGCACCCAACGTTTTAAGATTAAAGACAGTCCAAACTTTGCACGCGTGCACGTAATCGTCCGCTGAAATATCTTCACTACTCAATCGGGGAGAAAAATGTATCTTTCGCAGGCAATTGCGTCTCATCGAGTCGCATCCAAGAGTCCACATAGTCATAGGGAAATACGCCTTTTCGCGTCAACAATTCAAATTGCGTGGCGTCAGCGCAATGCTTGCGTGTTACTATTTTTTGATCATTTTTCAGGTAAGACGCTAATTTTTCGATGCTACTCAGCATGAACCTCAAGGAGTCGATGAATCTATACTGCACGCGTGTACCTTTGACGCGCCTCGAAAAAGAAATATATTTCTCCTTGTTCATCGGCAAAAGACTCATGGATCCTTCGAAGGTTCGAGCCAATGCTACTATCAAAAAGTGTGCGTCATATCCGGACAAGTTGTGAAAAACTATCGGCACTACGTGGGCAATTTTGTAATTCAAATTACAGTCTTGATGAGCGGCGCCGCGGAATTTTCCCGTAAAGTGACAATGATCTCGGACTCTTACGTTTGTCGGCGCAAATGGTTTTTCACAAATGTGACAAATTTCAGCCAACTTGAAACTTCGACTTTCTCCGCTATTCAGAGGTTTCATTGGTACTATGGTCTGGAAAATGTCGTGCAAAGAGCCTGCCAGTCCTTCTAATTCACGCATGAACCACTCGATACAGTTCTTTCCACGAAACGCCTTGTACTCCGAGAGAGCGTCGTTGAAACTGCAATGCTTATAGTAAGCAATGCTATGAGGGGTATGCTTCTGATAATTTACAGTGTTAGCCTGTGGTGCTGTGGCCGGTTCGAGTAAACATTCCAAATCTGCGTAAATTACAAATGGAACTATCTCCTTGTGCTGGTAATTTTTGAATTGCTATTTTGTATTTATACCTTCGGGAAAAGTAACGACAATTATTACGGCAGTCCTCTTTATGTCGTTGCAATATTTCTTCTCTGCTGAAGTAACACAAACACCGGTCACAATTCATTACGCGATGTCCATCCTTCGACACCTGCGCATTCAATAGTCGCGACATGTTTTTAATCCACGCGTAATGATGATATACCTTAGGAACGGCATCCTCCTCCTCCTCCTCGTCCTCCTCCTCCTCCTCCTCGTCGATTTCCACTTTGATCATGAGTAGATGAATGGTTGGTTTATCCGACATTTGCTTACTCAGATGAATCGGCACAATTTTACTAGTGCCATCTTTTGTCGTACCATCAATCCCATACACATGGATCGATAAGCCATTCGATTGCTCAAATTTTGCAATCTTTGACAAACTCATCGGGAAATCCAGGCCTTCGCAGTTGAGCAGCTCACTATAATGAGGATAAGAACTCGTACGTTCGGGATGCATCCTCGGTGGTGGAGAGAGTGCTGCTGTGACGGACCAGAGAAAACAATAGGGGTCATTGTTTTGAATATTGACGACGGCCCGTTTCGCCTGTATATCCCTCGGGAGACGCGTGTACGTGGATAAGCTCCCTCGCAACGGTTCGTACTTGTTAACGTTCACAAGTAGATGGGAGATTTCGTGTAACGTCCAACCCGACTCTTTTTCCTGAAAGTCCTCCATTTTGGCGGAGAGTTTTTCTTGGACGCACTCGATGAACCACTCGGCAATATCGCTCGATGGTAGAATGACCGCGTTTGTCGTTTGCAATGTCTTTTCCTCCTCAATGATTTCATTCACCTTCATGAGGTGAAATTTGCACGCTAAGGTCACATTCACCTTCACGTTACCTCCTCGCGCACGATTTTGTCCAGTTTTGAAACCACCACGCGCATCGCATCTTCGAGGAAACTTTGCACATCTTTGTGCTCGAAATTCACAATCGAGCCTGTCTTTATTCGATTTTTGAATGCCGACTCGAGATCGACCCACTTTAGTTTTTCGCGAGCGGCACTCACACCAGCACCGCTTACACCTGCGCTGCTTACACTTGCTCCACGCACGATTTTTTCCCTCAACGACAACAATTTTGCAATTGTCGATTGTATTTTCAGTTTTTGACCGACGTTGAGCCTTGGTTTTTTCAACGTTTGTCCCAAAAGTTTGACGTGCACCTCACAGAACTTTTGCCACTTATCCACGTGAGAGAAATTGTTCCTCGCACCGCTCAACTTATCGATAATTTTATCGCAATCGTCCATGATGCGTGCGTGCGTGCGTGCGTGCGTGCGTGCATGCGTGCGTGCGTGCGTGCGTGCGTGCGTGCGTGCGTGTGTGTGTGTGTGTGTGTGTGTGTGTGTGTGTGTGTGTGTGTGTGTGCTGGCATGCGCTCGAACGTCGAGTTTGTATACACAAGATCGAGTTCCAAACAGCGAGACGTTGGGCGCTCTTTCTGATGCTTTCCAATTTTGAACACAGGATGATTTGTTCTTGAAGTACTTTACTAGTATCCTTCATTATGCATCCATATCTTCAGAGTCCCCTTCCAACGTTTCAATAACTAGATAACTTTTCATATTTAGTATGTGAGCTAGCTGTTCTCGATTTTCATGACTCTTAACGTATGCGATAAACTTTCCACCGATGTAGGCTATGCAGACATTTCTTTTGTACGCTGCTGCCAACATCAGCTGGAATGTTGCTGAATTCGCGAATTTCAGGCTGTGACATTTGCCGCCGCGATAGACCATGCATAGATCTCCTTTATGCGCTGCTGCCAACATGCTCTCGAATGTTATCGAATCAGCCTCAAGCGCCTTGATGATCGTTCCGGGTAGAAATACGCTGAATTCATTGCGAATGTCAACGACGTGCTTTTTGCCAAATTTAGTGTTGACCGCCCGTATGTTGGTGACGATATAATCTGACCCGGGTGACAACTCTCTGAGCTTCTTCGTCGGCAGAAAATCAGCAATTTTACCAATTTTATCGATGAACTCCATTGTTTCACTCATGTGCACGTAGTTCTTTCTGATGTGTGCGTCCGATCTTGAATCGCAAGATTGTGTACTCCTTTCTACTCCCCCCCCCCCCCCCCCGCATTGAGGGCACGAGGGTCCGAGCGCGGAAAAATGTCACGCGTCCGATGACTCACCCCTCCCCACAAAATGTTTAAAAAATATAACTCGTAGAAATCTGACGAAATTCCGGCGCCATATTGACGATATCAAATGTCACCGGCCGATGATAAATTCTCGGAAAATAATCATTCAACACCTCAATTCGCTGGTTTCAACACGTCGATAAACAAAACTATCGCATCTCAGCAAGGGGGGGCTTTGTCAAGCCACGGCAAGCGCCCGATGACTCACCACCCACAAATGTTTAAAACAATTTCTGAGAAATCGGACCCTCCACTCTTCCTCCCACCGCCACCCCCCCCCCCCGCGGGAGGGGAGGGGAACTCCCTTTTAGTACAAAGCACTTCGACTCTTTGTCAGTCGTTGCGCGGCCTCGCTAGGAGTCGGATGTGTGTCCCGTGTCCCCCCCCCCCCGCCGGCCGAATTCCATTTGAGGCGAAGGGGGACTTACTACCATCGGTTGGTAAGCAGGTGAACCCTACCATCGGTTATTAAGCAGGTGAGCCTTACCATCGGCCGGTAAGCAGTGCAGCCCTACCATCGGTCGGTAAGTACAGACATCGACAGTCGATCATGGTACCAGTTCTAAATCAAACCCCTACCCGGCCATCCGCCGATAACTCAGAAATTAACCATTTTTTGGTTCGTTCTCGGTCGGTAAGTGTCGGTAGTAGGAATGTTGGTTTAGAACTGGTACCATTACACTACTCTAGTGTATTTCATAATATTCTTTTCGTAACAATATTTTTTTTAGATTTCGCGTGAAACATAATAATACAACATGTAGACAGCGAATAAAACTCAAAACATGATTTACGTAAATGCAATCAATTATTTATGTAATTGAATCCGTAGTATAAAACTAGATCGAACGAGAGCGCTACTCTCTTCATATGTTCGCTGTCGTTCGAACACTCACGGTATGTCATGATTTACGTCAATATTTGGCGACAGACTCCACTCGAGAAGAAAATGCCATCTCTTATTTACATAATTGAATCTGTAGTATAAAACTAGATGGAGCAAGAGCGCTAATATCTTTATATGAGCGCTGTCATTCGCAGTGCGTCACCAGCAAAGAATTGCTGAGCGGTGCGAAGATCTTCGCACCTAAGGTAAACGGCCCAGTTTCTGACCCTGTCTCACATTATAACCCCGACGGCATAGTTCTGACTGCCATAAATATAGTTTTTGTCGAATAACAATTAATCTGTCGGCTAATTAAAGAGCGTTTTTCTCTTTTAATTTTTGGAAAAACACTTTTCTTATGAAATATTTTATAATAGAAATTGACCAGTGAATAGTGTAACACTCAGTCTCAGTGGTCAGTCTCAATCTCACTCAATATCGTCTCAGTGGCTCCGCAGCGGCCGTGCTAGACGTTGATAGCAATTGCGACGATTTACGTAAATCGGAAATTTGTTCGTCCTGTAAGTATAAAACGACATACAAATGGTATCGACATATTCAGTAGGAACCATATTCCATAACCATAGTCACATAATTGAGGCTATGTTGCAGTTGTTGACCCTCGACTTGTCACCTGCTGCGTCGAACCATTTTTTTGTTTATTTATTCTAATTTGCCGTGACATAACAAATTAAATAAATTATTAACAAATTATTAAAATTTGTGCCAATCTCGTATTCAAAATATTTTCTTACTTAATGCTGCTGATATTTTTTTTGCATTGTTCAATGTTTATAATATATATGTTAATAATTGTGAATGTTGATAGGGAGAAAAAAAAGTTTATCCCTCAAGACTGCGTCGAAGATATAATAATTGTGCACTAATTGAATGTTTTTTACTGTTTATACTTGTTTATATATATATATATATATATATATATATATATATATATATATATATATATATATATATATATATATATGTGTCCCCGTAAAATTTCATATATTTCCATTTAACCCGTTTTCATGGGGATATTCGGAAGGGCCAGGAAGTGGACACGCATAGGTGTCATGAATTGTGCCAAGGGGGTCATAAATCGGGTACACGTAGACGTCACAAACTGCGTCAAGGGCGTCATGAATCGGGTATACGGGGGGTCACAAACTACCACATAGATGTTTCTCTAGTATAATAAATATTAATTATTTCACTTGTTTAATAGGTAAATCTCATTCAGGGGGCTTTAACGCACGTGTTAAAACCTTTACTTTTCATTTTAGCTATATCGCGCGTCAATGAATAGTAAAAATCCGATACCGCTGCTTTTAAAGTGTCAGCAACTGGGCCGTTTACCATACCGATCACAAGCGTGGTCGAGATGAAAGTCCATTGTTTAAATGATTGATTGCAAATATTGTCACTGCATTTTTGCAGCGAGCCGTCGGCGAATACTCACGGTGTGTCATGATTTACTTCAATATTTGGCGACAGGCTCCATTCGAGAAGAAAATGCCATCAATTATTTAGATAATTGAATCTGTAGTATAAAACTAGATCGAGCGAGAGCGCTAATATCTTCATATGAGCGCTGTCGTTCGTAGTGCGTCACCAGCAAAGACTTGCTGGGCGGTGCGAAGCTCTTCGCACCTACCGATCACAAGCGTAGTCGAGAATAAATGCTAAAACAATTGTTTAAATAATTATTTTTGCGAAATTTGTACTACACCGTTGTTTTTTGTAGCGCGTAAGCAGCAATTTTTATTCACTTCGCATACCCGTGATCGGGAATAAATGCAAAAATAATTATTTAAACAATTATTTTTACGTATTTTTTTCCGTTTTTTGTAGCACGTAAGCAGCAATCATATTCGCTGAGAGGTACAGAAAGTACCGTATCTACCCATCATATCTGTGTTCGAGAATAAATGCAAAAATAATTATTTAAATAATTATTTTTGCATAATTTGCACACTGTTGTTTTTTTGCAACTTATAAGCAGCAATCTATATTTGCTGAGAGGTGTAGAAAGTACCGTATCTACGGATCATACCCGTCATCGAGAATTGATGCAAAACCAATTGGGTGGGGCTGAAAACTTTGAACGGCAGAATATAGAACAACTCATAAATAGAATTTTATTTTATTTCGAATACCAGGTAACGAATACTGAGTTTATTTGAAACTTTAATTCGCGACGAAAGATTGAATCGAATGAACGTTTATCGAAAAGCTATTTATTTGAAGACCTACAGATTTCAAAAATACATTTTTGTATGGTTTATATTTTTAATTAAGACTATATAGATTTGCATAACGTCAATTGTCAGTAGTTTTTATATTAAAAAATAAGAATGGTTAATAGTAATAAAAGTCAATGGATCGAAAATGAAAATGGAGAAAATGAAAATATCGACGGATCAAAATAGCGAATGGGAAAATAGCGAATGAAACAAATAGCGAACGAAAAAATAACGAACGGAAAAATAGCGAACAGAATCACAGCGAAGCTAGTGCTTGTAACCACTCTGTACGACGAACCTTTATCTTTCTCGAATAAACCACATTTTTGTATATCCTAGCCTATTATTTTCTCATAGGTTATGGGCCCAGAATACGCGAACTGTACTAGTGAAAATGTTGAGTTTTTTTTCTTCGTTTTAACGAGTAAGAGCAAGTGAAAAACTTGTTGGGAGAAAAAAGGTGTTAGCAATGGCGGCTACGTTTAAAATTGATCCCTTAACGGGAGATAATTATGACACCTGGAAGATCCATATGAGAGCCATCCTCAAAAAGAATGGTCGATGGGGCTACGTATCTGGTGTAGTATCCAAGCCGGAACCAGCGGACGTGGCAGCGGTTATGTCATGGTTAGATAATGACGGAAAAGCGGAAGCGGATATTCTGTTAGCAGTCAGTCCCGGTGAATTGCGAGCTTTAGATGGTCTAGAGTGGTCAAAGGATATTTGGGAAAAGTTGAAAGCCACGTACGAATCCAAAGGCCCGGCGCGAAAAGCGTCGTTGTTAAAAAATGTGTGATGCAGCGTATGCGAGAGGGTGATGACCTGAGGAAATGCATTGCCGAGTTTTCCGACACGGTGAAAAAAAAATAGAGAGGTGGGATTGAACACACCGGAGGAAATGCTGGTAATGTTGCTACTTTGTAGTCTGCCAGATTCTTTCGAAATGTTCCGAGAATCTATGGACCCACGAGACGAGCTGCCTTCGTTGGAGGTTTTGAAAGTAAAATTATTCGAGCGAAACGAGGGAAAAACCGTTGAGGCTGGCAGTAGCCAAGGTGTGATGTACGCGAAGAAGCCAAGTTATCCTCATTATTCATAACCGAACGTAGCATCAGAAACGGCTGAGTCGGGACCGACAAATAAAAGGAGAACAGTGTGTTGTCGGTGTGGTCGTATGGGTCATTTTATACGTGACTGTCATGTTAGAATCCCAGCAAAATCAAAACAAAGCGCCAGACAGCTTGGGGATCATGAAAATGAGTCACATTCCAGGAAACATGTCGGTGGATCAACGATGTTGACTACGAACGAAGAGATAATGTACGGTCGCGTTAAAGGTACCGAGTGGTGTATCGATAGTGGGAGCACTAGCCATATGTGTAATGAGAAGGACGCGTTCGAGAGTTTTACACCAGTGAATACGGTGTTGACTCTGGCGAATAGTCAGGGCACGCGAATAACAGGAACCGGTAACGTTCGATTGATAGTTGACGCGGGTGATGGTGATCGGGAGATAAATTTCGAAAAGGCCTTTTATGTGGCGGATTTGCGTACGAACTTGTTGTCGGTAGCAAAAGCTACTGATCACGGATACGAGGTCACGATTCGAAAAACAGAAGCAGTCGTAACAGACGAAAAAGACAAAGTTATATTGCGCGCGGATCGAAGAGGTAATTTGTATTACGTGCAAAAAAGTGAGGATCGTGCGAATAACGTGCAGTTTGAGGTTGCTCCGAAAAAAGACATTGACATTTGGCATACTAAGATGGGACATTTAAATGAACGAGATTTAAAGGCGATGGCCAAGAGCGGTTTAGTGTACGGTCTACATTTTAAAGGTAACGACAAGTTATCGGAGTGCGAAGTATGCGTCCGCGAAAAACAAACACGCTTGCCGTTTGTTAAAAGCATTGGTGAACGTATACAAGACTTACTGGAAATAGTATACAGTGATGTGTGCGGGCCGATGAGGCATTCATCGTGTTCGGGCATGAGATACTTCGTAACGTTCATCGATGATAAGTCCCGGTGGTGCGAACTTTTTTTCGTGAAAAGCAAGGCGGATGTTTTGGAAGCGTGTAAACAATATAAACAAGAGTCTGAGGCGTTCACCGAAAAGAAAATCAGAACGTTGCAATACGACTATGGGAAGGAATATTGTAACCGAGATTTTAATGCGTTTTTAAGAAACCATGAAATTCAGCGGAGGTTGTCAACGCCACATACACCACAACAGAACGGCATCGCGGAGCGAAAAAATCGCACCCTCGCGGAAATGGCGAGGTGCATGATGCGGCAAGCAGGAGCTCCACCTGCGTTTTGGGCGGAAGCGGTGCACAATGCGAATTATACACGGAATCGATGTCCGACCAGTGCTTTGAATGGTCAAATACCGCCTAAATTGTGGACCGCGAAAATCCCCACTCTAGTTCATATGCAGGTGTTCGGATCCAGAGCCTACGTATTAGACAAAAGTCAGAGCAGGGGAAAATTTGAATCGAGATCAGAACAAGGAGTTGTCATCGGTTATTCGCCGAGTTCCAAGGGATATCGCGTGTACATGCCAAAAACTCGAAAAACGGTTACTAGTCGCGATGTGAGGTTTCTGAGCGCATCGGGATTTAATCGCGAGTATAGAGAGTTTTTGGAGGAAGAAAGTCCATCAAATGACATTACGAGGGCACACAACAGCAAGAAATCCGAGAACCGAGTCAGTCGCTGATGGAGAAGGCGTGTCAACCTGTGCTACGACGTTCTAGAAAGAGACAAAGTACCATGTCTTGGGAAAATATCGTAGAGCCCGCTAAACGTGGAAGGGGGCGTCCGAGGATTATACGCACCGGTTCGGCAGGTAGACCGCGTAAAAGATATAATTCGGCAAATGCAACTGAAGAAGAGGATAGTGCTTCAGAAGAGAAGAGGGAAATGCCAGAAGAAGGGGAAGATCATCCGAGCGCGGTAAATAAAGACGAACTAGGAACCGATAATGATGTGTTTATCGAAAGCGCAAATCTGACAGTGACGGAAGAACCGGTCACGTGGGAGCAAGCTTGTGGGACGGATGATGCGGAGGCGTGGCTACTTGCGTTACAAGAGGAGTTCCTAGCGCAGATAAAAAATAATACGTGGGAAATTGTGGAACGTCCCAAAGATCGAAAAGTGATCGGGAGTAGATTTGTATTTTGTGCCAAGAACAATGGAAATATACAAAGGAAAAAAATGCGCCTGGTCACAAAAGGATACTCGCAGAGGCCGGTGAAAGACTTCAAAGAAACGTATTCGCCAGTGGCGAGATCAACGTCGGTCAGGGTGTTGGCAGCATTGGCAGCGGAGTTCGGGCTCGAAATACATCAGATGGATGTTGTAACAGCGTATTTGAATGGGGTTCTTGAAGAAAAAGTTTATATGGGAGTGCCGGAACAATTACGCGAAGTATTAGAAAGGATAATTTCGAATAAACCCGTAGGTTTAAGTACCGGAATGATAGATGATGAAAAAATAATAAAAATGGCTGAACGGTGGTTGACGGGTCTAAAAAAGTGCAACGACGGTGTTTGCTTACTAAAAAAGGCATTATATGGCTTGCGACAGTCGGGTTTACAATGGCATAAAAAGTTGGTGGAAATGTTAAGATTTCTAGAGTTCAAACCGATGTCGCGGGATCCATGTATGTTTGTGTGTAAGAGAAATGGCGAAATTATGTTGATCGCGATATATGTCGACGATATGTTGCTCGCGGTTAGCGATGTTTCGTGGATGAGTGAAGTTAAAAATTCCATTTCGGAGTCATTCGAGACCAAAGATTTTGGCAAAGTGGATAGGTGTCTCGGGATCGAATTTTCGCGCGACGAAAGTTATCGCGTAAGTCTTACGCAACGGTCCTATATTGAGTCGGTGTTGAAGCGATTTAACATGGAAAATTGTAAACCGGTGACCACACCGATGGAGGTGAATTGTAAATTATCAAAGCCAGAGAGAGTGAACGACAGCGAAATGCGAGCTTATCTGTATCAAAGCCTAATAGGCGCTATGTTGTATCTGACAATAACAACTAGACCGGATATCGCGTACTCAGTGAATTACCTTAGTCAATTTAATATGAATTATGCTGCTGAGCATTGGAAAGCGGCAAAGCGGGTCTTGCGATATTTAAAGGGAACTATTGATTTTGGTTTGGCACATGAGAAAACACGTTTATCGTTGTTCGGTGTCGTGGACGCAGATTGGGCCGCAAATATTGTAGATCGGCGTTCATACTCTGGTTATGCTTTTCTTTTTGCCAGGTCACCAATAAGCTGGGAAGCGCGAAAACAACATACGGTTGCGTAGTCGAGCACAGAGGCGGAGTATATTGCGTTATCGGAGGCGACAAAAGAAGCGATTTATCTAAAAACTTTGTTGTGTGAACTGGATATGTCAAGTAACGATGAAAGTATTACGTTGTTCAATGATAATCAGGGTGCGCATAAACTAATAGAGAATAATTGTTACCATCCCAGAACCAAGCATATTGATGTGCGACACCATTTTATACGGGAGGTTTGTGAAAAAAACATAGTCAATATAAAATATTTACCGACAGAAAAAATGCCAGCCGATGTACTAACCAAAGGATTAAGGTAGTTCTATCGTTATATCGTTTCCTTAATATTCTGTTCGAAATTTACATAAATCTTCTTTGATGTCATATGCAGTGTTTTGGAATGTTTTACCGAGCGGAAGTTCAGATATTTATTGGTAAAAATCACCATTTTCGGTAGTCTCTCATAAGAGCGCGTGTTAAAAGTTGCATTTTTATCAATAAACTCGGCATACATTTTTATGCAACATCAAATAAGCTTTATTAATGTTTTTCAAAAAAATTTGAACAGAAAAACTTTCGCAATTTTTGTAATTGTGCAGCAAGTATATATTACCTTGGATGACCTTAAATTTGGAATATTTTGTTCTTTAATCAATTTGCAACAACTTTTCTCAACTAACTTGAGCCCGCAAACCATTTTGTATGTGAGAAAAACTGAAAAACAATTTTTCGATGTGAATGTCACGGTAGAACTACCTTAACCAACGGTATCCGGCTTTTTTCTCTCATACAATTTCTCATATTATATGGTATATCTATCCGATTATTAAACAAATAAACCAACACAACAGTTTGTTTTTTCTTATTTTTATATTGTTACATCGATCGTACTTCGGAATGTAATCACCCGAACCATATTCGCTTTGGAGGTGCTGCGTAATTCGTTCTACACGTCGGGCATCGATGCTCCGCTTCTTCTTCGTCATCTCACACTCGATGTGCGCATTCGGCGCAGGAACAATAATGGCCACATGGCACATAAGTGTGCGTGGCCCTCTGCAAGTAGCAGATACGGCACAGAGCCAAAAATAATTTAAACTAAGAAGTACATATACTGTTTAATTATGACTAAGTTTATTTATTAAGTGTTAAAAAGATGATAATGACAGACGTTTCAAAAAATACTGGTAATTGAGGCACCCGATTTTCTAATTGATTACTTCTCAAATAGTGCAGAGCAAATAACAAAACTAAATACTTGACTTCTTCCTCATTATGACCCTCTCTTTGAAAAATGTTCTCTGATTTATCATAATTCAATGATTTTAAAGTTTAGTAGGTCTCAAAAAATGCCATGAACATAATATGATTCTGACTCTAATGCAAATATTATTCTCAAAGAATATGAACGCTGTATTTCCTCCCAGTGCTTGAAGCAAGCACCGGCGTCACGTTAGGCTTTGTTAACTCCGAAGAGATACGGCCCGACGGACGATGCCTGACGGCAAAGTACACTACAAACGCTCAATCTCTTCGGACCTATGCCATATACTAAGAGAAGTACTTTATCTCGAATACCCTCAACTGACTTTGATACTGTGATAATAATGTGACAATTCATCCAGAGAAATGTGAATGCCGTATTTCCTCCCAGTGCTTGAAGCAAGCACTGGCGTCACGTTAGGCTTCGTTAACTCCGAAGAGATACGGCCCGACGGACGATGCTTGACGGCAAAGTACACTACAAACTCTCAATCTCTTCGGACCTATGCCATATACTAACAGAAGTACTTTATCTCGAATACCCTCAACTGATTTTGATGCTGTGATAATAATGTGACAATCCATCCAGAGAAGTGTGAATGCCGTATTTCCTCCCAGTGCTTGAAGCAAGCACCGGCGTCACGTTAGGCTACGTTAACTCCAAAGAGATACGGCCTGACGGACGGTGCCTGACGGCAAAGTACACTATTAACGCTCAATCTCTGCGGACGTATGCCAAATATTAAATACAATATTTAAAAGAGTATTTTAATTTAAATAAATTTTAATATACTTTGAATCTGCAACGTTGACCCAGCGAAAACTGTACCTTGCTGAATCTTTTGAAACCCGTATTTTTATCGGAACCCAATTTCATTTTGCAAGTTTTAAATAACCGCTCCTATCTATGCCATCGTTTATTCCAATTATGTCAATATCTTATGGCAAGAACATTTTTTGATAAAGGCTCCAATTTCTTACTGACAAAAATATTTTCAAAATAATGTGATATGTTTAGAAACGTCCAGTCATTGTGCGTACGAGTATTTCTATATCAATCGAATTATCTAATTTAGAAATTCATATTTTACATCCATCATCTTATCTATACTGAGGACACATGTTGTGAATGGTAAAAAAGTTAGTCGCGTAATCATGTCTTTTGTTAAATAAATTACTCGTTTATCGATAACAAGAATATTTTGCAGTAAACAAAAACCTTCAAAAATGTAATATTTTCCCCGTAGAATTTATTGTTCCCTTTACTGCTGCTATTTTCAAATAAAATTCGTGATTGTACTTTGAAATCTTTTGATTGCAATTTGTTTGATGAATCTTAATATACTTATTGAAAAAATGAAGGGGTCCGCATTAGATAGGGTGGTCAAATTGATATAGAAATTCTCGGTAGGTTAGAAATCACATATATGTACCAGTAATAACATCATTGTAACAAAATCTGTCCCCGGAAATATTTTACAAAAGTAATTGCAATCGTATACTGCGTTAAAATGTAATGACCTAAAGCTGATATGAATTACATTCGACACTGCAAAAATGATATTCAAGCTGGAATGACAGAATCAACTAAAATGAACGAAATTATATGTACTAGGCAAAACAAGGAAAATATGTTAAAGAAGCTACATTTTTTAAGTGATTTTTGATAGGCTACAATTTGGTGAAAATAATCGTAGCGTTATACAGGATGAAAAATTGAAGCTTCAAGTCTCCAGTTTCGACATCATGAGGTGAAACATTTTTATTATTGCCCGATTTTGCGTACCTTCTCGCCTTTAATGCCTTTCCTAATTCTTTTCTCTACGCCTCCCACAGCACCTTCAAAAATGCGCCTCCAGTCCCATGCTCCCGAACTGCCACCTTTCTGTTGTTTTATAAATTCATTTCTTATTTTCTTCAATGCTTCGTTATGTTCATCCTCATTATATTCTTGAATTCTTCATAATTTTTTTTTCTCCCATCCGGCTTTTACTTTTTCATTACTGACAATTAGTCGATGCTAACAATGTTTCCTAATTTTTCCGAATTGTTCATCAAAATACTTGTTTCCCCCCTTTTCTTTTCCTCCCGTTCCTTTCCTATAACTTGAGTTCAGAAATTACTGATTGGATGTCACCTTTTTTCTTCATATTTTCCCCTTTTACGACTCCCACAAAATCTTCCTTCAGCATGTATTGGCTTTCTGGCATTATTTTCAGTTTTTTTCCCATCATGAGATCTTTTTCCTCATTCGCCTGTCTTGTGTATGCTTCTAAATGTTTATACTATCCAAAGGTCAGCAAAATTTGGAAAAGTTTTTTGGCTCTCACGTTTTCATGATGACTCGACATTAGTCGATGCTAACAATGTTTCCTATTTTTTTCGAATTGTTCATAAAATTACTCGTTCTCTCCCTTTCATTTCCCATAACCTGCGTCTTCCGCTCTCACTCCCAACTCCCACCCTCTCGTCTCCTTGTACTTTGGTAATTTTTCCAAGTTTTTCTTATTTTTGAATTCTCCGGGTTCAAAAATGATTAACTGTATTTCACATTTTTTCATATTTTACTCTCTTACGATCGCCACGAAATGTTCCTTCTGGACATATTGTCTTCCTTGCATATTTTTTCAGTTTCTTTTTCCCTCAATAGATCTTTTATTCCCCATTCATCTTTCTTGCGCATGCCTCTAAATGTTTATACTGTCCAAAGGTCAGCACATGTTTGCTAATTTTTCAGAATTGTTCATAAAATTACTTGTTTTCTCCCCTTTCTTTCCTTCCGGTTCTTTCCCCATGACTTACGTCTTCGGCTCTTACTCCCGACTCCCACCCGTTCGCCTTCTTCGCATTTGGTAATTATACAATATTTTTCTTATTCTACAATTTTCCGAGTTCAGAAATTATAGACTGGATGCCACCTTTTTCCCATATTTTCCGCTTTTACATTAGATCTTTTTTCTTCATTCACCTGTCTTGCGCATGCTGTTAAATGTTCATACTATCCAAAGGTCAGCACAATTTATAAAAAGTTTTTGGCATTAACTTTTTTATGATCACTCGACATTAGTCGATGATAAAAATATTTGAGCGCTGTATCTCCAAACTTGAAGATTTTAAATTTGCTTCTGTTCGAATAATGCTACGATTATTTTCAACTAATGTGATGTAAGCTACAGCTTTTCGAAAATCATGCAATGTTTGTTCTACAAGAATGTTACGTCATTCCAATTAAATTTTTTACTACATTATCATAAGCTAATACTTTGAATTTAACCATGCAAGGATGCAAATGATGGAATCATCTAATAAGTGCTTGGACAGATTTTGTTTATCCACAATATTTAAGAATTCTTTGATCTTAAGAAGAAAATCTCAAAAATGATGTTATTACCTGCTTTGGCTTCGGTTTCTACGTTATCTTCCACTGCAGGAAGCTGATTTTCTGCTGCTTGAACCCACCGCCGTGTCTGTGCTTTTTTCCCCAACTCTGAAATGTTACAAAAAGTCATTTCCTTACCATCTTCTCCCCATTGAATTTTCACAAGTTTTACCTTTTCTTTTCTTATTTCTCTTTATATTTTTTTCCAGCGTCTCTTCGGTGGGAGCTGCCGGGTGGTGCCTCTTCTTCCTTTTCCGTCTTCTGCGGCTTCGACCCACTATAAAAGTTTATTTTTATTACTTTTAGCGTATAAGTATCATTATTCATATAACCCCACGAATTAAAAAAATATTCTGCCCATTTGATTCCTTATTCACACTTCCGAAAATATTACATATACATATATGTGTACATATGTATACATATGTTAAAGCTACTCACACACAACATTTCCATTATTATTATTCGTTGGTGGTACTTGTTCGGGGCCAGACATTTCATCAGCTCCAGGTTGGTTGGCCTCTACTCAGCATGCATTGAATAATGTCAAAATGTTTAATATTAAGTTCTGGACCAAATACATTAATTAAATTTTCATTTCGGAAAGCCCTAATAATTACCATCGTCGTTGGGTGATGGGACTTGCTGTTCCTCTTCAAGGTTAGCAATAATTGCATCCGCAACCTCAATCGGATTTTCTTCTCCTTGATGACTATCCGATGACCCGTCATCAAAATTATTTCCCTGCAGTTCATTTACGGCCTCCGTCTGATTAACGTCTTTGTCTGATGACGCGTCGTCGGAATTGCTCTCGTCAATGTCTGAAGATATTACAAAATATACATGCATATACCTAATGTATCGTTTCGTTTGGTTTTGTTAAATATTTGACATTTTTAAGTCTGTCAATAATAATGCCTTCGATATAATAAATTACTGTTTTCTGGAGCTAGAGGAGGAATTTCAACATTGTCGATGAGCCAGTCCGGTCGGTTATCGTCAGACTGCTCGATCATAGTCCGGATCTTGTTCTGGTAAAAAAACAAATATATTGATTTTGAAATGGTTAAAAGTATCTTTAGTAATATGGTACAAACATAAAAACGCAATGTCAACATCAATGACACTAAAGGTCATCTTAACTTCTCATACATATCTACTTGGCTCCATTTTTTTTTCATATCATTAGCTACAGTTGTCGTATTATAATTTCAAGATGTTACCTAATGGCACAGCCACCGGGAGTTCCTGCAACTCGAAGTCGTTGCTCTCTCGTGCATATGAACATATTACAAATAATTGAAGAAAAAAAAAATTGTCCGTATACTTAAAGACTTCATTTATCACCCCTCCAAATTTCATATCGATATCTTTAACAGCATGCTCACAAAAAAATCTCAAAAACAGCCTCTTTTTACAGCGTCCTCAGTAGACTGATGCCTAGCGAAAAAAAGTGAGATTCTAAAAAAAAAAGATTCTAAAAAAAATATTTTCAATACTCATTTCGGTGGAACAATTTAAGAATAGTAAAAATAACGTGAACGGTTTCAAAAAGCATACAATTATGTACAAAACAAACCTAATTACAAGGCGTTGGCGTGAGATGCAACCGAGTAACGTATAAATGAATTTAGGGACAAAAAATGTATACATATTATTTAAATGTACAACTTTCGTTGCCGTGGAACAAACTTTAGGATCAGATTGAGATCTGAAACTTTTCTGTGATTTTTTTTTAACGATTCGGAAGTGCTTGGGCCCTTGGAAACATAGAAATTCAGAAATGCCTTTTTTAAGGACCACCTAGTGGTCAATGAGCTCTGTACGATTTTTGCTCGCTGAGTTATCGACGTTCAAAGCAATAAAAAAATGTTCGCATTTGTTAACTGATTACTCGATAACTAATGTTCGTACAGAAAACAAAAAGAAGGTTTCGGAAATTTTGAATTATTCTCTACAAGATCCTTTTGTCGTTTATTAAGGGGTTAACCCCACTTGCGATTTTGAAAAAAATCGATTTTTTTTATTGCACTTTTTTGAAATATAAGTATCTGAGAATATGTCCTGAAAATTTCAAGTCGATCCGAACAAAATTGACTGAGATATGAGCGTTGAAAGAGAAGAATCCGTTGTGTAAACGACCGGAAATTGAAACTTGAAACGCATTTTTCTCAAAATGGCATTTCTGAAGTCGGTGACCAAGATTACTCGAACACTAATGAACCGATCTTCTTGAAATTTTGCAGGCTTATTTAATACATAAAAATGTAGTCTTTAATCGTTCGATTTTTTTTTTCGAAAAAAATGGCCGTTTTATAGCCAAAAAACGGCCGTTTTTTTCGTTAAAATCGAACCATTAACTTTGACTGTCCGCATTTTGTGAAAAATGAATATTTTTTATCCTTCCATTAAAGACTAGTTTATACTTATATTTGACTAAATCCATCCGCATTTTTTTTTCAGATGATCCACTTCGCCGCAATGTTGGTCACGGCAAACCGTGTATATAAAAACATTATTTCATTGACGGCCATTTGCCACTGAACAATGTAATATTTTTCAATAAAAAAATTACTGAAAGTTCTTCAAGATGTGTTCTTTAAGATGGTATATTGATCGATTAAAAAAGTTTTGTAGTTTTCTTTCAAAAAATTCATGAAAAAGGCCTTTTTTGCGCTACAAGTGGGGGTAACGCCTTAATCACAATTTTTTTATTCGAGGGAATCGATTTTAAATAAATATGAAAAATGGCATATTTACGAATATTTTCTGAATTTGGGATTACGTTGCCAATATTGAATTTACTAAGGATATTTTCAATTTTTTCATAACCACAAAGTATTCCAATTCAACTCTCAAAAGTTCAAACCACTGCGATTTTGGTTTCATTGTGATCCAAATGATTGAAAGTGTCACTTTTGCTACAAATCAATTAAGGGATATTGTTTTACCTTCTATTTTTCTATTAAGGATCAAACATCCTTTTCGGCAATAATCCAAATTTTCACCAATCCAAAAATGAGGATTCTCGATCCAAGAAAAAGGAAAATGAAAAAATTCTATTTTTTTCGTGATTAATAAACGACAAAAGGATCTTGTAGAGAATACTTCAAAGTTTCCACAACCTTCCTTTTGTTTTCTGTACGACCATTAGATACCGAGTAATCAATTAACAAAGTCAAAAGTGTCTTTTATGCTTTGAACATCGATAGCTCAGCTAAAAAAAATTATACAGAGCTCGTTAACCACTCAAGTTAAAGGGGAAGAAATTTTTTTTAAATTCATTTCAGTCTGTGCATTTCGTGAAATTAAGCAAAATTTTTTAATATTTTTGGTCTCCGGTTTTTTAATTATCACTCAAAATCAGACAGTGGTAAAAATATTTGAGCTCAAGATGTCAAAACTAGAAACTTGCAGGTTTAATTTGATTCGCTGTTTATGTGCCTTTGTATTGGTGCGAAATAAGGAAGCGACGAATCGTGCAACATTGTAATCGAGTCGAAGAGAAGCGAAAGACGAAACGCAATAAGCTTGTTTTAAGCAAGCAATACTGGTTTCCTTGAAATAATATTTATCTGTAAAAAACATTTTCTTCGAGAAATACATACATTTATCGGCGTGTGGTCGAAAAAATAGTACAAGAAAATAGTCCAGTCAAAAGCGACCAAAGTCGAAAATTTTTGCGGCCGCTTAGTGAAACATATATTTCTATGTTAATCGACCCGGGCAATCCGAATTTCTAAGAATTTTAACTATTAACAGCGAAGAAAGGGGTTAAAAACCGAAAAATATGCGTTATTTCGAAAACGAAAAGGAAATCGCAAAAAAGTTTCGAACGAAAGTTGTAGAATGGAAGATTTTACCTTGTAGGTGTATACGATTCTTATCTCTATCTCCAATAGTCAGCCGTAAATTAAAAAAAAAAAACAAATTCACACCAATACTATAAACGCGTGCGCGATGAAATCGAGAACATTGAAGACCACTTGTACCTAACCGCCCCTTACTTTCACGCCGGCGCCAACGTGCTTGGGCCGACGGTCTCCGAAAGTCGAGCGAGGATCTTCGGCAGCCTAGTATATATAGCTAAGCCGTCGGATTGTGAAAACTTTGCTACCGGCTATATTTCCTTTCACACGAAATCCATCGGGATTATGTTTTTCACCTGACAGCTCTCCGGCTCTTCGGCACGGACTGAACCAGAAAATGAGCGATAGGAATTCTAGAAATACCGCTGTATATGAATTTAGTAATTATATGTATCAATAAAAGATTGATATACCAAAATATTAATTTTTTTTTATGATAAGAAATAAACATTAATCTGTGACCCCAACCATTTTTTATTTTCCTGATCTTCAATTAATATTTCAATTAACAATAAATTACATGTATTATCTTATGTATTTTAATAATTATATCAATCTTCTTTTTCAATTTTCTCTATCAATTTTCTTTTACACATACATTATTCTTTCTTTAGGTTGATGAAAAAATGATCTTAAAAATTAATCTATTTTATAAAGTTTTAATAATAATAATATAAATAGTTTATTCATAACTTGATTTATCACTTCATTAAATTTATGAATGTTAAATAATTGAATTATTTAACATTTTAAGTTAAAAAACTATTAATCTTCAAAATAAAAATAAAGATTTACTTTTAAATCTTAATAATGTTATAGTAAAGAATTAACCTTTTAAATCAATTGACAATGTATTACTTAAATAAACTTAACATTTTTATTACTAATATATCTTTAAATTTGCAATAATTTTTTTTAACTAAAAATTCATTGTAGAATGATTTTTTTCTACTATGTATGTATGTATGTATGCCTTATTCGTTCCCCGTAGGGTTACAAAGGCCTCCATTTCCACTCCGCCCTTACATTCTTCCTTATACTTTTCTTATTCTACTTAACCTATTTTATATCTATTTCGCCGCTCTCTCTCTCTCTCTCTCTCTCTCTCTCTCTCTCTCTCTCTCTCTCTCTCTCTCTCTCTCTCTCTCTCTCTCTCTCTCTCTCTCTCTCTCTCTCTCTCTCTCTCTCTCTCTCCGTCGCCTGCGCCGCACCGCCTTAATCCTACTTTTCTTTATCTCGCTCGCTTCCTTAATACTACTCTCTCTTTCTTCTCCCCGCCGTCCGACTTCCGTTTCCTCCTCTCACTCCATTCCTCTTTCACTCCGTTTCTTCCTCTCCTTCTCCTTCCCTTCCCTTCCTTTCCCTTTCCTTCCTCCTCTCTTCTAGTCTCTTCATCCATCCCCCCCCCCGCCGCCTTCGTTCAAGATCTCTATTATCCTTTCTCCTATCCCTCTTTCCTCTCCATCTCCTCCTCGGCACCTATCCACCACGTGTTCCCACGATTCCATCTCTTCTCCACATATCCTACATTCCCTCTCTTTCTCCTTCTCTCATCTCGTTCCCCATCCTGAATCTTGCCACTCTCCTATACCGCTCTTCCCCCCATCCCGCATTCAGGTACCCTAGAAGCCCTCTCACTCTTACCTCCTTACACCATCTGTTGTATCTCGACTCCATTATCTTTTCCCACCTCTCCCTTTTCTGCTCTTCTCTATCCTCCTCCTCCTTCCTCTCGTACCCCTGCTCTTCTTGATCCTGTTCTTCTTCTCCCCCCCCTCAATCCTCCTGAACTCCTCCCTGCCTTTCTCCCATTTCGATCTCCTGTGATCGCCTCTTCTCTCCCTTTCCCTGATCTCCTCCCAGCACTTCCTTGCCCATTCGCTTCCTCCCCCTTTCCTTAGCTTTTCCTCAAATTTCCACGCTCTTCTACCTGCTCTCGTTCTTATCTTGTCCCTTTTCAGCTCCTCCCTCACCAAATACCCTGGTGTTCCCCAGTCGAGCCCCAACATCCACCTCACATATCTCTCCTGCGACGCTTCTATCGCCCCTCTTTCTTCCCAACCCCAGATCTCTGCCCCGTAGCCCATCACCGTCCACACCAAGGTGTCGAACAACCACATCCTCCTTCCCACGTCTTTCCCACGTTCCCTCTTCCCTATTCCCCACACCTGCCTCATCACTGTTCCCACTTTTCTTACCCTGTCATCCATGTGCCCCTCTGGCCCCCCGTTCCTCCTGAACATGTACCCTAGGTACTTGAATTCCCTTACTTCTTCCAGCTCTTCCCCTCCCCATTTCCATATATTTTTCTTAAACCTCCTCCCTCCTTTCCTGAACCTCATCACCTTAGTCTTCCGCACGTTCACCTCCAGCTTCTTGCCCTCGAAATACCTCTCCAGTCTCCTAATCAAGTTCCGCATGTCCTCCTCCCTTTCTGCCAGCACCGCCACGTCATCCGCGTAAGCTAATGAGAAAATTTTCTCCCTCCCTATCTTTATCCCCCCCCCCCCATTCCCCTTTTTTCAATTCCTCCTCGAGATCTGCCGTCAGAACATTGAACAGGAGCGGGCTTAGTGGGCATCCCTGCGTTACCCCTTTCTCCGTCCAAAATTCCTCTCCTGTCTCCCCCCTACCTTCACCCTGCTCTTCGCCTCCTCGTATATTTCTTTTGTCCTTTCCCTTAGCCCTTTCCTTATTCCTCTCCTCTCTAACGCCTTCCATAATTCTTTTCTATCCACTGAATCGAAGGCCGCTCTCAGGTCGATGAAGAGCGCCACCAACATTCCCTTCCTTTTCTCCACCTGCCTTCCTATTATGTAATTCAGGACGTAGATGTTGGCAATTGTTCCCATTCCCCTTCTGAAGCCGGTTTGATTTTGTGGCACCGCTCCTTTCCTTTCCACTTCTTCTTCTAGTCTTTTTGCCAATACCGTCGCATAAATCTTGTACAGCGAGGGCAACAGCGTCACCCCCCCTATACTCCTCTACCCTCGTTCCTTGCCCCTTTTTTATTATTGGCACAATTATCCCCTCCTTCTACTCCTCTGGCCATCCTTCCCCCCTCCACACCTTCCCGCAGATTTCCCATGTCCACTCTCTGCCTTCTCTCCTCCCCATTTCCATGCTTCATTTGGGATTTCATCTCCTCCCATTGCTTTTCCCTCCTTGACCCTTTCTACCGCCTTCCTTATTTCCTCTTTCCCTAATTCCTCCTCCGTGTCTCATCTTCTCTCTCTCTCTCTCTCTCTGCCCCTGTTTCCTCTCTTCCTTCTGTTCCGCCCAACAACTCGATAAAATATCTTTTCCATTCTTCCGCTTTTATTTTCTCCTCTACTCTTTTCCTTTTCTTTCTTCCCCTATTCACTATTTTCCACACCTTGTTCTCCGCCTTCCGCTATCTCTCTTATTCTCCTTTCTCTTTCCTCCTCCTTCTTCCTCTTGCTCAACTTTCCGTATTCTCTTTTCTTTTCTCTATAACGCTCTTTTGTGCTTTTTCCTTTCCTCAATTTCCTTAGCTGTTCCCTCATCTCCCCCTTTTTCTTCCTGCATTCTTCATCCTACCATCCTCCCCTCATTGCTCTCCTCTCTTTGCCCACTTCCTCCTCGCCTGCCTTCATGGCCGCCTTCATTTTCACTGTTATTTCTTTCACCACTTCTTGGACCCCTCGTCCTTCCACTCCTGCCTCCTCTATCCTTCTCCCATATTCCTCCTTCATCCTTTCCGACCACTTGCCACACCCTGCTCTCCTTTCCCCCTTCCCCTGTCTTCTTCTTTCCTGCTTTCCTCTTTTCATTGTCACTATTACTGGGTGATGATCCAACTCAACGTTATCCCCTATCCTTATACTCTCTACCCCTTCCCTCGTTTCATTCTCCCCCAACACATAATCTATTACGGGCTCCCCCCTGTGTATGTGAATTCCCCGTTTTCATCCCCTTCTATGTTTCCATTTAATATTTCCCATCCCGTCTCCTCTAGCACCTTGATTAACTTGCTCTCTTCCGTATTTACCGTCTTGTCTTTTGATCTCCTGCCTTCCTCCTCCTCCCCCTTATCCTCCCATCGTCCTCCTCCCTCTTCTCCTGTCCGCGCATTGAAATCCCCTCCGATTATGACCCTTTCTCCTTCCTCCTGCTTTTCCATCCATTCTTTTAATTTGTCCGTTTTCCTCTCTATGTCCCCGTTCACATACACCCCAATTATGGTCCATCTGTCCTCCCCTGCTTCCACCTTTACCGCCACTATCCCCTCTTCCTCCCTCTTCTCTCCCTTTATTTCCGCCTTCATCTCCATCCTCACCCCTATCACCATCCCGCCCATTTCCCTCCCTTTTCTATTTCTTTTTCTCGTCCCATTGTGTCATCCCCTAGGAAGCCTTTCTCTTATTCTATCCGATCCTTTTTCCTATACCCATGTCTCCACCATCACCACCACCTCCCGATCCTCCAGCCCCCTCCAAAACTCCTTGTCCTTGTTTATGAGACCCGCTACGTTCCAAAATGCCACCTTCCAGATCCCCCCTTCTTTTCCTTTCTTTTTTTCGCTCTTTCCTTTTTCCTTTTCTACCTGTTTTTTGGCTGTTCTCTACTCCCTACCGCCTCCCTTTCCTCTTGTCTTCTTCCCTCCCCTTCTTCCGTCTCTCTTCCCTTTCCCCTCTAGTCCCGCAGTACTTTCCTACTCTCGTCCCAGAACCACGTGACCCCTCTATTATCACCTTCCCGTACCCCAGCTTTACCCTCTTCCCCCTCCTTTCCTCTTCGTCCCCTATTCTTCTTCTCAGTCTTCACTGCATCCTCCTTTCCTTCCATGTCAAATCGCCCTCTATTCTTTCTCTCCTCCCTCTTAATTCCCTTTTCCTCCTCATCACCTCCTTCTTCCCCTCTATTTCTTCCATTCTCACTTCTATCATTCTCTCCTTCCCTCGTCGCTCCCCTTATGATGAAGTTCCTCCGTCTTTCCTCCCTCTCCCTCCTCTCCATTTTCCTTTCCATTTCCTGTACCCTCCTCTCCGTTTGTCCCTTCTCCCCCCTTAACCACTCTTCTTCCCCCTCTCCTCCCCCTGCTTTCTTCTTCGCTCTGCACTCTCCAGCTCTCTCAGTCTCTCACCGATTTTTTCCATCTCTTTCTCCTGCTCCCCTACTTTCTTCATCCTCCCTTCTACTTCCCTTATCCTTCTTTCCATCGCCTCCTTTTCTCTTCTCCATCTTTCCTCTCCCAAGTTCATCTCTCCCCTCATCCTCCATAGGCCCTCCTCGACTTTCCTTCCTTGCCCCTGCACTTCCGCCAATCCCCTCCTGACCTCCTCACTCATTGCTGCGATCATCCCCTCCAGCCGTCCCCCCTCCTGACGCCCTCCTTCTGGCGACCTCTGTACCTTTCTGCTTTGTTGAAAAGCCGCCTCTCCCTCCTGTTCTTTTTCCTCCGTCCGTTCCCTCTTCCTCTTCCACAATTCACTTATCTCCCCCACGCTCGTGCTTCTTTCCATGCGGAGCCTTTCCGTGTTCGTTTTCCTTCTCTTCCTTTTTGCTATCTCCTCCTCCTCTCTCCCTGCCTCCCCCACTCGCCCCCTCGCCTCTTCGCGCTCCTCCTTACCTTCTCTCTCGTCGCCCATACCCTCCTATTCTCCTTACCCGTCGAGTCCTTTACCGCCTCCCTGTTTTACCTACCTGCCTCGCCTCGTTCCTTTCTCCAACCGCTTCCTATCTTCGCCGTCCTCTGCCGCTGCCGCCTCACCGACTCCACTCGCCTTCTCCTTTCCTTCCCGTTTCCTCTGCCTCACCGCCCCTCCCTCGCCCTTCCTTCCTAACCTCGCTTCCACCTTTCACCTCCTCTTCCTTCTTTAGTTCTCTCGTCGCCCTGTTTTTTCCTTCTCCACCACACTCCCCACTTTCCCCTTCACCGTTCACCTCACTTTCGCTTTTTTTCGATTTTGTTTCTACTAATCATAATGATATTGGAATTCTTCATTTCATTTTGGGAATATTATCCGGCATAATAGGATCTTCATTAATTTTATTAATTCGTATAGAATTCGGTAATCCTGGTTACTTAATTAATAATTATTAATTATATAATTCCATCATTACACGTCGTGCATTCATTATACTTTTTTTATAGTTATACCTATTATAATTGGAGGATTTGGCAATTGAATAATTTCTTTAATATTAGCAGCCCCAGATATATCATTTCCACGCATAAATCATTTGCGAATTTGACTTTCACCTCCTTCTATTAATTTATTAATTATAGGAAACCTCTTTCATTAAAAGGAATATCATTAGATATAGCAATTGTCTCTCTTAACCTCGCAGGATTGTCCTCAATTATAGGAGCCATTAATTTTATTACCACAATCATAAATATAAAAAAATGTTATATTGTTAATTGTTAAATGTTTTTTTGAACAAATTATTGTATTTTCATGATTAATATATTCTTTTTCGACAAATTATTGTATTCTCATGATTAATATTTTTTTACTTGCACAGCCTTTTCGGCTCTTTATAAGGCTCCACTACTAATATGTCCACCGCTCTACGCTGGTTCTTTCTCTCCATCACCGCCCCCTTTCCCTTGCGGCCACACCCGACTTCCTCGTCCGTATCGTATTCACTATGCATATCTCATGTTTTCGCCAGTCATGGGCATAGGGAAACTGCCGAAAACCTATACCGAGACAGTCGGTCCCAAGTTCGCCTTCCAGTTACGGAAATAGTCGCCTTTTGCCGAGAAAATGTCGAAGAAAAACATTTCCTGACGAAAGTACGCGACTGGCATTCCAACCCGCAACCCCTTGATCTACTGTCGCGCAACGCTAATCACCGAACCAACGCATCGGATTTTTTTCATGATTAATATTAATTACAACAATTTTATTATTACGAGCTGTTTCTGTATTAGCAGGGGTTATCACTTTACTTTTAACAGACCGACATTTAAATACAATTGTTCATCCATCAGGTGGATGTGATCCAATTATATACCAACATTTATTTTGATGTTTTTGACATCCTGAAGTTTATATTTTAACTTTACCAGGATTTGGTTATACCATATAATTTCCCATATTTGGATTTGGTAATACCATATACTTTCCCAGATTTGGTTTCCTATATAATTTTTTACCGAAATGAAAAAAAAAAAACTTTTTGTTTTATTCGTATAATTTATGCAATATTAGCTATTCGATTTTTAGGATTCATTGTATGATCCCATCATATATGTACCATTGACATAGATACTCGAGCTTAATACACTTTAGCAACTATAATGATTGCAATCCCTACAGGAATTAAAGTTTTTCAATGATTAGCTACCATTCATGGATCAAAAATAAAATTTAATTCTTGAAACCTTTAAAAATTAGGATTTGTATTTTTAGTTGTAATTGGAGAATTAGCTGGAGTAATTCTAGGTAATTCATCGAGCGATATTACTTTACATGATATTTATTATGTAGTAGCTCATTTTTATTATGTATTATCGCTGGGAGCTGTATTTGCTATTAGAGGAGGTTTTATTTATCGACATCCATTAATAAATGGCCTAAGATTACATAAAAAATTGTTAAAAATTCAATTTTATAGAATATTTTTCGAGTTAATTTAACTTTTCCCCCCAATGATTTTAGAGTCTAAATGGAATACCTCAACGATATTCTGATTATCCTCATTCATATATAACTTAAAATATTTTTTCGTTTATAGGATTTTTAATTTCAATATTACAAATTATATATTTTATTTTTCTAATATAAGAACGACTATCACCTCAACGATTGAATCTTTTTTCAATGTATACAATTTCTTCAATTGAATGATTAAGAATATTTACCCCCCATTGAATCATAGATTTAATTACACTCCTTTAATATATCATAATTAATTCACTCTAAATTAATAAAATTTCTACCTCATCAATCATTAATATACAATATGCTAAAACTAAAACTTAAACTTAAAACAAATTTATCATCATTCATTAATAAAGTTATTGCTAATTACGATTACAATTATTTATATTATTTTTCCGCATTAATTCATAATCTGAATAATAAGTTTATTCAACAAAATCAAAATATTGAAATTGTTGGAACATTAATTCCGATATTAATTTTAATTTATCTAGCAATTCCTTCATTAAACGTTTCATATTTAACAGATGAAATATATATATCAACTCTAACAATTAAATTTATTTGGCACCAATGTTACTGATCTTATGAATATTCAGATTTTAATAAAATAAAATTGAATTTATTTATAATTAAAAATAATGATATGGACATAAATAATTTCCGTTTATTAGATGTTGATAATAATATAGTTATTCCATATAAAAGTTAAATTTGTATATTAATTAATTCTTCAGATGTAATTTATTCCTGAACTGTTCTATCATTAGCTGTGAATATTGATTCCATCCCTGGCCGAAGTAATCAAACTTCAATTAATATAAATCTATCTCGATTATATTATGGACAATGTTCTAAAATGTGTGGTATAACTCATAGATTTATACCTATTGCAATTGAAAGAACTAATCATGAAGATTTTATACAATAAGTTATTTCTTAGCCACTTTCATTGGATGACTGAATTTTAAGTCTTGATCTCTTAAATGAATATATAGTAATTAAAATTACCTCTAATGAAAGAAATGAGTTAAAATATAACATTAAAATGTCATTTTTTAATTATTAAAATTAATATTTTTTATATTCCACAATTATAACTATATAATTGATTAACTTCAAATGTAATTTGATTTAGTTTCAAAAATATTTATTCGCATAGTAATAAAAATTTAAAAAAATGTATGCTAAAATGATAAGAAATTTATTTTCTATTTTTGATTCTACTACCAATTCAATAGTTGATTTAAGTTGAATTTCTTCTATTCAAATTTTGTTATTATATCAATTATATTTCGAATAGTTGATTCTCGATTATTTATGTTTTAAAATTTTATTTGAATAACTTTATTCAAAGAATTAAAAATTATTTTATTGAATAATTTTATTTGTTTCAATATAATTTGTTTCACTATTTTATTTATATTAATTTTAAGAAATAATTTTATATATTTTTTCACAAGTCTCATATATTTTTACAAGTTCAAGACATTTAATTTATTCAATTGATATTTCCCTCCCACTTTGATTTGGTTTAATAATTTTTCTTTGATTAAACAATACAAGCTTTGCATTTACGCATGTAATCCCCCAAAGACTTCTTTTAATACCTTTTATAGTTTTAATTGAAATTAATACCTTTTAATACCTTTAATACCTTTTAATACCTTTTATAGTTTTAATTGAAATAACTAGAAATATTATTTGTCCTTTAACTTTATAAATTCGATGATCACCAAAAATATATTTGCAGGATATTCACTTTTAACTTTAATAAAAGAATCAGCTATTTCATCAATAATAATGTTATGATATGTTATTATTTTAACACAAATTATTTTATTAATATTAGAATTTAGAGTTTCTATCATTCAATCTTATGTCTGTACCGTATTAAGAACTTTATACACAAAGCAAACAAATTATGTTAAACTCATTATTAAACAAAATTTCTCATAACCATCCTTTCCATATAGGCGTTTCCACTAATAGCGCTTGACCTTTAAAAAGGGTACTTTTCTGTACGTCGTTTCAACGAAATGCTCTTTACCCGCTCTTTTCATTTCAGTGTACGAAATATTAGCAGGTATTAACGGATTTGTTATTTTCCATGCCCTACCTAACCCCCTCGAAGACACTCGAGTCGAGCTGCAGGTTGGTGCGCCGCACCGGCGAAAGGGGAAGCCAACTGTCGTACTTCTGGGCTGCCGAAAATATCCGATCGAACGTCGGGGACCCCCGAACGAGGCGCGGTAGCGGCCGTGCGAGAGCGAGAGAGAGAGGAGGTAACAGCGATGCTTATACCTCTCGATTTCGTCACGTCCGTGTGCCTCGCGCGTTGATAGTTTGGCGTAAATATGTTTTTCAATTTTACGGCTAAACTATTGGAGATAGAGAACAAACATCGTATACACCTACGAGGTACCATCTTCCATTCTACAATTTTCAATTTTTTGTTGCGATTTCCTTTTCGTTCTCGAAGTAATGCATATTTTTCGGTTTCTAACCCTTTTCTTCACAGTTAATAATTAAAATTCTTAGAAATTCGGATTCCCCGGGTCGATTAACACAGGAATACGTGTTTCACTAAGCGGTCGCAAAATTTTTCGACTTTGGCTATTTTTGACTGGACTAAAAACTGAACATTTTTTTTATTAAAAAAATTGTTTTAGAAAATTTTTAGTCATGATTTTCAGGGTTTTTTTTCCAACATTTAATGCGTACTCAATACCCAATTGTATTAAAAGTAATGAAAAGTTTTTTTTTCCTCTTAATAATCATGAAATTATGTCTGAGAAGGAGGAAACTTGCTCCTTCAATTTTTTTTCAAATTTTGGTCAATTGGGCAAGAAAGGCCGATGAACGGATCAATTTGGAATTTTGCATGGCTCTTGGGGACATATTGAGCTGAATGACCATCCTAAACATTAGTGTTTATCGCAATATTATAAAATAGCATTGGATTTTATAGAACCCAAGAAAACATCTTTTTTTTGTACTTTTTTAAAACTGAAGGCAAAAAAAAATGTCACTACAATAATAATCAGAGCTTGTAGAGTGTGTATTCACGTTTCCTCAACTGCCGGTCGAATGCTCGTACGACCATTAGTTCCTGAGATATCGATGACTGAAGACAAAAGGACGTTTTTTCATTCAAAGGCCGATATCTCAGCGAAAAATGGTCGTATGGAGATAAAAAATTGAAGTGAATTAAGTGGGCTCAATTAACAATTTAAAATTTTCAAAAAAAAACGTGGTAGTCCAGTAGACAAGGTACTCTATAAGAAACGGGGCGCTCCGGGTTTGCGTCCGCCATTCTGCTTTTTTTTGTCGTTAGAACTGCACAATCTTATAATAAATTATTTGAATTATTTATTACTATGTGATGCATTTATTTATATTTTCTCCTTCCGAAATCGTCGTCCACGTTCTCTCCTCTAGACCAGGCAAAAATGAAACCATTCAATTCGTTGAAAAATTTCAGAACCTAAATTTTTGAGTGTGTATACTTTTTCTGGCTACCTTTTTCCTTATGGTATTCCATGTGAAAATTGAAAAAAATACTAAACAAACAAAAACATTTTGTAAAAATAAATATTACTTTTTAGAAAATGTATACAAAAACTTTTAAAATGAACATGAATCCTGTATTTAATTATCCTTGGAGAAACTAGTCGAAATTTATAAAAGAACATGGCGGTAGCTGGATTCGTTTAGAAGATATTCAAAATGCTGCATTAGTGCGAGTAGCATTTTGTGTTACAATAATTTGGCCTTAAAAACTTCTGTCATTTTTAATATACTTTAATTTTTGCGTCTAGTCTAAATCAACAAGAGAAATAGGTTTAGAATTGAGAGTATCACTTACCTTATAAGACCTCAAAATATTCACTTTTTAATATCCTTTTGAACTGACAACACTCAAACACCGTTTTTAGTTTCATTTTAATCAATCGTCGATGTCGAGATGTATATGAGCCATACCACTAACTATTGCACGTAAATCCGGCCTCGAAAAATTAAACATTTTTATTTGTTTGATCTTTCGACAAGTTATGTATAAAATGAAAGGTTCATCGACTAAAAAAGGTCTTGTCAATCAATGAATACCTTTAATAAGTTATAAAATATTTTTACCAGGACATTTTTCCATCGGATTTAACTTGTTTAGAAATGCTTAAGGATGTATGCAGGAGACTTTTCGGATGAAAATTTTATTTGATGAAAATGGTTGTAATTCGTGATTTAATAAAAGTCATGCTTAACAACAATAATCAACATAAGTATCACTCAAAAGTTATTACCAAATTGTTTTAACAATTATTTATTTAATAACATAACGGTGATCTCTTGTTTTTCTTATACGAATTGAATGTGTTAATTTTTTTGCACGCTTATGAGTTATTTCAAAGTTTTTCTACGATTTTGAAATTCCCTTTTTCAAATGTTTATAATGGCCGTATTTATGCATTGTTTAGCCTAGTGTCTTTGAAACTTTGCAAAACTAATGGTAAACCTGTCCGCAAAAACATGTCCAAAATTTGTATTTTTTAGTTTATATTTCATAACAATTTTTTCAAAATATTTCAACAACGTAGGAAAAATTGTTTTTATTCTTTTTGTTTCTTGAACATTTTTTCTCAAGTCTATAGTTTTCGCGAAAAAATTCGTCACGTTTCAGAAAATAAAAGTTCATTCTGGCGGCCATTTTGATCTACTGAAAATTGTTTACATGAAACTAACCTCATATATTTATAGTTCAAACATCAAGATCATGGTTTTCATTGGTTTTAGGCATTCAAAACAATCAATAGAGAACGAAAAATTGTTTAATACAAACATATGTCATCGAAAAATGACGTTTTATGCGCATTTTCGATTTTCTTATGGTTTAATTTCTTCTGGCACAGTTTTAACCATCACTATTCGGAAAAGCACACTCAAAAACATCGGAAACAGTGGTTTCCGATTTTTTTCTCATTGAATTCATCACAAGACAACAATTCA
The DNA here is from genome assembly GCA_964007375.1 of Ophion obscuratus. Lineage (NCBI taxonomy): Eukaryota > Metazoa > Arthropoda > Insecta > Hymenoptera > Ichneumonidae > Ophion > Ophion obscuratus. Next base: position 47,562,265 of record OZ023313.1, read on the forward strand.
TACTTAGAAGTCGAAATTGCGTCCTCTGAGCATTAATGGGTTAAAAATGATAAAAGCGCTTTGTCGAGAAGTCTTTAAAGTTTCTAAAACCATTTTTTATTTCCTTTGCGACCATTAGTCTCCGAGTAATCGGTTATCAAAGTAAAAAGTGCAATTTTCATTGGATCATCGACAACTCATCGAGAAAAAAATCGCACAGAGCTCAAATTAGAGGGAAAGAAACCGGCTAGTCAACCTTGGTAAAGAAATCATTTCAAAATAATTATTGGAGTCCGTACACACTGTGAAAGATAAGCGAAAATTTTGAAAAATTTTTTGACTGATTATTTAATGGCCACTCAATATTGGTTAATGAGAAAAATCTTTGAGCTCAAGATCCCAAAACTAGAGGCTTGTAGCTTCAATTTGTTTTCTTTTTTTCATTATTGTACGACCATTTTTCACCAAGTTACAGCTATTTGAAAATGACCCTATAATTGACGGATTTTTTCAATATCCGAAAATTTTTGTGCGTAGTATATTTTGTAAAATATTTAAGGGAAAAGAAAAAAATCTATTTATATATATTAAATTGTCAACAAAAAAACATGATCCATACCTTTCACACATTCGGTAATTGAGAGTCATATTCTAAACATTTTTTACTGAATTTCAAGTGAAAATTGGACAGGTTGATAGATTTTCCAGTTTCGGGCATCTTCTAGGTCTATCTCGCCTGGCCTACGAGACGGGCCTCGTCCAGTGCAGCCGGATCGTGCGCAAATGTTCCTCTCTCTAGTCTCTTACGCGCCCATCACCCAATCATAGTAGCGCGTGTCCGTGAGCGAGCGACGCTCGGACATCTTCGGAAAGAGCCGAGCGCGCCGAAGTTTCCCGACCACGCCTTCGGCAGCAGCACCAATACATGGACGCTGAGCACGTTCATGTGCGGCCAAGCCGAAACGAAGGCTGAGCGCGACAATCTGAGCACGACTCGCGCGTGACGTCACCCGACGGCACACGCGAGGCTTTTAGATGATTTCAATGCTTATTTAGCTCTTGATTCTCTGCGTTTTAATGTAAACAAAAAAATGTATCACGCACTCTGACCGCTTATTTTTTAAAAATTACACGTTACTTTAAATATAATAATAAATCTAAATTACAACTTATATATCTTCTAACAAATTGTTTACGCCTTACTCACACCCGTCCCTATGCCAAATAAATTGTAATTCATAAAAGTAAGCGGAAATATATTTATATTCGTATTATTATATTCGTTCTCGTAAGTTACGATTCGCGGCCGGATGGATGATGGCTTGTTTTTGGGAATAATGCTTTATCGCTTGATGAAAGTATATGAGAATGAATATAATACTACGAATATAAATATATTTCCGCTTACTTTTATGAATTACAATTTATTTGGCATAGGGGCGGGTGCGAGTAAAGCGCAAACAATTTTTTAGAAGATAAATAAGTGGTAATGTAGATTTATTATTATATTTAAATTAACATACAAACTAATAAAATAAGCGGTCAGAGTGCGCGATACATTTTTCGACACTAAAAGATAACTAATTAAAATAATAATGATAACTAATAAAAATAAGTAATTAAATAAGAATGAATGGTAATAATGATTATTAAAAAAGCACTGAGCGCGGGGAACAGTCCCGCGCCCCTGCGGACCGAAGCCAGGAACGCTACCAACGGAAGCATCTCATCGCTTGTAGAATATGTGCATTTTCTGGTACTTACGATTCGCGGCCGGATGGATGATAGGCTTGTTTTTGGGGATAATGCTTTATCGCTTGATGAAAGTATAAGAATATAATAATACGAATATAAATATATTTCCGCTTACTTTTATGAATTATAATTTATTTGGCATAAGGACGGGTGTGAGTAAAGCGTAAACAATTTTTTAGAAGATAAATAAGTTGTAATTTAGATTTATTATTATATTTAAATTAACGTATAAACTAAAAAAAAATAGCGATCAGAGTGTGCGATACATTTTTTTGTATACATTAATAACGCAGAGAATCAAGAGCTAAATAAGCATTGAAATCATTTAAAAGCCTCGCGCGTGCCGTCGGGTGACGTCACGCGCGAGTCGTGTTCAGATTAGTTTTTCCCTCGAAGCCTTCGTTTCCCCTTGGCCGCACATGAACGTGCTCAGCGTCCATGTTCGGTGTAGCTGCCGAAGGCCCGGTCGGGAAACTTCGACCGCGCTCGGATCTTTCCGAAGACGTCCGAGCGTCGTTCGATCACGGACACGCGCAACTATGATTGTGTGATGGGTGCGTAAGAGACTAGAGAGGAGGTAAGTTTTGCGCATGATCCGGCTGCACTGGCCTCGTCAAGCGCGCTCACCTAGCAATCGGTAGCGCCATCTATTGGCTTCATCTAGTAACAATGTGGTTTCCGAAGCGTTCGCTATTTTCACCGTTCTACTTTCTTGCCTCTCGCTGCTTAGATTGTTCGTTGAGCTCGCCCGTCGCTATATTAAATTCGAACTTGTGAACGCTCGTCGTATTCGCTAATCTTACTTATGGAGACTCGACCAGAGTGTGTTCGATATTTGAGTTGATTCGAAATTTCAACTTTCGCAATTGTACGCACTTGAGTATTTTTTTTCGATATACATTCATTTCGAAATTTCCGTGTTGGTGATTTTTATTTTCGAGTTTAAAGATGTTCAAACAATTGGCTCATCTTTATTCTAACGTTCGTTAATTTTTCATTTCGATATTCTTGTCATCCGATCGATTCATGATTCAAAGTTTTCACCCCCCACCCAACCAAGTGTTTTAACAATTATTTGTACTGTTTGTTTTTTCAGCGCGTAAGCAGAAATTGCGCGTAAGCGCAATTCCTGTGAGGTATAGAAAGTACCGTATCTACCGATCATACCCGTTATCGAGAATAAATGCAAAAATAATTATTTAAATAATTATTTTTACGTAATGTTTACACCGTTGTTTTTTTGTAGCGCGTAAGCAGCAATCTATATTTGCTGAGAGGTACAGAAAGTACCGTATCTACCGATCATACCCGAGATTGAGAATAAATGCAAAAATATTTTTTTAACAATTATTTTTGCATAATTTTTACCGTTATTTTTTTGCAGCGCGTAAGCAGCATCATATTTGCTGAGAGGTTTAGAAAGTACCGTATCTACCGATCATATCCGTGATCGAGAATAAATGCAAAAATAATTGTTCAAATGATTATTTTTGCGAAATGTTTATACCGTTGTTTTTTGCAGCGCGTAAGCAGCAATCTATAATTGCTGAGAGGTGAAGAAAGTACCGTATCTACCTATCATACCCGAGATCGAGAATAAATGCAAAAAATACTTTTTTAACAATTATTTTTGCGTAATTTTGACCGTTGTTTTTTGCAGCGCGTAAGCAGTAATCATATTTGCTGAGAGGTATAGAAAGTACCGTATATACCGATCATACCCGTGATCGGGAATAAATGCAAAAATAATTGTTTAAATGATTATTTTTGCAAAATGTTTACACTATTGTTTTTTCCAGCGCGTAAGCAGCCATTTATATTTGGTGAGAGGTACAGAAAGTATCGTATCTATCCGTCATACCCGAGATCGAGATTAAATGCGAAAATATTGTTTTTAACAATTTCTTTGGCGTAATTTTTACCGTTCTTTTTTGCAGCGCGTAAGCAGCTATCATATTTGCTGAGAGGTATAGAAAGTACCGTATCTACCGATCATACCCGTGATCGAAAATAAATGCAAAAATAATTATTTCTGCGTAATTTTTTTACCGTTGTTTTTTGCAGCGCATAAGCAGCAATCTATATTTGCTAAGAGGCACAGAATGTACCGTATCTACCGACCATATCTGTGATCGAGAATACATTTTTTCACCGTTGTTTTTCGTAGCGCGTAAGCAGCAAAGTATATTTGCTGAGAGGTACAGAAAGAGAGGTACAAAAACAATTGTTTAAACGATTATTTGTTGTTTTTTGCAGCGTTGTTTTTGAAGCGCGTAAGCAGCAATCATATCCGCTGAAAAGTACAGAAAGTACTGCACATTTGTTAATGTGTCAATTGTTAAAAATAATTAATTTTTAACAATTATATCGCTGCAGAACAGCGCGAGCCGCCAGCAAGAACTCTCGCTGCGAAATTGAGATTTTCGATGATCTCGAATTGCGTGCGAATTCGGCGTTGATGAAGAAAACAAAATTCTTTGTCCACACCGACCGTGGGTCAGCGTGTGGGTATATACGTGTATATACGTGTATATATACGTGTATATACCCACACGAAGTAGGTACTCGCTGCGAAGGGACAGCATGCGGGAAGAAAACAATCTTCAACCGCGTGCGCCCGACGTAACGAACGCACACAGACACACGCGCACATACACGTGGCGTCGAAACATACATTGTTATGCCTCGACGCAAGGAGGCCCGCGGCCCCGTCGCAGCGTGCGTTTGGAACGAACACGCATTCGGGATGTGTGGAGTGCCAATCGCACCGACATTGCCCCAACCTTCACGTCGTCCAATAGGGACGCAGTATCATTCCTCCAATCAGCGAGCTCTGACTTGCGGCGTTTCTCCTGCGCGAGAACCGAGCCGGAAGTGCCTTGACTCTACCTGGGGCTTTCGCTACGATACGTGCTTTAAAAAAGACTGACCGCTATATGCGGATGTGTACTCCAATAAGGAGAATATAAAATAAAGGTATATTATAGTTATCTCGGTTCAATTCTCGCGAGTTCTCTTTCTTGCTCCTTAAAAGTTTCCCTGCGGTCGGCTAAATACCCCGCAGAACTGGTGACCCCGAATCGTTTTGTGAGAATGGCGTCTGGCATCGTGCTCCGAAAAATCGCCGGCACACCACGTGCTCTGAAAAATCGCCGGTACATCTCGTGCTCCGAAACATCGCCGGTACATCACAGCGTACCACATCGGTGTACATCGACACGCAAATCGAACAATCTCGTGCGGACATTTCGAGTGATTGTGTGTGAACAATTAATAAAAACGCTAACGTGTTTATTTATAATAACGTGCGCGATGCTCATGCATTCCCCGACAAGAACGGAGAACGACATCGCGAGCGCTGATGGTTCGGGAACACAACGCGATTCGCCCGAATCGATTGATTTGTCCGGCGCCACTGCTGACGGCAACGACGTTTCCACAACTATGAACGCGCCAGTTTTCCCTCACGTATCGGAAGTACGGAGCATCAAATTACCGCTATTTTGGCAAAGCGACCCAGCGTTATGGTTCGCGCAGGTAGAGGCCCAGTTTTACTCTCATAGAATTACCGCAGACAATTCTAAATATTTTACAGTCGTCGGTGCATTGGACTCCGGTGTCTTACAACAAGTTTCCGACCTAATACGTTCTCCTCCGTCAAATGAAAAATACGAAACCTTGAAAAGAAAACTAATCGAGCGTTTCACTGATTCGAAGGAAACGCAATTACATAAGTTGTTAACAGAGATGCAGCTCAGTGACCGGAAACCTACGCAACTTTTGCGAGAAATGCGCACTCTCGCCGCAGACAGAGTGTCCGAAGACTTGCTCCTCTCTCTCTGGATCAAACGCATGCCCACGAGCGTACGTTGTGTTCTATCGGCAAGTGAAGGTGTCGAATTAATAAAATTAGCCGACATTGCTGATAAGATAATCGAGGCTAGCGCACATTCTCATGTCATGGCAACGGAGTTGCGTCCCAGATCAACAAGTAGAAGATCCGATCCAACCGACATCCGCGAGCGCATCAGAGAGATCGAGAAACAATTAACAACGCCGACCCATGAGGTACGTAAAGGATTTACTCGGGAGACTGATAAAGAGAACAAGGCCCTAGGCCGCTCGCGTTCGTCCGGCCGCAATCGCGAGGTCGACATTTGTTTTTTCCATCGAAAGTATGGAATGAAAGCTCATAAGTGCGTAAAACCGTGCGCCTTTGAGGGCCAGATTACACCGCCCACGCCGGAAAACTAGTATCACCGCCGTCAATGTCAACGGCCGACGGCGGTATACCGACTCAGCGCCGTCTCCATATCACTGATACGACTCGGGGAGTACGTTTCCTCGTCGACTCAGGATCCGACGTGTCAGTGATGCCTCGCAAGAATTTTCAACGGATTTCCGAAGCAGCTACTCTAAAATTATTTGCCGCTAACCACTCAGAAATTGCTACATACGGTACTCACGTTTTACAGGTTAACCTTAACCTGCGGCGAGAATTCAAAAGGGAGTTCATCATCGCCGATATTTCCTCGGCCATTTTGGGAGCTGATTTCATTTCTCATTTCGATCTTCTGATCGACCTTAAGCGAAAGCGTCTTATCGACGCAAAAACAGGTCTTACGTCCCGCGGCGATGTTTTACGAGTATCAGAGTTTGGAATTTCCACCATCGACAGCCATTCTGAGTACGGCAGTTTGCTCAGAGAATTTATTGACGTCGTTACGCCATCCTCGTCTTACCGACCAGTTACGCTCCCGATCGAGCATCACATCCTCACCCACGGACCTCCGGTGGCTGCTCGCCCTCGCCGACTTGCGGGTGAAAAGCTTAGAGAGGCGGAGCGGGAATTTCGGCTCATATTGGAGCAAGGAATTTGCCGTCCATCGAGCAGCCCATGGGCTAGTCCTCTGCATCTGGTACAAAAGAAAACTGGCGAATGGCGTCCATGCGGAGACTACCGTCAATTAAATGCTATCACGGTTCCGGATCGTTACCCTATTGCGCACATTCACGACTTTTCTAACAGATTACACGGTAAAACAATTTTTTCGACATTGGACCTCGTGCGTGCGTTTTTTCAGATACCGGTAACCGAGGCTGACGTCGCAAAAACAGCCGTCATCACCCCGTTCGGATCGTTTGAATTTTTAGCAATGCCGTTCGGACTACGCAACGCAGGGCAGACCTTCCAACGCTTCATGGACTCCGTTCTACGCGGATTGGATTTCGTATACTGCTACATCAACGACATTTTAGTCGCCTCGGCAAACCCTAAAGAGCATAGGGAGCATTTGCGCCTCGTTTTCCAACGCCTCCACCAATACGATTTGACAATTAATGTTTCGACATGCCAATGGGGCACGTCGAGCATCGAGTACTTGGGGTACCACATCTCCAATGAGGGATCCAAGCCACTCCCAGCAAAAATCGAAGCCGTGGTGAACTACAAAAAACCAGAAACTGTCGTTGAGTTGCGCCGTTTCCTCGGTGTAATTAATTTTTACCGAAAATTTCTCCCACAGGCAGCGAAATTACAAGCGCCTCTTTGCGCATTTTTACGCAATTCAGGGAAAATAGATAAGCGTCCTATTAAATGGACACCCGAGACGGAACGCGCTTTTACCGCCTGCAAGCGCAGTTTATCTGAGGCTATGCTGTTGGACCATCCTTCCGCCACTGCGCCCCTAGCCCTCACTTCCGACGCATCCGATTTCGCAATCGGAGGCTCACTTGAGCAACTAGTCGAAGGTATTTGGAGACCTTTAGGTTTCTTCTCGCAGAAACTCAGCGCAACAGAGCAGCGGTATAGCACCTATGATCGAGAACTCCTCGCTATCTATAAAAGTCTCAAACATTTTAAGCATTGGTTGGAAGGTCGTCATTTTGTAATCAAGACTGACCATAAGCCTTTAATTTATGCTTTCGCGCAAAAGCCTGAGAAAGCCTCGCCGCGTCAGCTCAGACATCTGGACTTCATCTCGCAATACAGTACGGAGATAGTTCATGTAACCGGTTCCGAAAACGTCGTCGCAGATGCCTTTTCGCGTTTAAACGCCATACAAATGCCTGTCGTTGTGAGTACCGAAGAGCTAAAAGAAGCGCAAGAAGAAGACGATGAGTTGCAAGATTTACTTCGATCCAATTCAACTGCAATTAAACTCCAAAAATTGACGTTAGATTCTCAAGACACACTATTTTGCGACATTTCCTCAGGGGCTATCCGTCCGTACGTGCCGGAACCTCTAAGGAAGAAAATTTTTGATGCAGTTCATGGCCTAGCCCACCCCAGCGGTCGCACAACGTGCCGATTGATCCGGCAACGTTTTGTTTGGCCTTCGATGAGGAAAAACGTACTTCAATGGGCCCGAACATGCATCCCTTGCCAACGAGCGAAGATCCAGCGACACACCAAGAATGTCCCAATTAAGTTCGCTGTTCCAGATGGCAGATTCGAGCATATACACCTCAATATAGTCGGCCCTTTGCCTCCTTCGCGGGAATTCCGTTATTGCCTCACCATGATCGACAGGTTCTCACGCTGGCCCGAGGCAATTCCGCTCAAAGAGATTACGGCAGAGGTAATAGCGACAGCCGTCTATACACACTGGGTCGCACGGTTTGGATCTCCGCATACCATTACTACAGATCAGGGAGCGCAGTTCGAGACCGCATTATTTAAGGCACTCACCAACTTAATCGGAGCCAACCGTACCAGGAGTACCGCTTACCATCCGGCAACAAACGGCATAGCGGAACGTTGGCACCGAACTTTTAAGGCAGCCATCGTGTGCCATTCGAAGATACCTTGGGTTGATTTACTTCCGACCGTGCTACTCGGATTGCATACCTGTTTTAAGGAGGACCTAAAAGCATCTGCCGCCGAACTCGTTTACGGAACGCCACTTCGTGTACCTGGGGAACTTTTCACAGAAGAAGAGCCCCCGGTCGATCCTCAAATTTTCGCCGAAAAATTCCGCGAGCATATGCGTTCTCTGAAATCTACACTAACAGCTCATCACATCAAGAGGAGCATGTTCGCACACCACGATTTGTACAAGTGTACACACGTTTTTCTCCGCGAAGATGCGGTCCGCAAACCTTTGCAACCGCCATATACCGGACCGTACGAAGTGCTTACTCCCCTCACAGACAGACTATTCACGATCAAAATAGACGGTAGAGAGAAGAACGTGACGACTGAAAGGCTCAAACCAGCATATATCATTAACCCAGAACACATTTCTGACTGTCGTCAAACAACCGACGATCAATTTGATCCGTTTGAATTCAACAAACAGTCTGTCAAAACGTATCCTCCTAAAAAGAGAGTCAATAAGATTGTGCATTTCGCAACTTAGTTACTAAGTTTCTAGGGGGGGAATACTGTGGCGTGCCAATCGCACCGACATTGCCCCAACCTTCACATCGTCCAATAGGGACGCAGTATCATTCCTCCAATCAGCGAGCTCTGACTTGCGGCGTTTCTCCTGCGCGAGAACCGAGCCGAAAGTGCCTTGACTCTACCTGGGGCTTTCGCTACGATACGTGCTTTAAAAAAGACTGACCGCTATATGCGGACGTGTACTCCAATAAGGAGAATAGAAAATAAAGGTATATTATAGTTATCTCGGTTCAATTCTCGCGAGTTCTCTTTCTTGCTCCTTAAAAGTTTCCCTGCGGTAGGCTAAATACCCCGCTGATGATCGCGCGCTTTGGCATCTAGCGGTCGTACCCTAGGCTGCGTCGAACGTTTGCTTGGGTATCATTCCCTCTTAAAATGCAAGAAATGTGAAAGTGACGTACAGTTTAACGTGAAAGGGGAACAAGATTTGGGATTCAAGCTCTGTGTCGTGTGTAATTGTGGCCCCACCAAAATTGGACCTAGGCCGAAAATTTCGAGAAAATTCTCTAAATCCATCGATGAATAGTCTTTGTAATGCGTTTACTAGGAATCGGATTGGAGGGCATACATATTTTTTGTGGCATGATGAATTTGGGTCAAGGGATGGCTAACAGCATATATTATGCATGCCTGGAAAATGCGTCAACTGCAGCTACAGCAAAAAAATGCTGCAGCGGGAAATGCGCCATCTCATTAGATCGTTTCAGGTGATGGAACTTGGAGCAGGAGAGGTTTTTCATCGTTGTTTGACGTAGTCACCCTGATTGGAAAATATTCCAGTAAGATTCTGGACCTCGTTGTGAAATCCATGTTCTGCCAAGCCTGTAATTACTGGAGCGGCAAAGAGAGCACTGAGGAGTTTGATAGCTGGTACGAAGACCACGAAGGCAATTGTGCATGCAATCACATTGGAAGCGCGGGAAAAATAAAAGTCGATGGTATTATCGACATGTCCGATCCGAGGAGCTTCACGGTGTATGTTCTGTCGTATTGTCTTATTATCTGAGGCATAAAAACCCAATTTATTTTCGAAAGCATATTAACGAGGAACAGGAACAAGAACAAGATCGTATGGAACGATAAGGTGTGAATTAATTATGTTATGTCGAACTGTGAGTGTGTAGACAGTAGAAGAAAGGGCTCGACTCCCACGGACCGATTTATTAATCCGTCGCAATATAGCGAGGGTCAGACCTCGGGTATGTGGATCGGTTGGCCAGACCGATCGCTACCGTTTTTTATCGTGATTTTCAGTTTATATCTTTCTCAACTTCAATGTTTAATTGAAGGAGGGAATACGCGGTAATACGTGATTCAATAGGATTATTTATTTTGCGGAGTACTCTAATGCACGACTGATACGCGAGCAGAGATGGTCGTGGGCCATTACCCACGTAATGAAATTACATATCTAATTAATAATTACTTTCAGCGTTTGTAATGAAAAATAATTTAATTACAAATTATCTCGATGGTTGGTCATTCGAATTTATGTAATTACAAATTACTTCAAGCGTTTATGATCAGAAATTATTTAATTAAAAATTACTTCGAGCGTTTGTAATTAGAATTTATTTAATTACAATTTACTTCGCGCATTTGAAACCAGAATTTCTTAAATTACAAATTGTTTCGAGAATTTGTAATTGAATTACTTTTGTAATTTAATTACATTTGTAATTTAGACACCGGTGCGATGGCGTAGCGTGCTCGCCACTAAACCAGCGGACCGGGAGGTCCCGGGTTCGAATCCCAGTCGCGTACATTTCGCAAGAGGGGGACAGTGAGAAAGATGGAGAAAAAGGAGTAAACAGTAGAGGAAAGAAACGGGCATAATGGGGGTAAGAATAGGTAACAAACGCGATAGCCGTGTACCTAAGGGAAAAAAAACTTTTGTAATTTAATTACATTTGTAATCTAATTAGTTTTGTAACAAAATGAACAGTAGAGCAAAACGGGCACCTCGGCTGAATACCGCAATTGTGGGAGAAACGGCCATCAAGCCTAAGCATAATAATTTTATTTTAAGGGTTTTATTTACGTGGGTTTCGAAGCCAACACAAACATATTTTCTCTATTTAAAAAAATATAATATATAAATTATTTTATTTAAAATGTTAAGCATATAAAAGAGCAACATTTCAACAATACTTAGACAAAATTTCATTCAAAAATTTGGGAAATTCAGTCGATGGGACCTGGTTTCCGGAAACCCCTAAAAAACCGGTGGACACGATTTCTCAACAACTAAGGCACCGATTTTATTGAATTTTTTCACACTTCTTCAAAATAGCATTGACTAGTGATTGGACGAAGGATAAAAAAAATTTATATTTACATTTTTGGCAGAGTTGTATGCAAAATAGTTCAATTTTTGGTACAATATACACTACGTATAGCCTTGTAGAATTAGTAGCAATCTAAATAAAATAAACCTTCATTCAATCACTAGTCAATGTTATTTTGAAGAACTGTGCAAAATTTCAATATGAGAGGTGCATTAGGTCTTTGAGAAATGGTGTCCACTGTTTTTGAGGGATTTCCAGAAATCAGGTCCCACCGGCTGAATCGTACAATTTACTGAATTCAAAAATAAATATAATTCACGAATCAATATTTTGATTGTTTTGAAAATTTCGACACAAATGATCGAATGCTATATCGAATACTATATTGAAATGTAATCTAATACTCGGGGATTTTGGGGTCACTGAATTCAAATCCCATATCAAATTTTATAAATTCTAAATGACGGAGCCAATTTGGTGGATCAAAAAAACTAAATGTTATTTAATTAAAACGAAATCTGTCACTCGAAAGTTGTTGACGTCACACGATCCCAAGTTAATGTAGATATTCGAAAATCAAAAGAGCTTTGAAACGTCTGCGAAGAATTGAAAAAAATTGAACAAATGAGACATTAAAGAAAAAAATCAGAAAAAATCTAACGATCGCGCCACCTTTACTAAAAATAAATATAGTTTGGCTGAGTGGAAGAGATGAGAAGCACAAGTTTCATCCTAATCCGACAATTTTTGAGTTTTATAGAAACCATTTTGAAGTCGCTAGGTTCAAATTCATTATTTGAATACGAAGTTTGAATTCGGCAACCCCAAAACCCCCGCGCATCAGCTTTTATTGTTAAAAAATTAAATTTTGTTTTTTATCCGCCAATTTGAGTTTTGAAAATTTAACTCCAGATGTGATTCATTGGTCTCAAAAACATTGTGCATTGTCGAAATGCAATATATTTTTTATTTGCATTCATGATATTGTATCTACCGTTGAAAATATTTAAAAAACTTATGTTCGGTTTGAATTTAACGACCTTGAAAACAAAAGATACTTTTGTCGGAATCAAACGATTTTTCGAATTTTGCATCCGCTATATTCCACTATATCCGCCAAAAATTGAAATGTTCTTTCTTCCGATCCGTTAATTAAATCCGCCATTTTGGATGTTCAAAATCTGATTTTAGATTTGGATTCAACAACACCGAAAACCCCCTGCGGGTTAGCTTTTATTAAAAAAAAAAATTGTAATTTTTTTATCCGCCATGTTGGATTCGTTATTTTGAATTTTGAAAATCTGAGTTCAGGTTCGAATTCAGAGACCCTGAAAACCCCTGAGTATCAGCTTTTATTTCAAAAAAATAAAATATTGTTTTTTTAATCCGCCATTTTGAATTTCGACAGACACGCGCACAATCGCATACACACACATGCACACATGCTTGCGAACACACATACACGCACTCGTAATGTTAACTATCCACTCATCCAGGTAAGCACACAGTCACATATCTTTACTTAAAGACACGCACTTGGGTACAGATAGGGTGGTCCGCACCCTCGCATAGTCTCTTTAACATCTACTCCCATCCGAATCATACGAATGTATCTAAATTGCAAATATAATTAAATAGAAACTGGAACTAAATTACAAATATAATTGAATTACAATTGTACTTCAATTACATTCGTAATTAAAAGACAGATGTAATTAAATTACATTTGTATTTAAATTACAAATTTAATTGAATTACAATTGTAATTAAATTACAAATGTAATTAAGTTACAATTGTAATTGAATTACAAATGTAATTAAATTACAATTGTAATTGGATTCCAATTGTTATTCAATGCTCAATGTAATTCTTAATTTAACAGAGTCCAATTACCCATTAAGCGTGTAATATGTAATTAAATCTTGTTTCAATTATCCATTACCAGCTTACTGTGTAATTAAATCGTGTTTCAATTATCCATTACCCATTCAATGAGTAATTAATGTGAGGTTCAATTACACATTACTGGGATAATCTATAATGTATGTAATGTTTATTGATCCCCTCGGGGTTACAATGGGCTTCCGTACAATCTTCCATTTCCACTTATACTACTTAAAACTACTTGACATTATTCGCTCGCTCTTACGAACTATTCCTCTCTTCCGCTCCGCTTTATTCTATTTTCCTTAGCCTATCTCTCTCTCTCTCCTCTCCCCTTGCCTCTCTGACTTTCGTTTCCCTCTTTCACTCCATTCCTCTTTCATTCCTCTTTCTCTTCGTTCCCTTTCCTGCCTAGTTCTCTTTCCCGTTCTCTCCTACTCTTCTCCAATCTCCTCATCCATTCTTCTCCTCCTCCTCCTTCATCTACTGGGATAATCTATAATTGAATTTTATTCGATTACATTATTGCCCATCTCTGTACGTGAGACGCCTCGAGATCGATTGATTGATCATTTTTCCGTTGCACAATAAAGTTTTCCTTTTTTCCGAAACAAAAAATTAGTTACTTTTTCCAGTGCTTATATGCCCTTACTTGGTTTCGACAGGAGATTCTCGTGGGCCGTATATATATATATATAGTGTATATATATATATATGTATATATATATATATATATAATTGCGGTTTCTTTTGAGTCATATGTCTCAACTTCCTACGGACCATACTCCCCCCGTTGCGAACGGAGTGAGGAATATGTGTGTCGATTTTTGTGTAAGTGAAAGTGTGTAGTTTTTAGGATTTTAAACTTCATTCGGGAGCTGGCAGAGCTGCGTGATGTTTCGCTTGTAAATCCCATTTGCCGTCTTCACGGTGGCTACTCTGATGATTCCGTCGTCTCCGGGATGTACCTCGATGACCACACCCAGCCTCCACTGCATGCACGAAATTTTTTTATCGATGATGACGACGATTGTATCAACTTCGATCTCGCCATTCGATTTGTGCCATTTTTGCCGTTTTTGTAATTCATGGAGATACTCTTGGTACCAGCATTTCCAAAAGTTTTGTCGAGCCTTGGCGATAAAGTTCCAAGTGGACAACCGATTTTCTGGAACGGATGAAAAATCTCTTTCAGACAACATTGTCATCGGTCGACCAATTAAAAAATGAGCAGGCGTGAACGCGAGAGGGTCGTTTGGATCTGCTGAGATCAAACATATAGGACGCGAATTTAATATAGCTTCGATTTTTATTGTCATTGTGTTGAGCGCTTCAAAGGTCAACAATTGTCCGCCTACAGTTCGACGAAGATGATGTTTAAACGACTTGACGGCCGCCTCCCAAATGCCTCCAAAGTGAGGGGATAAGAGAGGGGTGAAGTGCCATACGATATTTTTGCGTATAGCAAAGGTGTTTATGCCTTTTTCGAAGTCGTCAGAATTTAAAAGCACGTAAAGTTCGCGTGATTGATTGTTTGCACCGACGAAATTAGTGCCATTGTCCGAATAGACGTGTTGTTGAACTCCCCTTCTTCCGATGGATCGTCTAAACGCTCCTAGAAACCCTTCTGTGGTCAGATCGCTTGTAATTTCGATATGAACGGCTTTGATTGCCATACATATAAATACACACTCGTATGTTTTAACTTGGTTATGATTACGCATTTTTTTCTCTTTTATAAAAATTGGACGGAAAAAATCAACTCCGACATGAACGAAAGCTTCCGTGGCTTTGACACGCGATTCTGGTAATTTTCCCAATCGAGCATGAAGTCGGCTTGGCCTATGGCGTATACAGCGTACGAATTTTTTTACCATTTTTCGAACTTGATTTTTACCGTCAAGATGTCGTACGCCACTTTGGCGCACAACCGTTATGGTGTCATCTTCGTCCTCGCACCTTCAAAAACCTGTAACAAAAAGCAAACGACACAACATTGATTATTACTTCATTTACAATTATAAATACACTAAATATTGAAACGAGGGAACGGCGTCGTTCCCCGGTCTTACCTTAGCGAAGAAACCTCCTTCCGCTTGTTTCTCGTCGCTAACCTAAGAAAATCAAATAGTTATTTTGTTATTTACTAACTTGTTTAACTCAATCTTAACCCTAAATGTTATACCTAAGTACTACTTACCAGTGCGAAGGTGTCTTTCGCCGATTCCTTGTCGTCGTACGTCGCCTTCCGTCGCCGTCCCAAGGGTCTGGTCTCCGTCGGTCTTCCGGCTCCTACCTGTAAAAAGAAAATACAAAATTACTCACAATCTTCGATTAACGAAGCAAGTTAATTATACAAAAAACAAAAAAAATTGAAGGTACGCTGCGACACTTACCTCTCACGTCGGCTCTCGGCGGACCAGACCGCTGGGCTCCAGCGAACCTCCGAGTCGCTGTACAAAAATACGCAGAATTTTCGATTTCAACATTTAAAGTATTCGCTAACACACACACTACGTAAATTAAGAAACAATTTGGCTCATTAATAATAGCCCCATCATTACTCGCCTCGGACACCTTTCATGCCAAGGCGGGCCACAATCACGTGCGCCAACAAACACAAACGCGGTACGAAATAGACACATGCCTCATCGATAAAATAATTAAATGTACTTTAAATTGTCTACTTACCCAAAGTCCGTCCAGCGCATATCACTCGTCGCGCAATCTCGTACACCGACCTGTCAAAACAAAACCTTCGCGAGGTTAAGTCTACGTATTCGCGCGTCGTCTGCTCTCGATTCGCGAGTGTAAAAATTGTAACACCAGCGCCGCGACCGGCGGTCCACAACACTACACACTCTTACCGCGTCGCGATACCCCAGCGCCGCACTCCGCGAACCGCGTACTACGCGCCTTGTCCAACACTAGCGCCGCGCCACGGGACCATTGTAGGCTCGCCGTGCCGCACCAAAATCCAACATGGGTCCCCGGATCTCGCGCTACGCTGCCCATGCCTGGAGTTCGGCGGCGAATCCGCCGCTCCGGCGGGTATATAAGGCGGAGCGCGAGGCCCACGGGCTCAGAGTTCTTTCGCTGCAGGAAGCGACGAGGACCTCCTCCCGACTCACCTGAGAATACGGTGCATAGTTGGTGACCCCCTCCCGCCCTTCCTCTGCTAGCCGCTGAGAATTAATGCGAGCTGCACCCCTGCCCCGGGTACCCGTTGAATAAGCGGCGCCTCCCGAGCGGCTTCCGTTCCCGATTGCCCCGTGAGCGACGCCCGGGTACCTCGCCTGGACGCCGTCGCCCGGGGTACCTCCTTCCGCATCTCCATTTTTAAATATTAGTTATCAACGTTTTTTTTTTGTTTGCTTTGTTCTGTTCCGTTTTTTTTTCTTCCCGTGGACGGCGCCCGCCTCGCGCCCGGACACCGTCGTCCCGGGAATAATCGTTTTTATCTTTGTTTAGTTTTTCCTGTAAGTTACCTGTGTAAATAAACCCTGGTATTTGATAAAAACTCCTGCCTTATTTATCTAATAATTAATTAATTAATTTCTTTTTATTTTTTTATTTAATTTTTTATTTATTTTATTTTATTTTATTTTATTTTTTTTTATTTTTTTTTTAATTTTTTAATTTTTATTTTATTTTATGCCGCGCGAGTCCTCTCGTCGCCGGCGTCGCCGACGGCGCGCAACCGTGCCGCTTGAGCGTGACGGTGGCGTGAGGCCCTTCTGGCACCGCGAGGATCCCCGGACCACGTTCCTCACTTTTCGGTGGTACGAGGAAGAAAATATCCCTCCAACTAACCGGGAGTTCAAGGTCCCTCCACCCCCGCGGCCGGCTTCGCCCTCACCTCCTCCCCCCCGACCGGAATCCCCGCCTCTTCCCCCCACCCGACCCGTCACACCTCCCACCCCGTCTACCTCCCCCCTGATGTGGGACCAGAGCGGGTTCGACGAATTGTTCGACCGGGCGGTAGCGCAATTCGCCCGCGCCCCACAGGCAGGTCCCTCTCCTCCTTCCTCGCCCGTCCAGTCCCCGGTTCCCCTTTCCCCCGCCCGTCAAGTCCTCACGGAACTTCCCCCCGCCTCCCGCTCCCAGTAATCCCTCCCACTCTCGGATAACCCTTACGACAACCCAGCTAACTCTATTTGGTATAACGATTTAGGTTCTCGGCTCCCAAACAGCCCTTATCAGGGCTAAAGCCCAAAAAACCCCAACGTATCATTAGATACCACTACAGGTTCCTTGGTCTCCCGCCGCCATTCGGAAGGGGGCAAATCGGGAGAAGGAACAAATTAACCACGTCCCGCCCAAATTGTTGGAAGCCACTCACCACTCTCTCATACTATCCTGGGGGAGTGAGTGTGGTCAAAAAAAAAAAAATCGCCAACAAAGAATCCAGAAACGGTGATGTATCACGCTCAAAGTGCTTGGTATACCCGAATGGTAGTTTTCTTGGTGGATTTTTTGAATAATTAAATCTGTGATGGGGTGTTGAGGGGGTAATAATATCGGACACCGATGATTATCTGAAATCTTGGCGTGACGTAAGCGTCCTCCGACACGAAGTAGGTCATGTTCGTCCAAAAATGGATTGAGGGAAGAGAGACGCGAATGTTTGGCGTTCCCGGTTTTTTCAATATGAGTTATCTCATCGCCAAATTTTTCTTGTTGAACTATACGTACAATTCTGCATTCCATTTTAGTTTTTTCTTGGACGCAAATACCTTTTTCTTTAAATGTATTATCACGTCGAAAGCGAAAGCAAAATGCTAATACATTTAGCATTGTTGCGTACGAGGAGAAACGCTTAAAAAGTTCATTAGGTGTATTGACAATCATGCAAATGTCTTTTGATTTCGAAATTTTTATTTCAACACTTCCCGGCCACTAAATTTCAGACTTTGACAGCCATGTAGGCCCTCCAAAACACGTAATGTTTTTCAAAAATTCGGCGGGAAGTTGTCCTCGCGAGAGCGCATCTGCTGGGTTATTCTTTGTACGTACATGTCTCTATTCGACCTTATGTTGAAGAGACTGAATTTCAGAGACACGACCCTGATGGAAATCCGCTTATTCGAATTCGTCAGATTTTAACAGAAAATGTCGGATTTGATAATATTCCGTTAACGTTCAATGAGAAATAATGTCAGAATATGTCATTTATACGACAGAATCTGTCATATTATTTCGAGATTTGACATTTTCTGTGAGAAGTTCATGATTTCTGACCGGAAATTGGAACATGCTTTACAGAATCTGTCATATTTTATCAGAAAAGTAATGTTATAATTCAGTAATTTTTGTCAGAATCTTACATAATATGTCATATAATGTCGTAAGAGTTTTCCATTTTATGTGAGATTTTCGTCATTTAATGTCATTTTTTTATGGAATATAATGGAATTCTTCAACATTTATAAAATATTATGACCGAATATGTCAAATTATATCATTCTTTCTTATTTTTTGTGAGATTTTCGTCATTAAATGTCATTATTTAATGGAATGAAATGGAATTCTTTAACATTCATGAAATATTATGACCGAATCTGTCAAATTATATCATTCTTTTTCATTTTTTGTCATATAATGACCGAACTTGTTAACTTTTGACATTTTGCATTATAAATATATGATATATTCTGATGAATTTTGACATTTAATTATCGATTCTGATAATAAATTGTCAGAATTCGTCAATATTTGATGGAATTTACATATAATTTTCTAAATTTTAATGGAAATGCTGAAAGAAAGAAATTTGGGACTTTATATTCAATAATACTTTTATTTGGTGACACATATTTGGCAACTGTTGAGATCTTAAAAAATATTCAACATGCAGAGACGCAGATAAAATACATAGATAAAAATATAATTAGTACGGTTGAATATTGTTTGCTCCTTATTGAGCCCTATTTACTTTCTTGCGAGATGAATCCGTTGTCCGGTTGAGATATACGTTGAGTCCCGCTTCTTCCAATGGAAAACTGATTTATCATTTTTCGTTAAAAGATGACATTTTCCGACACAATGATGACGAAAGTATCAAACTCTGTGATTTAATGACAGCTGAAATCTGTCAAAATTCAATAAAAATGTGACAACAAATTATGATAAATATTATCGTTTTCTATCATTTTTTGACATTTTCTGTCATTTTTTTCGATGCAACAATATGTCAAAAAATGGAAAACTTATTTATCATTTTTTGTTAAAAGATGACATTTTCCGACATAAAGATGACAGAAAGTATCAAACTCTGTGATTTAATGACAGCTGAAATCTGTCAGAATTCAACAAAAATGTGACAACAAATTATGATAAAAATTATCGTTTTCTATCATTTTTTGTCATTTTCTGTCATTCTTTTCGATGCAACAATATGTCAAAAAATGGAAAATTAATTTTATCATTTTTTGTTAAAAGATGACATTTTCTGACAAAAATATGACAGAAAGTATCGAATTCTGTGATTTTATGACATTCTGTAAATTTAACATAATATGTGAGGTTCTGTCCGATTTTCATAGATTATTTCCGACAGAATCTATCAAAATATGTACGATTCCATCAAATTATTTAGAATCTATTCATTTTCACAGTTTCTGACATTTTTTAACAGATTTCAACATTATTTGTCGAATTCCAATAAGCGGATTTCCATCAGGGGATTTCTTTCAAATACTTTTAACGTCTGTGGGGACTTTTTGAGCCAGTGAAGGACGACCGTGGAGTCTGTTCAGAAAAGAATTCTGTCTATTTGAAACTCAGAAGCCGAACGCGCTTCCATATAGAGCCGCGTGAGAGTCAGAGCGCCGCAAAGTTCTAATCGAGGAGTAGATTCTTCGTTCTCTTTTGAGGGAGCAACGCGCGATTTTGCGCAGGCTAAACGCACGAAAGTTTCGTTACTTTGATTTGTGGAACGTAAGTATAAACATGCTCCATATCCGACCTTCCTCGCGTCACAAAAATCGTGTAGCTCAATTTGGGTCGGATCTTGAATCAGAAGCTGTCGCTCGACGGATAAATCGCGTATGAGACCGATTTGACTAACGAATGAGGACCATCTGGTAAATAAATCCTGCGTGACTGACTCGTCCCAATCGATTTTTGCATAATGGGTTTTGCAGTTAAAACTACGGGACCAAATAATCCGAGACGGTCGAACATTTTCGCAATTTCCGACAGAATATTTCGTTTTGTGATTTTGTTTGATAGATCGATGGGTTTTTCGGTAAAGACGAAGGTGTCGCGTTTCGAATTCCAAATGATTCCTAACGTTTTAAATATATCCTTTTGATTCACCGCATCATCTACTCCGAAATTTTTTTCATGGATGTTATCGAGAGCATGTGCATGATTCGAGGCGCATTGTCGTATGATAAATCCACCGCGTTTTACTAATTCGATGACTTCATCCTGTACCTGCAATACTTCTTCGATAGAATTTCCTCCCGTCAAGAAACCATCGACGTAAAAATCGCGTTTCAATACTTTGCGTGTGAGGGGAAAACTCGCGCCCTCGTCCTCCGCGAGTTGTTGAATAGTACGAATGGCCAGATACGGTGCGGACGCCACGCCAAAGGTCACGGTGTTTAGCTCGTACGTTCTTATTTTATTTTCGTGATACCAAAAACTACGCTGGTATTTGCGATCGCGAGAATCGATGAGCACTTGTCGATACTCTTGGCGATATCGGCTGTAAGCACGTAGACATGTGTACGAAATCGAAGTACGTGTTCAAATAATTTATTTTGTGTCGTAGGACCGACCATCAAATTTTCATTTAGAGAAATACCTTTGTCGGTTTTCGCGGACGCGTTCTAAACCACCCGTAATTTCGTTGTTCTGCTTGTTTCTTTTATCACGACGTGGTGTGGCATGTAATAGCCACTTTCGGTCTCGTTGTCGACTAAAGACATATAGCCGAGAGTTAAATACTCTTGCATGACCTTGTTGTATTCCGCGAAATGATTAGTATCCGATTTAAACCGACGTTCTAGACAGTAAAAATGGCGTAAGGCAATCGATCGAGAGTTTCCGAGCTCAATGTTTCCTTTCGAAACGGTGATCGCACTATATCCTCAATGTTTTCCTTTCCAAACGGTGATAGTCCATCCGCTCAGCGCGTTGTGTTTTTTAGATGATGTGATTCGCTCAATATCTCTTTAGATCCTTTAATCGTTTTCGAGTTAGGCTCCTCAATTGTCCAAAATTTATTCACTTGTGCGGTTAGTTCGGCAAAATTGCACGAAACAAGAGCTCTTCCTCCATTGGCTTTAACTCCTCCCACGACTACCCAGACAAGTACAGTTTTTTGGGCGAATAATTCGCAGTCGTCTCGCGACAAATCAATTTGACTCATGGATAATAACGAAATTGTTGCCCCAGATCCAATGAGCATATCCACTGGACGCGGCAATTGGAATTGTGGATCAGCAAGTCGTAAATCAGCAGGAATATTCACGTATTTTCGCGGGAATACTTCATTGGGAGAGAAATCTGCAATCTTTGGAATTATGAGAAAATTCAAAGATTTTTTGAATTCGTTGTGTAAGAGTCGGAAATTAATGTTGATACATCCCCTGGATTTTGTCTTCATTTGATCGATCGCGTCGATTGATATTGCGCATTCGCGTACGGGTAATTTTCATAAATGTGCGAATTTCGCGGAGACGAAATGAGCTGTCGCACAAGTATCGAGCAATACGCGAGCTTGGACGAATGCTGCGTCAGCATTTCTTACACAAACAATTGCACTCATTGTTAATTGCAATTGAAGTGTGTGAGAAATGGTATTTAAAGCCATACCGGTTAGTCATGCTTGTGTTTTCGAGTTGTCTTGATCCTTTTTATGAGTCCACGATTGAGTCGCGTTCGAATTCGTGTCTCGATGCAAGAGCGTATGATGATAATTCTTGCAACGCTTGTAATGAGTTGCACCACAACGTCCGTGGTGAGCGCGGGAAACAATTCCGGCAAAGCTTTGCAATTTTTACTGCGTTCTATGGACAATTCTATCGAATGTCTATCGAATTATATCGAATTCTATCGTTGTTCTATCGACAATTTTTCGAAAACCGGGCATTTAAATAGAGGGTGAGTCTCCTTGCACTGGACGCAAGTTCCCTAGATACTAGTAACCAAAACGCGAGCACCGATCTCATTTCGTCGATATTTATTGACATTCAAAGTTTGATTGCCGCTTCGTTTTACGTTGACGTTCCCTCCCCGGCGCGACACGTCTTGCTCGATGGTTCGAAGTCGGAATATTGTTTCGTTAATAAATTGGTAAAATTTGCTTATTTCGGGTAATTCATCGAGGCTCAAGACCTCCTCCCACTTTCGATGAATGTGTACGGGCAATGCTCTTTCCAATATTCTGACTACGATTCTATCGTCTGGCTCTACCTGAAGCGATTTTAACATGCTCAAATTTTGTCGAACGTAGCCTATTAATTTCGACAAATTTACTGATGTCGCATTCAGAATTGTCGAAATATTGAGTATCGCGTCGAGATGTTTTGATACGAGGACTTGTTTTCTGTCGTAACAGTCGATTAACAGTTTCCACGCAATTTATTGAGCGCTTCTCCATGCAGCGCACTTTTCAAG
Source organism: Ophion obscuratus (assembly GCA_964007375.1). Taxonomy (NCBI): domain Eukaryota; kingdom Metazoa; phylum Arthropoda; class Insecta; order Hymenoptera; family Ichneumonidae; genus Ophion; species Ophion obscuratus. The sequence goes on from OZ023313.1 coordinate 47,585,207, forward strand.
TACGTAAATTTGATTACGTTGTCGATATCGGTGCGTGAATCTACGATTGATTTAAACGTGTTTTTGAACGAAGGCCACTTATCGTGGTTTCCATCGAATTTTGGTATTTCAGCTGCCGGCAGCTTCAATAATCTTTGCCTTTCGATAAACGTGGAATTTCCGAGAGGCGTGGTGCAATTATTGTCGGATCTGGATAGCTGCATATTCGAACTTGACTGGCGACTTGATAATGTCTATTACGGAGGTTCTCAAGTTCACGGATCTGATTGTTGGCGGGTTCAAGAACGAGTTCATCGTACTGTTCTTCGTACGCGTGAAACAAAACTGTCAACCTCTCCAGGCGAAGTTTTGTATTAACGTCATTAATTTCAGCTTGATCGAGACTGCTGAGTATTGAGTTAAATTGTTCTTCGAGGCCTTTGCCTTTTTGTAGGATCAGAGCGATTTTCTTTGCGTCTCGACTCACTTTGAGTTAGCAAAAGAAATTACGAAATTGAACGAAAATAAACGCGAAGCGTGAAACAGCACAACGAGAAAATCTTGAACGTATTAGGTTTTCTCTATTCCGTGAGAATTCGTAGATTGTTTTGATGACACGTTAATCCCGCAAATAACAGTATTTTTTTTTTATAAAAAAGGGTTTTCAAATGGCGATCACTTATCTTTCTTCTTGAGCATTCCTATCCGTATTGAATGCTACTGGTGGAGACTGAGCGGGTGCGCTGTTCTATGGCTGAGATCTTGATCTTGATGAATTGCACTCACACTTTTTGTTGTTATTTGTATTGTGTAGTTATTTTTTATATTTGAGATTCATACCTCATAGGAGGCACCAAATGTTCTGTCGTATTGTTTTATTTCCTGAGAATTTTTCTATTCGACGGAAGCTGTGGAGTAAAGTGATTAATCAAATGAAAGACAGGAGTTTGTTTGGGAAAAAGCCGCAAGGCATAAAAAAACCCAATTTATTTTCGAAAGAATATTAACGAAGAACAGGAACAAAAACAAGATCGTATGGAATGATGAGGTGTGAATCAATTATGTTATGTCGAACTGTGAGTGTGTAGACAGGAGCAGAAAGGGCTCGACTCCTACGGACGGATTTATTAATCCGCCGCAATATAGCGAGGGGCAGACCTCCGGTATGTGGATCGGTTGACCAGACCGATCGCTACCGTTTCTTATCGTGATTTTCAGTTTATATCTTTCTCGACTTCAATGTTTAATTGAAGGAGAGAATAGGCGGTAATACGTGATTCAATGGGAATATTTATTTTCCGGAGTACTCTAATACACGACTGATACGCGAAACGTCTCGAGATCGATTGATTGATAATTTTTCCGTTGCCACAATAAAGGTTCCTTTTTCCGAAATAAAAGATTAGTTATTTTTTTCAATGTTTATATGCCCTCACTTGATTTTGACAGGAAGACGCCTTAAATCACTTCTGGCAATACGACCGTATGGGAATGAATTGATCGTGATGAAGAAAGAGTGCGTTGGACGGCTTTTCAGATCAAACGACGTCAAATAGATAGACGAATAGCTGTCAGCCCCTCGATTTTTCTGAATTTGAGAAAAAAAATGTAGATTGGCTTATCATAAGCCAATTTAGTTTTTTTTCTCAAATTCAGAAAATTTGAGGGGCAGACAGCTGTTCGTCTATCTATTTAACGTCGTTTGGCAAAGTTTCGACGGGATCTGAAGAGCTGTTTCAGAGATTTTTGGGAATCTATAATTGTTCTACCATACCGACCGCGATGAGGTGCCATTCCCTCTTAAACACGAACAACCACTTGCGGCTGAGGTTCAGAAACTCCTTCACCCGATATACTCAAGAGGAAACCATTTCCAGTGTCCCTCTCCGATTTCGTTCATTTTTGAATATGTTATTCTTCATCGAAATCTAAAAGACACGTATTTTATTTATCGGCGGAAAAACAGTCCTAGGGGTAAAACTCATCCCCAAAGTTGGGCACCCTCCGAGTGACTTTTGCAGTTTCGCATAGTTCCAATCAAGATATTGGAATGAAACCAATTGGAGAAAAATGCTTATTGCAAATAATGAAAAATGTGCCTTTTTGAGGCGGTGAATAGTCGTAAATTTATAGGGGTTGAAAGTCGCAAAATTCGTATAACTGGAAATTTTTTTTTCATCTCGATGAAACCAATTGCATTCGAAAGAGCTTGGAAAAGTAGGTGATACGGATTTTTGCGACTTCCGAAAAAAACCTGGGGGTGACTACCCCTGTATAATACCGTTTCCGCTGTTCCCGTCCGATTTCGTTCATTTTTTGTTATATCATTCTTCATCGAAATCTAAGAGAAATATATTTTTTATAGGCAGACAAACAGTTTTAAGGGGTGAAACCATCCAAGTGACTTTTGCAGTTTCGCATAGTTCTAACCAAGATATTCGAATGAAACCAATACGAGGTAAATGCTTATAGCGAATAATGAAAAATGCGCCTTTTCCAGTTCCGCGGGGGTAAATAGGGGTACATTTATAGGGGTCAAAGTAAAAAAAATCGTATAACTCGAAAACTTTTTTTTCATCCCGAAGAAAACAATTACATTCGAGAGAGTTAAAAAAGCAGATGACATATCACTCTCCGTTCAAAAAACCCGTTGGGGGGTAACCACCCCTGTACAATAACGTTTCCGGTGTTTCCCTCCGATTTCGTTTATTTTGGAATATGTTCTTCTTTATCGAAATCAGAGAGATATGATTTTTTTTTCATCGGCGGCAAAACAGTTTTAAGGTTAACTCACCCTTAAAGTGACGTTGGCATTCTCGTTACGATTCGATTCAAGATATTCTAATTAAACAAATTCGAGAACAATGCTTTTGGCAAATAATGAAAAAGGTGCCTTCTCCAGTTTTAATATTGAATTTCAACCTAGCTAGCAGACATTATAAGATCTCGTTTTCCAAATATCATTTTGTCCAGAAAATGTCTAGGCAGTGTCGTTATAGGTCCATGGAGTTGATGTCGAACAAACGTCGTGATATTCCCGATATAATTTTTTTTTAATCTAGGAGCAAGTATAGGTTATTATTATCTTACCTCGCCGACTTGTTTGGCTCGCCCAATGTGGATCGTGCATAACATTTATAAAAAGTGCATCACAGTTGCTTATTGAATGCCGTGCAAGAACGCCGAAGCACAACAAGTACAGAAATTTTGCTATTCGCGAGTTACCCATAACATTTTACGCATATGAAGAACTCGTGGTCAATTTAGTGGATATCATCATAGTGTGCGCTATAAATCGATTTTCATCGAACTCAATAGTAGTATGCATAACATTCTTCCTACTATTTCCAGTAATTATTTCTTCAAAAAATAAAGTGTATCGAATGTTTCCTTATGTTGAAGATGAAGGTCAACCCAACGAATGTTATACAACTACTCCTGACACCATTTGAAGCAATGAATCTTCTTCAATCACCCATTAATGATGCGGAAATGTAATTGAAAAATAGTTTTAAAAGTATATTATTCAATGCAATGAATGAGTATACTGGCGTCGAAACGGTGGAAGAACACTCTCCCTAGATTTTAAAGAACCGTGTCAAAATATAGAAAGGCTAATTGTGGAAGATGAAGAATGGGCACATGCTATTCATGAATCGAAATTACCGCCGAGCGCATGCTCAAGTGATGATAAAGATTTGCCTTACGAATACAAGTCGAGAGCCGATGATTACTGGAGATCGCGAAAAAAGAAAAATGTAAGCATCGAGACTGTTAGACAGAATTTAAAAAAGGTTAGATTGGTTCGTCAATTAAGACGTTGGACTCATTATGTTCGGGAATCAGCATTCCCTCGGGACGGGATCTCGGGCTTTCAAAAGGCGCGGCACTGATCGAGTAGACACGGTCGACGAGCGGCGGCGCCACGTGACGGGGATCGCTCGGTGCGGCCCGCGACGCATGCGCGCTCGGACGATCTACGTCGCTCTCGGTCGATTGCCTCGCCTTGACCGTTCTGTTAATTTCTGGGTCTTGGTGCGAACACACGTGTCACGGGCTACACCCACCTCATTCCAAATTTTCCTCGGGCTCTTTTCATCGGGTCTTTATAAATCTATCGGAATCATTTTGGTACGGGCTCTTTACCTCTACGGGAACATACTTCCGGGAATACAATTCCTTCACGCCGCGTTCCTCGTGAGATTTACGCCCTCACGGAAGAACCGGCATCGGGCACGTGGTCGGCGCCATCTTTTTCTGTCAGGATCTTTACACTTTTACCAATTCACCGAATTTTACAAATAAAGACATTACCACACGAACTCCCACGCGTTTATTATTATTTAACACCAACACCAGATACGCGGGTTAGAACATTGCGTTTCTTGTAACACATTATTTAAATAAAGGTGGAACTTACAAGGAAAAAATCGCGAGAATTCGTGACTATACATTACGCAATTTCAAGTCTGCTGTTGATGCACACTTTACAGTTCATTATAAAGACTTACAAAAGTGGGCTTTGCAAGCACAGAAAGAAGAAGGCCATGAATACTTTCGGTTCAAAGCATCTGAATTTTGGGTGGTACAATTTAAAAATGACCATCATATTGTACCAAGAAAAGTTAACAAATTCATCACTAGAACAACGATTGAGAATGTGGAAACTTTAAAAGAGCAAGCCGAGAAATGTATATCTGATGTCAAGCAAAATTTACAAGCGTACGGATTACCAAATGTTTATAATTCCGACCAAAGTGGTTTCGAATTGGCGATGCATTCGGAAAGGACTTTAGCAGTCGTAGGCCAAAAGCAGGAGGAATAGCCTTGTACAGTCTTGTACAGTCAGTTTCGTCTACTACCCATAGTTACACTATTTAACCGACTATATCAGCAGAGGGAAAGCTTCATTCACCTCTTTTTTTGGTTCTCGAAGAACCAAGTGGTATGTTTGGTCCAATTGTGGAAAAGAAATTGTTCAGATCAGATAATGTATACATAGCAGTATCGAAGTCTGGCAAACTTACTTCAGGCATAAATATGTGCTTATAGATTTCACAATTATTTGCATATGTGTGTTACATGGTTATATAAATAAAAATAATTACATATTGTCACATCCTTGCGTAACTGCATCCCCGTGAAATAGTTTGCGACACGTGCCAGAGAAACTCTGCTAAAGATGGAAAGATAGATCTCGATACATATTCCTAAGCCAAACCAAACTGAGCACTCCATATTTCCCCTTACGCAAAAATTTATTGAAACAGAGAGTTCAAGATTCCAAGACTGGCATGCACAAAAAATATATTCTTCGAAAAGAAGGGGCTCTGACTCTTGCAGTAATAAAATTAGATGAAATAAACCACGCGCTTTCCCAGGCTGGCCAACTAGCTCCTTCTCTCTCGCGTGACGCATTCCGTCACAAACAAGGCCCTATTTTCTCTGTGTTCTCGGAAATGCAGCGCTGATCTCGATTATATGCGACCTTCCCCAATAATACACCGACAAATCGTTCTCGCTTCCTTCTTCCGGCCAACTACACGAATCAGATCATGTTTTATGCCTGGACCACCAATCCAAAAAAACTACGTCACCTAAGTTTCACTCTCCCAATGATTTCTTCCTCCAAAAATTTATCCCACCCTGATTTCTGGTACTAGGAAAGAGTTCTGCTCGCATCAGTCTCCGATTAGAATTCAACGAGCTCGGACCTAGAGTGCTCTTACCGATATCCATCGCGTTAAACCTTTGTTCTCTTTTGTAACGCGAATGTTGTCATACGATCCAAGCTTAGAACATCTTGTACTTCGAAGCTTCTGTAATGTTACGCGAAAATCATAAGAACCTTGACTTTGTATTCCGCGTATTACTTTATTGTAAATTCCATTCTCGATCCGTGAAACTCACAAATATTAGAATCTGTGTCGTCGAACATCTGTATCCGTCTCACTCACATACACACGCACCATCTGCGAGCGCTTCTGGCCGTCGGGCGCAGGGCTCTTAGTTTTACGACCGTGACCGGACACCCAAACGACTGGGTCATCACCGAGGCGCACCAATGTAAGCGAACATACTCTTATATTTTGTTTCCGATTTGTATCCCAAAGAAATAATAGAATTAACCCATACGGTTAATGCTAATAAATTAGAGGTCAATCGAACACAAGTGTCACAACCATTATTTCAATAATTGGATCATCCACGGAATCCCTTGAAATTCTCTCTTCCACCAGCACGTCCCCTTTTGAACTCTCATCCCATGCTATTACGCTAGGCGTAATCAAGAAAGAGGGATACCACGCATATACAGGGTGTCAAATAGGAAGTTGCTGAAACTAATCGACTGTTATTTTAAAACACGTGCACAGAATCACAAAAGTCAAATTGCTTTGAATAGAGGAAACTCTGCAGTTTTAAACGCACGTAAATAAAACCCAGTCAAATATTTTTTATGTCAATTTATTACATCTTATAAAAATAACAAAAAAGTACAGTGATTAATGATAGATATTTTCAAAGTACGAACCGTTAGATTGTGCACAAAAATCAATTCTCTTTTAAAAACTGTGTCCACCATATCGTTCGTAATGCCGCGAACCACTTCCTGGATGGTCGCGATCAGTTCTTCTACTGTGCTAAGGTTTTTAGCGTAACAATGATCTTTAATGTAACCCCACATGAAAAAATCACAAGGGTTCAGGTCCGATGAGTACGGAGGCCATTCTAGTCCGCCTTGAGCAAATTTAGGGTACCCCAGATCGACTACTCGAGTCGCATATACGCGATGGATAGCTTCAAACACCTCATGAGTCCGGTGCGGCATCGCTCCATTTTGCATAAAGTAAAGTTTTTTAACCAGTCCCATCTTTTTTGCATAAGGGAAGAATTTATTTTCCAAAAGCTGTTTGTAACTCTCTCCTGTTACCATAGATTCCAAGAATTGCAAATAAATTCCTTTTACTGCAATCGCTGCCTCTGCCGTTACTTTCTGTAGATGAAGGTACTTCGCTAGCGACATGTTGGGATTTTCCGTTCCCCAAAACCGGTAATTTTGCTTGTTTACGTACCCATTCATCCAAAATTGTGCTTCATCGGAATAAATAATCAAGTTCTCATTAAGTTCTTCGGCTTCAAACATTCCCGTAATGGTGGTACAAAATTCGATGCGTTTCGTCATGGCATGTTCAGTTAACAATTGATGAGTGCTTCTTTTATACGGATGAAACTTTAAAAAATATTTCAAAGTGTTGTGTAATGATGATTTGGTTATTCTCAATGCTTGAGCAGCTTTCCGAATCGAATCATTTGGATTTTGTTTGAAATAATTCTCAACTTCGTTGATCTTCTCTGGTGTAGTCACCGTAACAGATGGACCTGGCAACTCGTGTCTACGGTCCTGGAGTGTACCACACTTCACGAAGTTATCGATTATCCTACAAAAATTAACGTAAAATTACTTCAATGCAGTTTAATTGAATTGAAACACAAGTTGTGTGATAGATGAGTATGAATAAATATTAAATTCTTACTAATTACTAATTCTTAATTCTTACTAATTCAGAGTGCCTTCGCTGGCAACTCTATGAGTTCCAAACTTAGTACGAAACCCTCTATACGCATTACTATAAATTTTTCCCCTCGAGAAGAACACTCAATACGATATACTTTTTCTTCCGTGGTGAGCTCACTCATTTTGACGCGCGTGTACTTGCTTCAACCACGGCTGGAATAAAACTGCGGGGCCTCAGGTATGTGCCTTAGAAAAAGGGACCCCTATTGAAGTCATGTAGGGAAGAGACACTTATTTAGTTTTAGCAACTTCCTATTGGACACCCTGTATATACGCCCACGTCCCCTCAGGACGTGACAATATACAGTCGAACCTCGACATAACGAATCTCTGGGAAAGATTGTTATATCGAGTTTTAGTTATATCAAGATTATGTTGTTTAAAATGCTCTTTAAGGGATGACACCACTGTGACGGCTTCAAAAAATCGATTTTTTGAAAACGATCTAGAAAAATCTAAAATACATTTAAGATTAAGATGCCGTTGGACCCAGGTCGAAAAAATAATTATTTTCGGAGATATTGAATATTTTGTGGCGCGGTGCAGCGCTCCGTGACGCTCGGGGTCCCGCGCAGCCGCGCGCCTCAGGGTCGGCAGGTATACCGGGCCTTTTCCAGGTCCTGCGGGTCTTTCCCAGGTATTCTATTGTCTTCCTTCACAAAAACCGGCTATTGTTATAAATATAGTTTCGAAAAAAAGCCATAGGTGGCGATAATTGAAAAATTTTCAAGGCAGGTATAGGGATAGCGTCATAGCGTCAGTTTGCGAATAGAAGCGACGCTACTCGTGTCTAAACGCTCCGAATCGTTTCGTTTATAAATATCAATGCTCAGAATGATTCTTTGCACATCGAAATGGATAATCCGAAATTTGGGCAACTATCAAACATAAAATATCCACAGATAGTGAGCCACAACATGACGATTGCCCAGAGGGAGCCGAGTCGTGGTGTTCGTGGCAGCGAGCGGCCGCAAGCGGTAATATTTCTGAATATCGCCATAAGCCGCCTCTTCCCGAGGAAGTATTGGAGGCAATACGCCAGTCTTCGAAAATTTGAGCAGAGGCGATTTGCTGCAGCGTTGTTTGGGCGGCTTCACGCAAAACAACAACGAAAGCTACAACAAATCAGTATGGGCAATAGCCCCCAAGTGTCAGTTCGGGAGCAAAAAAATCGTCGATATTGCAGCTGATATCGCGGTATTATAATTCAATGATGGCCTGAGAAGCCTCATGAAAGTTTTGGAGATGTTGGGGATAACTATCGGCCCAAATTGTTTCAATTTTTGCGTTGAAACCGACGTAGCGCGGATCGAGCTGGCGGAGCGCTCGCTCACAGACGGTGCAAAAGAGGCAAGAAGAGCCTCTACAAGTTCGAGAAAAGATGCTAGGGACAATGATTTGCTTCTTGAAGGCCAGCTATATGGTGCCGGCATTGCTGATTAAAGGTAAACAATTTTTTTTCCAATTTATCGCATAAATTAACAAACCTGAAACTTTGAACGCGTTTTTCTCAAAACCACTTTTTTGTGTGCGGCACGCAGCAGAACTCGAGCAATTTTTATCCGATCGACTTCAAATTTGAACTGCATCAATAAAACTAGATTATCTAAAGAAGTACATAGGATTTTTTCGATATCTCAATAATAAAAAAAGTTATAGCCTATTTTCGACGAGAAATTTTGCTCGAAAATCGTCCTTTAATTTCAAAAGCGTGCCTATTTTTTAAAAATCAATATTTTTTCTAATCCCTGTGTACTTCTCTTCAAAATATCATATTATTAACGAAAACACTCGGTATTTTTTTCAGATCGACTTTGAAGAGAGTTCTGCTGCGTGCCGCGAACCACTGCAGAGGCAACAGTACCTGACGCGGGAGCTTCCCCAGCGTTACCATGGGGCGTGAAAAATTTGAAATTTTTTTTTATGTATCTTCAATAAACAACGAACAAAACAAAAAAAAAATTTCGAATCTCTTTTTTTCCCACAAAAAAAATTCTTGAAAAATTGCAAAAAAACAGGGGGTCACTGTGGTGTTCTGCCTTAAAAAAATAGTGGTATAAATATAGGGATATTTTTTAAAGAAAGAAAGGTTCAAATTAGCGTCATTTTTACAAGCAATTAGCAATTAGGGCACAATGAATATTATATGTTGTTGTATAAAGGTTTCGGGTGTCTATCGAAAGGGAGTGAGCAAATCTTCATTGTATATCGAGGCTCGCTATATCGAAGTTTGACTGTATAATATAAATATTTCATTTTCATTTTTCGGAACACTTTAGAACGTGGTAACAGCATGTTTTTTTAAAAAAAAAGTCGTTTCGAAAAGTGTATTGTTGATTGGTTCATGGAGTGGCCATTGTCCTGCGATTATACGGGAAACAACACCTCCGAAATAGGAAGTTGTGTTGAAGATTATACCTAAAGGTACAACCGGCAAGATTCAACCTCTTGATGTTTATGGTTTCAGAGTATGGAAAAAGTTCGCCAGACATTTCCCTGATAGTGTATTATTAATGGAATATAATATTAATTTTCACTTAAGGAATAATTGTCACATCCGGAAGGGATGAGAGCATAAAACTTTAATTTCCCTCTTTCTTGCCTACGCCAAGCGCAATAGCACGGGATGAGGGTAAAAGGAGAATGTGTGGAACGGGTGTTCTAGGTCTCGAGTGTCTAGATGATCAAGAGTTATGTGAGTGATTGCGACAGATGTAGTTATCGTTTACAAATTTTCTTTTATTACCGAGTACCGTCCACTTGGCCGGTCGGAAACATGGGAAGAATACAGTTCGGCGGATTAAGAAAATGATACAAATATGATGCAGTTAGCTTATGCTTGCTGGATGACGGTCCTTCGGACTTGGGTGAAAGGGTCTTCGCTGTCGGCCTGTTACGCTCGCTTGTACAATGTCGATCGATGGACCGCACACACGCTGTGTTTACAATGGTGCCGCAGATGGGTCAGGGGGTCACTTCGCGAGTGTGAAGAGCGCAGAGAAGATTCAAAATACTTTTCGAAGTAAATAGATTCGGAGAACAGAGTTGGATTATTAAACGCGGAACAGAGGTACGAATCACGATACAAGGTTGGAGTCGATAGAAGAGATCTTCCTCGTTCGGATGATGATGTTGAACTGATTTTTCTTTAATCCTCTGGACCTTCCTGCTCCAGATTTCCCTTCTTAGGTGGAGTAGGAGAAAAGGGGGGTTTTCGTTTTTGACTCTCCTTTAACCAATCGGAGTGGTCGACGTAGGAGACAGTTCTTTGTATCTTGGAGTCTGGGCGCATGAAATTAATTACAAACAGACCAATCGGAATGAATCTATTCCGAGCGAGTTTTCGTGCAAAAAGCGCATGGGATCATGCTTGTTTATCTAAAGTCTAGGGCCCGGCGCAAAGTCGCTCCCGCGATAGTGCAACTGCTATGCGCCTCGTAGCCGTTCCATGTGCATTTTATTTTCGACTTTTCCGGCGGTCTTGGCGCATCCTTGGTTCCCACACGAATTAGAAAATCGGAGCTCCGCTGTCTTCGCCGGCGGTTGAACTCTGGGTCATCTGGCTTGCAGTATGATATTTTTTGTTGTACGACTTTCCCGAGAAAGCGTGAGTAGTATAGCTATGACGGTTCCACCTCATGTAGGAATCTACTTTACCGACGGTCGGTATGGCAGATTCCAGCAAGTCCCAGGAATCTATCTTACCGACGGCAGATTCTGACCCAAACATGGTCCCTGTGGGAATCTACCTTATCGACGGTAGATACCGACAGGAAATCCCCTATTGGCGGGAAATTCAAAAGACCTTTTGGCGGGAAATTCAAAAGCAAAGACCATTTGGCGGTAAATTCAAAGCGGATACTTTTCAGCGGGAAGTTCGAGAAAAAAACCTCTTGGCGGGAAATTGAAAAGACCGCGCGAAAGGTCCAAAAGCGACGACCTTTTTCGCGGGAAATTCGAAAGCAGAGACCTTTCGACGGGAATCTCAAAAGCGGCGACCTTGCGGCGGTAAATTCAAAGCGGATACTTTTCAGCGGCAAGTTAGAAAAAAAAACCTCTTGGCGGGAAATTGAAAAGACCGCGCGCGCGGAAGTTTCCAAAGCGCAGACCTTTTGGCGGGAAATTCAAAAGACCTTTCGGCGGGAAATTTAGAGTAGCGACCTTTCAGCGGGAAGTTCAAAAGACCGCGCAAAAGACCGTGCGCGCGGGAGAAATTCAAACGCGCGCGGTCCGTGATACCGGCGATCAGGATACTTGACAATCGGGATTGCTGTGACACTCACGCATGAGACGTTTTATTAAGAATTCAAGATATATTGTTTACATTCTCTTTTGAGTGGCAAACTTTTGTCCGCGTGTTCGCGGCATCGTTGACACTTGACGACTTCGGGGTCATTTTTGACGGATTCGGGTAATTTATCCCAGGCGAGATCGACGCTGTGTGCAGCGAAGGTGACGATGACTTCCTTGGGTAGCTGGGCGATGTCGATAGGTTCCATGGCAGAGAGGGATTCAACTTGATGAAACAGTTTGAGCGATCTCCCAACGGACGGGAGGCGCTCTCGGAAAAACTTCCTCAATAGCAGGACATTTCGAAGTGCGCAATTGGGTGAATCGTAGTAAGGGCAGAGTGCCGTCACTTTTTTGGCCCTCCTCAGCGAGGGCCATGCCACGACGTCTCGTCCATCGAATCCAAAACGTTCGAGCCACTGCTGCTTCTGCTGTCCCTTCCCGTAGATGACGCTGGCGTTGTGCAGAACCGATCGGAGCACGTTCTCCACCTCGCAGTAGGATATTTCTCCCATGCTCCAGTCAAGATGATGATAGTTGCGTTCGAGCCAGGAATTTATGCTTTTGTACCTGGCTAGGAGATCGTACCATAGGATCGGTGGTTTGAAGAGGAAAATCAGTGGCTGCACGTCCGCATTGAGCGGAGTCACTGCCCGTTCTTTAAGTACAAACTCGTCCCGCTCGAAGTCCTGTGTGTCCACCGCGTACTCCATTGCGATTAATGATGATGAACGCTTGACTCGAGCGTCATTTATAGGCGGATTCTTCATCCTCTCCACTCTAGAGGCGTCCTCACATCTCCACTTATGAGATTGTAGTCTACGATGCGATCGTGCAAGATCAGATAGTAGGCTGTAGTTCCCGCGGGAAAATCGGATTGAGCCTCTAGTTCGATACGAACTTCAACCGGTGCCTGCTTGAGGGCGTCGTTCTGTTTCGAGCAGTCAATCACAATGAATGGAGCATGCGCAATGAAGTCTGTCTTTGTCAGCATGGGTTCTGCCTCCCTGGCGTAGTACGCAGTCTGGAAGCTGGCGTACATCTCGTACAACTGAGCGTACTGGTTGCGCGACACGTCGAGATTGAGGTTACCGTAAGGGTAGCACTGTGAATTGAGGAACAGTTTCACATTGGTTATTGCGCAGTGATCAAAGCGGCTAGCGTTTGCCGTTCGAACGCCTTGTCGATTCGTTTGCGAGGCGAGAATGACAAAGCGTGGTTTCTCCAGCTGATTCGACCTCTTGACCGTCCAAACGTGTGTCGTCGTGATTGGAAGCATGGGGTATTCGTACAATTCCCACATGCGAAAAGACATAGTGATGTCCTTCTCAATGTGACTGAGCAGACGTATCTTGTGCTTTGTTGACAGCATCACGTAAGGCATCAGCCACTCTATTTTAGCTATCTCAATCTTGAATTCCTCGGTGGCGTCATTCTCGAGGACCGTTTGAATAACTGCATTCGTGTCGTTCCTCGATCGCGTGAGACTCAGCTCGTGCTTCGTGTTGATGACGACCTTGCGATAGTCCTCAGCGAAGCCGAGAATCATAGCGAGCGGTATGCACACATCGAAGTATCCCCTGTCGTCTGTCAGCTGCTTCGGCTCTTCGAACCAGCCAGAGTTTTCAGCGCTGAACATCTGACCGGGGCTCAGTGAAGCGTAGCCCTTCATGAGACTCGTCAGACCAACGTTTTTGCTTCTGTCCACCTCTATGGCATTGATCTCGTAGCGAGTTGCCTCAAACAGATGCAAGATGGCGTTGTTAACGAATTTTGTTGCCGTGAAGGCATTTCCGTTCATTTTTCTGAGTCTGCCGCAGACGTGTAGGGAGCTTCGAGCCGGTAGAACGCACAGGTCCTGATGCTGAATGGATATGCGAATCTCATCGCTGTTGGTGAAACTCGATGAAGTATAGGGTTGATGCGGGTGAATCTCGTAACGCGTTACGGACTCGTCGAAAACGACGGGCGAGTGCACGTTCAAGGCCTCTTCCATTCCAGCAGCAAAATGTCACGCAGGTTACTCTCTTCCACCACCAACGACAACTTTGAGTCCGAGACTTCTCAGGAACTGAATGTTTCGACGTGTTAGCATTTTCTTGGCTTCCTTGATGTGCAGTCTGATAGTGATGATTTCGCCGCGAAAATTCACCAGTTCTCCGTCCTGATCGACTATGCGCAATTGCACGTGGTCAATGACTTTGACGGTGATCGGCAGGTAAATGACTTGCGAGGCAACTTCGATGATCTTATATCCCGGCGGTACTGCTGGGAAGAATTCGTGGATCGTGTGCGCTCTGTGCTCGTTGATGTACGCCCCGGACGTGATGTTGCACTCGACTTGCAGTGCGTTGACTTTGAGAATAGCTACCGGCAAGTCTGGCCCTCGAACACGGACTGGAACTCAAACGCGTCCATCGAGTCTTGAAGTTCGAGCAGAGTGCGTGGTTGAAACCCTACATCGAGCTCAACAGCTAATTGCGCAAGAGGGCGCGAAACGACTTCAAGAAAAATCTCTTCAAGCTCATGAACAACGCAGTGTTCGGTAAGACTATGGAGAATGTGCGCAAACACGTTGATGTCAAGCTCGTGAAGAACTGGGGCGGACGTTACGGAGCCGAAGCACTCATCGCCAAGCCCAACTTTCACAGCTGCTCCATCTTCGAGGAGAACCTCGTCGCCATACAGCTCACCAAGACCAAGGTCTACCTCAACAAACCCATCTACGTCGGCCTGAGCGTACTGGATTTGTCGAAGATCCACGTATACGCTTTTCACTATGAATACATGAAGCGAGAGTTCCGCGATCGGTGCAAGCTCCTCTACACCGACACCGACAGCCTGTTGTACGAGATTCGCTGCGACGACATTTACGAGATCATGAGGCGTGACATCGAGAGGTTCGATACTTCGGACTATCCACAGCATAACCAGTTTGGCATTCCACGAGCCAACAAGAATGTGGTTGCTTTCATGAAGGACGAGTGCAACGGCAGCATCATGATGGAATTCGTTGGCTTGTGCAGAAAAATGTACAGCGTCCGAGTCGAGGGCCGTGATCGTGTGAAGCGGGTGAAGGGTGTGAAGAGGGCGGTGGTCGAGGCGAGTATCACCTTCGACCACTTTGTGCACTGCCTGCGGGAGAAATTGACGCAGCGCACGCAGCAGTGCGTGATCAGATAGCGCTTGCACAAAGTGTTTACTGAGAGGCAAGTGAAGGTGGCGCTCAGCGCTCACGACAACCGTATCCTCCTCCCCGATACCACGGATACGTTGCCGAGGGGGCACTTTAGAGCCCCCACCACCGCGCGCAGTGCAGGGGATAGCGGATATATGAGCGTTGCGCTTGTGGCCGTTTCCCTCATCAGCACGATGGACGGCATCGAGAAACTCAACAAAATCGCTCTGTTCGAGGATTTCCTGCCCACGAAGAAATTGGCAGTGCTGAGTATAAACAGCGTCTATCGTCTCACCGACCTGAGACTAATCACAACGAAAGACGGCCTGAGAACCGTAGCCACCCTCGACGACGAGTGCCAAGTCTTTCTGCCTAAACGCATTGCGGACGCGTTCGTGAAGGATCCAAACATGTATGAGCACATGGTGCAAACAGCCACGGATGGGCAATTGCTCCTGAAGTACTTGGGCGGCAGCGAGGCCAAGATGAATCAAATGGAATTCAGCATCGATCATAAATAACGTGAAATGTTTTTTTATTACAATAAATGTTCAAACCCATTTACAAATAGGTCTTGTTTATCCAGCTATTGTGCGAACTATCGAATCCTAGCCACTTGACGTAGACTCTGTCGCCACGTTTCCTCAACACTTTTTCCACGAGATACATGTCGGGGTACTTGACTCTCAGAAGCTCCTTCTCGTAGAAACCACCGGCAATGGGTTTGTCTCGGTAGTCATTCAGCCTGTATGTCACCGGAACGGTCGACTCGATCGCTCGACTCTCCGTGAAAATTTCCGTCGTCCAGTTGGGCGTGTAGCCTTTCTCGAAACCGTGCTTACTCTTGCTGACTCGCACCTTGTCGCCGATCCGGAACTTGGGCGCTTTGCGACTTTGATAATCACGCGGCTGCAGCAACAAAGTTCCAGCGTCGGCCGCCTCGTTCGGCTTCATTCCGATAGTGCGATGTTTGCTGCTGTTGTATGTAGCTTAGACTGATTCAAAAAAAAAATTATTTTTTTTCCTTCTGGATTCTCGTGCTATTGTTGGGCACTAATAAAAGAAAATTTCTCGAAAAAGATGGGCGCGGTCACTCAATTTTTAGAGGTGGCTATCTCGACTTTTTTGTATTTGAATTTTTTTTCAACGAACGTATTGCATTTAAGCATAGTTATGGCTTCGGGTTACGGATAAAAATCACATCCAGCAGCTATTTCGTAACAAAAATAAACTCTAACAATTTGAAAAGATTGCAGTATTCACAATTCAAATCCAGGTAGATCAATAATGGCGCCTATACTACTCTCGTTATTCATGTAGATTTATTTATACGCATTAACATTTCGCACTTTTTACGAAAAATTAAATTATAAGCTTTTATTCATAAATCATGTATTTACATTTTCAAAATGCCACACTTATATTATCTTCAATCTCATTTATATTTCTTTCCAGCCACTGTGCATAACATCGCGCATGCCACTGCGCATACCACTGCGCATGTCACTGCGCATCCGCGGCGCCATTTTGTATTGGCGCAGCGCATTTGTAAGTGGTGTTGTTTTTTTTCAATGTGACTCAATTAAAGACAATTTTAAACAATGGCTCGGAAAAACGAAGACAACACAATTTGGCTAATCGGCAAGGAAATTCCGAAAATAAGTACCCGTCATTTACCGTCAAATCGGAAAGTTTTGAGTTTGTTCTTTTACAAACATAACAGAGAAAAACTGACCATACGTCGAAGTGCACACGAAAGGATGAAAGAAGTTTTCGAACAATGGAAATATGCTGAAATTCCAACGCGTCGATTGAATAACGCAATCTTGAAATTAATAAAACTCCATCTAGTCTGGAAAAAACTTTTCAAAAAATCGGGTTAAAAAGAACTTGCCGTCACAACGGAGAAATAATCGAAACGTGTGATGCAAAAATAATCGCTCAAGTTCGTTAACATATTGGGCAGAACGAAAATGTGCAACGTTGAACAGTTTGTTCAAATCTCTCTTAAATTTACGCTCCTTCAATATTTGTGACGGCAAATTCTTTTCAACCCGATTTTTTTAAAGTTTTTTCCAGACTAGATGGTATTTTTTTAATTTCACGATTGCGTTATTCAATCGACGCGTTGGAATTTCAGCACATTTCCATTGTTCGAAAACTTCTTTCATCGTTTCGTGTACACTTCGACGTATAGTCAGTTTTTCTCTCTTATGTTTGTAAAAGAACAAACTTAAAACTTTCCGATTTGACGGTAAATGACGGGTACTTATTTTCGGAATTTTCTTGCCGATTAGCCAAATTGTGTTGTCTTCGTTTTTCCGAGCCATTGTTTAAAATTGTCTTTACTTGAGTCACATGGAAAAAAAACAACACCACTTACAAATGCGCTGCGCCAATACAAAATGGCGCCACGGAAGCGCAGTGACTTGCGCAGTGGTATGCGCGGTGGCATGCGCGATGTTATGCACAGTGGCTGGGAAGAAATATAAATGAGTTTGAAGATAATATAAGTGTAGCATTTTGAAAATGTAAATATACGATTTATGAATAAAAGCTTATAATTTAATTTTTCGTAAAAAGTGCGAAATGTTAATGCGTATAAATAAATCTACATGAATAACGAGAGTAGTATAGACGCCATTATTGATCTACCTGGATTTGAATGGTGAATATTGCAATCTTTTCAAATTGTTAGAGTTTATTTTTGTTACGAAATAGCTGCTGGATGTGATTTTTATCCGTAATCCGAAGCCATGACTATGCTTAAATGCAATACGTTCGTTAAAAAAAATTCAAATACAAAAAAGTCGAGATAGCCACCTCTAAAAATTGAGTGACCGCGCCCATCTTTTTAGAGAAATTTTCTTTTATTAGTGCCCAACAATAGCACGAGAATCCTGAAGGGAAAAAAATAATTTTTTTTTTGAATCATTCTAATGTAGCTACGAGATCGGGCAAAATGTCGAGCCACTTGTAGGAACCGCGCAGACTGAACTGCAGCCACAGGGTGTTCTTGAGTGTGCGATTGAGCCGCTCGACGATGGATGCGTTGAGGTTGCTGTACGTCGAGTAATGATTGATGCGATATCGACTCATGAGGTTCTTAAAGGACGCGTTGAGAATTCTTTGCCTCGGTCAGTCTGCAGATTCGTCGGTACTCGACACTGTCGTAGCACGAGTTCCATGGCTGCAGTGACGTCGTTGCCGGTCTTCCGCTTCACGGGAACGGCCCAGGCAAACTTGGACAGCACGTCGATGATTGTGAGCAGATACCTGACACCCCGGTTTTCACGAGCGTACGGTTGTATCTCCACGAGGTCGGCCTGCCACGTCTCATCCAGTCCTCGCACGTCGAACTTGCATCGTGGATAATTGCGTCGTGCGGGTTTATGCAGCTCTTCCACCAATCTCCGATGCTCGATGCCGCGTGTCCAACATTTTAATGGCCTCGGAATTGCGCGTGGCCAATTCCAGAGTCGTTTCAGCATTTACGTCGATAATTCTCAGCCTGTCGTTCACTTGATTCTGCAGAATATGTATGTTTAGTTGTAGATCGTCAAAATACTCTCTCAGCCGAGTTGTGATGTGAAACAATTCGCTCAGAGTGCTTTGAATAAGACGTCTCGCGAGACTCAGGTTGACTCCGTCGCGAGGTTCTCTCGCGTCAACAACGTTGCACAATGTTTTGCCCTCTACGTCGTAATGTCCGTCGGTGGTGAGCTTGAATCCGAATCCGGGAGGACCTCGCGTACCGCCCTCCGTTCGTCCTAGCTGACGTCCGAACACGTCGATGCTGATTGTTCAAGTGAGGTTGCAGCACCCCCTGTGCCCCGCTTATATGACAATACCGGCTTCACGCAGCTCCTCGATGATCGAGATGATCTCGTTGATGTGACTCGAATTGCCGGCCGATCGCTCAGCCATCAGCAGACGCAGTCGATCAACGAGCTCATTCGGGTCGTCCCAGTACACGTAGTCCATTCGCGTGTTCCTTTGCGCGATCTTGTACCGAGGCAATACACCACTACCGGTGGATGTACCACTACCGACCAAGGGCGCTACCCAGTCCCTGTACTTGCTGTTTCTTTGCCTGTGAATGACCTCGTCCGACGTGTAGTGTTTCTTGTGTGCGTTCGTCGTTTGCAGGATTTTCCCATAGATATTCTTGTCTTCCGCGCTCACGAGATGCGCACTGGGTTCCTTCCTGAAGAGCAGTTCGAGCAAGCCGACGCTCGATCGATACTTCCTGTCACCCATAATCACGTCGTCGTTCACGAAACGTCTAGGTGAGTCGCCGATCATCATGCTACCGTCCGGCAGCTTTTGAACCCCATAAGTCACATCGAGAAACTTTTTTCGGTTCGTGTTGAGCATGTGAAGATATTTGTCGAGCGCAGGCTCTTCCTGCATGTCATAATATTCGTCGGGACTCGTTTTCGGCCATTCTTCCTCCGCGTCGTACGCAGTTTTGAAGGAGGTTTCCATCTCATCATCATCACGAGACACCTCCTCCTTCTTAGACAACATGTGCCTAGCGTTCACGAGGCATTCGAGAGGTTTGACGATTGGTTTGAAAGTTTCGTCCAGAGCTTTCTCCATCGCTTGCTTGTCCGCCTTGAGAAGCATGTACTTGCGCTTAATTGCATCCCTCATTTTCTCCATCTGGCTGAGCGTCTGTTTCTCGCAACGGAACTCAGCCGTCACACTGTCGCTTCGACCATCCATAATGCACTGCGGGGATCACGTCATGCATGATATATTTATGGCAAAGCGGTCGAAGCCCTTTCTGTACCTGCCACAGTCGAGTCCACCTCCACGGTTGATTACGAGAAATCCGTGACTGGAGTCGTTCCAGCAGGTCGAACACAAGTCTCTAAACTGCACGCACGGCATGTCCGTGATCGTCATAGATGTGTCGGAGGTTCATCTCGTCTTGTCGAAAGACGACCAACAGATTGACGTTGTCACGCACCAGGTGCTTGGGGATTTCAGCGTACGGTTGACAGGTAGAAGCAATCGATGTTCTTGTGTCGACTACGATGATGGGATTGGAAAGAGTATCCGCGGGTGATACGACCTGATCGTGTTCGCTGAATGCAAAGTATCCGATACCCTCGTGAGGTGCGAGCACTTTCTCGAGCAGTTTGTACTTTGGCTGATTCAGAGACTTGGAATACACGTAGACGTTTTCGAATCTCAAACCATTGGGATGCGTGATGAGGGCTAGCAAGGCGTTGGTCTTGCCGCAGTTTGACGGACCGCAGAAGATTGCGCAAATACTGGCGGGTAGTAGTTCGCCGTGTCGTATGCCCTGCTTTCCTCCCTCAATGAGCGCATCGAAATTCATCACCGGTAGCTTGTGCACTTGCTCTCGGAAATCCATGACTGAGCCGTCAAAGTATAAATAGCCCGCTTATATACCCTCGACTTCATTTGCTGACTGATCGCGTAGTGATGCACACAGGTCGAGGTGTCCTGAACAAGCTCATCAACAGGCTTCCAATCGAGTTGCACATACCGGGCTATCAGTACTGCGGGCCAGGCACGAAGTTAGCGGAACGCGTCGCTCGCGGTGATCCCGGTGTAAATCCTCTGGACGCAGCCTGCAAGGAGCACGATATCGCGTACTCGCAAAACCATGAGAACGTCGCGGCGCACAATTCGGCCGACCGAGTTTTGGCAGATAGGACCTGGCAGCGGGTGTTTGCAAGAGACGCCGCTATTGACGAGAAACTTGCCGCTTACGTCGTGGCGACCACCATGAAAGCCAAGTCGAAACTTGGTATGGGGCTAAAGAAGAAGGCGAAAGCCGCTCACCGCGCTTTCCAAAATAGTGAGAGCCGCCTCGCGATCGACCGGAAGTAATTCTTGCGAAGTCATTCGATCGGCGCTCACGAAGGCTCGCGAAGCTGTGAAGCAAGCTGGCGGAAGGAGGAAGGTGTTGGTGCCACGCGTACTGCCCATTCCGGAGAAAGTGGGCGGAGTTTTGCCGTTCCTCATTCCCTTGTTTGCCGGCTTGAGTGCTACGGGAGCGCTGGTAGGTGGCGCTGCGGGTGTGGCAAAAGCTGTGAATACCGCTAAAGCCGCCGAGCGTCAATTGCAAGAGAATCGTCGACACAACTTGACGATGGAAGCTATCGTTCTCGGTAAGGGGCTCTACCTCAAGCCTCACAAAAAGGGATTTGGTATACACGTGGAGGCGAAAAAAAAAGTTCAACTATCCCAAGCGTCCTCTAACGGACGCCGACCTGCTGAAATACGCGCAGGATATTCCGCACTTTCGCGGTGTGTTCATAAGAAACGATTTGCCGAGGAATGGCCCGCATTATCGCGAATCAGCTATCGTAAATCTCGACGACAACGAAGGACCGGGCACGCACTGGGTGGCCTATCGAAAGCACGGCAACAACGTCGTCTACTTTGACAGTTTCGGCGATCTACCACTACCTCGAAAACTTCTGAAGTACCTCGGAGTCGCCGAGGTCAAGTACAATCACGCGAAATATCAGGATTTCGAATCGTACGAGTGCGGCCATCTTTGTCTGAAATTCTTATATAAGCAGTTGTGAGAGTTCACGCGGAGTCAGTCACGCATCAGCATGGAAGAGTCATTGACTCTCAGCCTGTCGGGAAGCTCGTCTCTACTGGAGGCGCAGTACTTTCCGCCGATCGAACTCTCAGCCAGCAAGAACTACGTTCTCGGGCTAGTGGAATTCGTCTCGTTCAACTCCGTACCCAACACTGATACCGGTAAAAACAAGGCTTACGCGGGTGGTGACGTGATTGCGTTGCCGACGGGAAGTTACGAGATCGAGGATATCGGGAATTACTTGCAGGATGTGCTTGGGCTAAAAGGCATCTCCCTCAACCTCAAGCCCAACAACAACACGCTGCGTAGCTTGCTCAAGTGCAACCGAAGCGTGGGTTTTCGACCGGCAGACTCCATCGCTAACCTGTTGGGTTTTGCAGCGCGCGAGCTGTCACCCGATACAACTCACAGCTCGGACTTGCCGGTAGCTATTCTCAGAGTCAACGCACTGCGAGTCGAGTGCAACATCACGTCCGGGGCGCACATCAACAAACACAGAGCGCACAGGATCCACGAATTCTTCCCGGCAGTACCGCCAGGATATAAGATTATCGAAGTTCGCTCGCAAGTCATTTACCTGCCGATCACCGTCAAAGTCATTGACCACGTGCAATTGCGCATAGTCGATCAGGACGAAGAACTGATGAATTTTCGCGGCGAAATCATCGAGATCGAGTGTCGAAAACGCTAACACGTCGGAACATTCAGTTCCTGAAAAGCCTCGGACTCAAAGTTGTCGTTGGCGGTGGTTGTGAAAGAGAGTAACTTGCGTGATATTTTGCTGCTGGAATGGAAGAGACTTTGAACGTGCACTCGCCCGTCGTTTTCGACGAGTCCGTAACGCATTACGAGATACACGTGCATCAACCCTATACTTTATCGAGTTTCGCCAACAGCGATGAGATTCGCATATCCATTCAGCATCCATGGCCCATCGACATAGCCCAGGAACCCATCGACATCGCCCAGCTACCCAAGGAATTCATCGTCACCTTCGCTGCACACAGCGTCGATCTCGCCTGGAATAAATTACCCGAATCCCTCAAACATGACCCCGAAGTCGTCAAGTGTCAACGATGCCGCGAACACGCGGACAAAAGTTTGCCACTCAAAAGAGAATGTAAACAATGTATCTTGAATTTTTAATAAAACATCTCAAGCCTCAGTGTCACAGCAATCCCGATTGTCAAGTATCCTTTCCCGCCAAAAGGTCTGCGCTTTTGAAACTTTCGCGCGCGCGGTCTTTTCAATTTCCCGCCAAAAGGTTTTTGTTGGAACTTCCCGCTGAAAAGTATCCGCTTTGAATTTACCGCCGCAAGGTCTCCGCTTTTGAGATTCCCGTCGAAAGGTCTCCGCTTTTGAATTTCCCGCGAAAAAGGTCGTCGCTTTTGAAACTTTCGCGCGGTCTTGTCAATTTCCCCCCAAGAAGTTTTCTCGATCTTCCCGCTGAAAAGTATCCGCTTTGAATTTACTGCCGAAAGGTCTCCGCTTTTGAATTTCCCGTCAAAAGGAATTTTCAACTTCCCCCCGGTCTTTTGAATTTCCCGCCAAAAGGTCTTATGAAGTTCGCGTCAATAGGGGATTTCCTGTCGCTATCTACCGTCGGTAAGGTAGATTCCCACAGGAACCATGTTTGGGGCAGAATTTACCGTCGGTAAGGTAGATTCCCACAGGAACCATGTTTGGGCCACAATCTGTAGTCGGTAAGGTAGATTTCTAGGACTTGCTGGAATCTACCTTACCGACCGTCGGTAAAGTAGATTCCTGCATTAGGGGGAACCGGCATAGCTATACTACTAGCGTGCCTAAACTATGTTCTCTTTGAATTCGAGTGCGCAAGGAGGGTCGTACGAAAGTACGCCCGACGCTCGCTTATTATCAATAGGTTACATTGCAGCTGTGGTATGTCTAGGCTTAAGAAGATACAGGAATGTGTCGAAAAATGTGAATGCCATAGTCGTTTAATGGTTATTCACGATTTCCATGGGAAATCGCTCAGGCCAGCGTTCTCGCCGGATTTCAACAAAGTAGGAGAGAGAAAACACAATATTTTTATGCGCTTTTCTTGTGACGTTACACCTCCCCCCTTTAGGATTGAGCGTCTCGCTCGATCAGGTTCATTGGAGGTTGCAATCGAAAATATAGTGGCACGATAGTATGAATTGGCATTGTCATTGATAGACTTACAATTTGACTTAAATATATTGGAGGATTGGTATCTATTATGACGGTGTGACTTATAGTTATCTTGCGCTTAGGAGGTACGCATGGATTTCATTATCACCTTATAAGAAAGCGTGGGTATTTCTTTTAAAAAGATTATCGTACGAGATTTTTTTGTTGCTTTTTTTAAAATTATGTATATATGTTTTTTTTCTTAACTGTAAGATATATATTTACGCGTTTTCTTCTTTCTTTTTCTTTACGAATAGATACTTATTTACTCATTTCAACTTATCTTACTTGACAAGGTTAAAAGAACAATAGTAATAAGGATAGCGAAAAACGTTATTAGGCATGACTAAAATGGTCGTTTTGATACTCGATGTCTTCTCGTGCGAACTCAAAGGAAAGGATCGTATTTTAGGAGGTTGATCGTACCTTGATCGATCGGGGATGTTAGTTTGAGAGATCATGCGTTGCAGCGTTGGTCTTGACTGCATCCTTTGGTTCGACTGAAGGAGCTGTCACAAGTTTATGAAGTTCTTGGCGTTTTCCTCTTAGGTCGTTGAGGCAGGTGTATCAGGAGGTGCGTAACCGAGTCCCGTACTGCACCGATGAGGTAGACCGACCAGCCGTAGAGAGTGTATAGGCTGTACATATGGATCACCGTATCTGTGAGAAACGTACTCGATCGAATGATGGGTAACATTCGGGTGACACCAGCGTTTGCTGTACCGAATTCAAAGAATTTTTCCCAGGTGCGATTCCAGATGGAGTCCGCTTGGTTGACAGTGTTTTGACCACTGATGCCCCGTGCTATATTGTTTATGGTAGTGGGCTGCTCTACAGGAAACATGATGTGTTTTCGTACGTTGTCGATGTCTTCTGCGGAATAGATCCCACATGGTAGTTCTGGATTGTTGTATCGCCGAGTAGACTTCGTCGTCGGCTTCATGCTTGCAGGTAGTATGGCTTTGACAGGAGCAGGTATGAATTTGTATCCGATGTCTCCGCAAAGGTAATAGGGGGAAGGAATTACAGGTCGTTTGAGTTCTTGTTTTGGTAATATATGAGTTCGAGGAGTAAGAAGATATTTTCGTTCCTACGAGTGATAGGTTGATCGTATTATTCTTTTAACATGCTTTTAATACTCTTTTCAGCCTTCTTTTAATATTCCTTTAATATTCTTTTAACATTCTTTCAACCTGATCAGGTTTACTTCTATTGGTATACATTTAATAACGTGTAATACTTCGCTAACTAGTACCGCCATATGGCTTGGAGCTTTCATTAAAATATATGTAAATTCGTCTAGTGCTTATATCGCAGGAGATAAACTATTTTGAAGAATTTAACATTCTCGGTTACATTATTCAATAAGTATATCGTAGTATAGCGTTTAAATTTGTTTCTGGACGTGTCGCTCATCAGGTATAAATGTAGTGTCGACATTGGGCGGATATCTTTTAAATTGGTGTTAGATAATTCTTAATAGACAGCGTTGTTGTTTTGGAAATTTGAATTTGTTTTTAGAATTCCAAAGTTGTTTTTGAGATTTCATAAAAGTTATACCCATTGATGTTTCTGAATAGTTCGATAACAGCCATCTGAAAAAACAGTGTAATTGTTGTGGTTATTTATTTAATTAGGATTAAAATCGGATTCGTCGACTCTTGGTGATTTGTTCTTCTTTTTGTTTTTCGTTTCAGTGTTAATGTGTGAGTATCGCAATCTGTTTTCATTCACTAATCGTGTTTCGTTATTATATTGGATTTTTACGTTACCGTTGTCCAGTTTTTCTAAGACCTAATGTGGCCCTGAATAGTAATCTCCGAATTTACCAGGTCCCGGTCCCTTTTGGAAGTAGACGTAGTCTCCTCCCTTAGAACTTTTAGGATTGGCATTTTTATCATAATATTTTTTTGAACGATGTTTGGATGAGATTAAATTTTCGTAAGCAAGGTTTCTGATTCCGTTTATTCGTGTTATCAATTCGATTAAGTATCCACGATAAGTGGGTAGTTGGTCTGATTCGTGAAGAGGTTCACTCGACGGGACTCTTGCTAATTTTCCAAAGACTACCCCATAAGGAGTACGTCTTGTTATTTCGTGAACACTGGTGTTGTATGAAAGCATAGCTAGTTGCAACCATTGATCCCATTCGTTATCCTTTTCGGTATACTGTTTCAAGAATTCGGCTAGCACGTGGTGAGACTTTTCAAGGGATCCATTGGACTGGGGGCGAAACGCTGTAGTTCGGTATCGCTTTATGCGGAAGCGTACCGCGATTCTTTTCATTAGACCGCTTAGGAAGTTACTCCCTTGATCCGTCAGTAATGCCTTGGGTGCGCCGAAAACACATATGAATCTTTTTATGAATGCATCAGCGACTGTTGTCGCAAGTGCATTTGCCAGCGGGATTGCAACACAATATTTTGATAAATGATCTTGGATTGTGAGAATGTACTCGTTTTGATTAGAAGTACGTTGCATTGGACCTACTATATCCATCGATATTTTTTAGAAAACTTTATCTGGAGTGTCGGTAATTATCATCGGTTGCTTGGTTTTGACTTTGACTAATTTCTTTAATTGACATTCGAAACATTGTTATACTCTCCTTTGAATGTCAGTTTTTAGATCTTCCCAGAAATATTCATGTTTAATTCAGTTGTACGTTTTTGAGACACCTTTGTGTCCTCTTATCGGGGACTTGTGCATCTCGTAAAAAATGGAATCGCGTTTTTCGATCGGCACATACTGTAATGTTCCCAAACAAATCAATATTTTTATTGGACTAGCTTTGAACGTTTCTTTAACCATGTTGAGGACGTCGGCCCATATTAGGTGCTCGACGTAATTACTGTGGCAAATACTCAGCGATTGGAGTTTGAGATCTTCGCAAAGGTCTTTTAATTCTCTTACGCTTTCTTTAACATTTTCTGATACGAAGGATAATGATCCAGAATATTCGTCTTTGATGACTAGGGCAACATGATATTTTTTCCGACCTTTGTACTGTAGGCTTGGCCTACTGATAAATCTTTCCAGAGGGGAAGCTTGTTTGATTCCGATAATTTTTGTGCTCCATTGTCACATGGGTTTCCTTGTGAGTCGATGAAATAGACTAAATTGTCATTACGGAAATGGAATAATTCTTTCGTATCAATGCAATTGGCGAATTGAAGTTTGGACATTATTGGTTCCTCTGCAGGAGGATCTTCGTCTTCGGAAGTTAATGGATCATGAGAACTGGTATCTGAATCTGTCGAGTCGTCCGAGTTAGGATCGGCGGATTTTTTGGAATAAGGGATAGGACGTGCTTTGTGCTGGCTAGGGCCCTCAGCTGTTTTGGGGTGAACGGCCTCTCTGGGTCGTCGAGCACGCGTAGGCTCGAATATCTCGACCTCTGTTTCCTTGTCGCTACTCTTCTCGTAGTTTATGGATTTACAAGTGCGGCGCGGAAGGTGTCGGATTTCGGGGTACGCGTCTACCCGTTTGGTGGTAGGTGCATCGACCCTGGTCATAGCGTTGTCGCCAGATGTTTCATTTTCTCGTTGTGTCAGTTTTCTTAATTCCGGGGATGCATCGTTTTTTAGGCGTAAGCGAGTGACAACGTTTATATTTTCTTCACAGGGAATGGGATGGACTTCAGCTTGAGTTGTGAAAGTTGTGGGATTTTCGTTTTCCTCATCGCTATCACTAGTCTCTTCTAATTGGCGTGCTAAATCTTGTAACGTGATTTTTGAATTTTCGATTTGTTTCTGTTGACAATTGGGTATAGTTTTGACATCTTCCAATTTTCCATATCGGGTTTCGGAATAAAGCGTCAGCGTTTAAGTTAAGTGGGACGGGTTTGTAGACGACTTCGTAGTCCTATTCGGAAAGTTTGAGTCGCCATTTGAGTACACGCGCGTTAGCGTCTTTAGCGATTCCGAACCAAACCAAGGGCTTATGATCGGTAACGAGCGTGAACCTTCTACCATAAATATAAGAACGGAAGGCCTTCACGCCGTGAACGATTGCCATGGCTTGCTTCTCGTACGTATCGTACCGAAACGCTGCGTCGCGTAATACGCACGATGTGTACGCTATGGGTTTATCTTTTCCTATTTCTCCCTGTGACAGGACTGCGCCCAGAGCGTACCCGGAAGCGTCTGTCATAATAATAAATGGTTTATCGAAATCGGGGTACTGGAGGATAGGGGCTTCGCATAATTTATTTTTAAGAATTTCGAATGCTGTTTGCGTTTCGTTCGTCCATTCAAAGTCGGTTTTGTCCTCCAAGAGATGAGTTAGAGGTTTTGCAATTTTTGAGAAATCCTTAATGAACCTGCGATAACATCCTGTTAAACCCAAAAATTGGCGAATATTTTTAACGTTTTTCGGAATAGGAAATTCCTTTACTGCTGACAATTTGTTTGGGTCTGGTTTTAATCCATCTTTTCCAATTATGTGGCCCAGGTAATTTACTTCTGGCCTGAGAAATTCGCGTTTATTCGGTTGTAGTGTGAGGTTAGCCTTACGCAAACGTTCCATTAATTTGTGAATTTTGTCACCGTGTTCTTCTAAATCTTTTGCGTAAACTACGATATCGTCAAGATAAACAAAGAGGGATACTCCTTGGAGTTTGATTTTGGTTTTTTATTTTGATCGTTTTTTTTTATATTTTTTATTGGATTTTGTTCTCGTTCTCTCCTCGCTACAGAAATTTTTATTTGATTTTCCTTGGCCATCGCTTTCATTAGAGCGAAGACAAGGTTTTATTTAGACGTTTTTCGCCGAAATTTTTGGATTGGCTTCTATTGGGCTCTGGATTGACGTGATTGTCTTGCAATCTACGCCTGGAATAGAAGGATCACGAGGGATGGAACTAGAACTGGAGGTTGTCGTGCAACCAGATTTTGTTTTATTTTTGTTTTGGTTTGTTTTTTATTTCTGGTTTTTATTTGGTTTTTCTTCGTCTTCGCTCTCGCTGGAGCGTTAACAAAGTTCTATTTCGACGTTTTTTGTCGATGTTTTTGGATTGGCCACTACTGGGCTCTGGACCGGCGTAGTTGTCATGCGATCTACGTCCGAATTAGGATTAGAATCGCGAAAACTTGGAATAGCGTCGCGAGAAATAGGATTGGAACTGGAGATTGTCATGCAATCTGGATTTGATTCGATTTTCGTCAGGTCTTCGAAAATGTCGAATTCCTGTAGTTTTATGACAGGCACGCGCAGTCTTAGGGCATCATTTGTGGTATTAAAAACCATCAAATGGGCCTTTCCGTGGGTGTTTGTTACGACGCAGTCGCCGGCGTAAACACCCTGGCGGATTTTCAAAGGCGGGATATACCCTTCCTTTAACGTGCAGGTTTCGACTTTCACGTGAAAGGCCGCTCCCGAACGCGCGGGGATTTCAATTACCTCGTCGGGTTCATTCGTTTTTTCGAAAGGCAATGTCTTATTCCACATCCGAAATACTCTGTCTCGAAGTTTATTTTGGATTTTGTTTGATAAAAGCAACGGGTGCCTAATAAACCGGGGTGAGGGATTCCTACTTCATCAGGCATAATATGGAATAAGGTCTCGAATCCGAATACACGCAGCATTACACTTCCCAATGCAAAAACTGGTGGCTCGGATATTCCCTTTAATCTAATGATATCTTGTTCGTCGATACCAGCCAAATTTTTTATATATTTTTTTTAAACCAAATTTGGGATACCGCCACTGTCTAACAGTACCGATATTTTACCCACATCCGGTAGTGCTCCGATACACACTGGGAGTAATTTGTCGAAATTTTCTGCATCTATTGTGTAGATAGGACGGGATCGTTCGGTGGGATCGTTACGACCGCGGTCACCGGATGCTTTGGGATCGGAGAACCTTTCGGCGCGTCCGCGCGAGGGGTGTTCAAGCCGTTTCCCGGCTGATTTCGCGAGTTATTAAACTCGCGGGTACGAAATTTTCGATAACGTGCCCTACCCTTTTGCAGTGCCGACAAATGTTCGAGTTGGGGTTAGGCGGCTCGGTTTTTATTTGGAAACATTTATCAGCGGTATGCCCGATTTTTTTTTGCAAACTTGGCATTGCGGACCGGCCGACTGACGTCGCCAGTCTGTTGCGAAGTTTGCGAACCTGCCTTGCGAATTGCATTTATCGGCCGTGTGTCCTGGATTTTTGCACAATTGGCAATTTATGGAGCGGGAATTCTGACTGGCATAACACCGATCTGCGGTGTGACCGGGTTTTTACAGATTTTGACAAGAGACAGAGCTTTGCTCGTTTGATACGTTTCGGCATTTATTGGCACTATGGCCTTCATTTTTGCAGATCTGGCAAGTCAGGGACCCGAATCGACAAGCTTCGGTTGAATGATTGTCCTTTTTGAAAATATTGCATATTTTAACTGCTTGTGTTGAAACGGGTTTTTCGAGTTTAGCGGTGTTTGTTTGCAATTTTTTCCACGCATTAACCTCGCCTTCGATTTTTATCGCGTGTGCGATCGCGTCTTCAATTAGGTCGCACTGGGGGAGTCGTTGTTCAATTTCCCCTTTTCAACCCCGTTTAAAACACGTTAGGCAATAATCGTTCACCATGATCTTGAAAGTGGGATCCTCTGTGCCTTTGTTAACTAATTTTCGCGCCTCAAGTATCTCTCTTACCTTTTTCTTAATTTTTGAAATGAAACCTATGACATTTTCGTTGTTCGTCTGGAAAATTGTACTGAGTTCTCCTAACAATTGCATTCCGGATTTTTTTAGTGTATATATATTTTTCGGAATTTTGTGAGTGCTTCTATCGTTTCGAATTTTGTCCCATGTATCGCTTCTCTAGCTTAATCTTTTAATTTGTTTCTAGCTAATTTGGCTAAATATTTTTCAGCTTCTGGAGGAAGCATATCTTTTGCATCTTCGCATCCAGTGATAAATTCTGACAAAGGGATATTTTTTCCATCTAATTCGGGAACGCAACTTATTGCATCTTTAAGGGAAATGAACTGATTTGTTCCTAACGTCGTCATCGTTACTGTATTTTTTATTTCGGTTTTACGAGGTAAGTTTAATGTTTTTATTGATCTGTTTGGAATAGATTCGAGACCAGGCAATAATTTTACGTTGGAACTTCTCAGTGAATATCCTGATTGTTCAGCTGGGTCTTCAGTAATGTTTAGATTTAATGAGCTAGTTGACTCGTCGTCAGACATTGAGTCAATTAACACATTTCCTTTTTATAATGACGGACGAGCCCCCAAAAATTAATGTGTTACATCCGGAAGGGATGAGAGCATAAAACTTTCGTTTCCCTCTTTCTTGCCTACGCCAAGCGCAATAGCACGGGATGAGGGTAAAAGAAGAATGTGTGGAACGGGTGTTCTAGGTCTCGAGTGTCTAGATGATCGAGAGTTATGTGAGTGATTGCGACAGATGTAGTTACCGTTTACAAATTTTCGTTTATTACCGAGTACCGTCCACTTTGCCGGTCGGAAACATGGGAAGAATACAGTTCGGCGGATTAAGAAAATGATACAAAAATGATGCAGTTAGCTTACGTTTGCTGAATTACGGTCCTTCAGACTTGGGTGAAAGGGCCTTCGCTCTCAGCCTGTTACGCTCGCTTTTACAATGTCGGTCGATGGGCCGCACACACGCTGTGTTTACAATGGTGCCGCAGATGGGTCAGAGGGTCACTTCGCGAGTGTGAAGAGCGCAGAGAAGATTCACAATACTTTTCGAAGTAAATAGATATGCAAATGTGATCGAAGAACAGAGTTGGATTATTAAACGCGGAACAGAGGTACGAATCGCGATACAAGGAGTCGATAGAAGAGATCTTTCTGGTTCGGATGATGACGTTGAACTGATTTTTCTTTAATCCTCTGGACCTCCCGGCTCCAGATTCCCTTCTTGGGTGGAGTAGGAGAAAAAGGGGGTTTTCGTTTTTGACTCTCTTTTAACCAATCGGAGTGGTCGACGTAGGAGACAGTTCTTTGTATTTTGGAGTCTAGGCGCATGAAATTAATTACAAACAGACCAATCGAAATAAATCTATTCCGAGGAAGTTTTCGTGCAAAAAGCGCATGGAATCATGTTTGTTTATCTAAAGTCTAGGGCCCGGCGCCGAGTCGCTCCCGCGATAGTGCAACTGCTATGCGCCTCGCAGCCCTTCCACGTGCATTTTATTTTCGTCGCGGCCCGGTTTTATGACGGAGTCGAGTGGACTTTTCCGGCGGTCTTGGTCTATCCTTGGTTCCCAACACGAATTAGAAAATCGGAGCTCCGCTATGTCTTCACCGGCGGGTGAACTCTGGGTCATCTGGTTTGCAGTATGATATTTTTTTGTTTTACGACTTTCCCGAGAAAGCGTGCCTAAACTATGTTCTCGTTGAATTCGAGAGCGTAAGGAGGGCCGCACGAAAGTACGCCTGACGCTCGCTTATTATCAATAGGTTACATTGTAGCTGTGGTATGTCTAAGCTTAAGAAGATACAGGAATGTGTCGAAAAATGTGAATGCCATATTCGTTTAATCGTTATTCACGATTTCCTTGGGAAATCGCTTAGGCCAGCGTTCTCGCGCGGATTTCAACAAAGTAGGAGACAGAAAACGCAATATTTTTATGCGCTTTGCTCGCGACGTTACATAATATCATTGAATTGCAATCTCTAACGCATAATAAGTTATCATCCCCTCGATGTGCCAATCTTTTCATGTTTTCTTGGTTCAAGAGCAGAAGTAAAGCCAGAGGCATTTGAAAATCGAGTGGATTTTGATTTCGGAGAGCAAATCTCATTGTGAAGTCCCAGGATGTAATAATGTGGCGGTGATTCGCTGTTCGTGGTGAGAGAAGTTATTCTGTTTTGAGCATTTTTTTGAGGATTACCATTACTGTTGTACTTTCAATGAATAATGTCGTGTCCGCAAACTTGTGCAATACAAAAGTATTTGCGCAACTGCGAGAGTTCCACTTTGTTGCCCTCCTTGCGAGAGTGACACTTTATTGCCCTCCTTGCGAGAGTTACACTTTCGCCAAAATGCAAACGTCAAAAAGACAGTTTGCGACACATCATGACCAAGCATCTTATGATGCTTGATCTGGGGCAAATTACGACAATCAGAGTCGACAATTAAGAGAAGACACAAGGGAACAGACAGTCCTTGGTTGGCTTTTGAATGGTTCGGTCCTAAGGTACGACCGACACACTGTAAATTCAATTATAAGACCAGCCCAGTAATAAACTTATATTCCTATTCAACGAACTTGCCGGGGATACAACATTGGTGGCAGCGGTGGGATCTGCCGAAAAGTTCGTTCATTGTGCATGGACACGCACAACAAACACTCAAGCACCATAAGCGAGTGACCGAGTCAACCCGTGTGCTAGAGTGAGACATCCCGACCGAGTCGGAAGAGGAATCTAGAGGAAAGGCTACAGCCAAGCAGAGCCAATCCCAGCAAACCCGGATCCCGAGGATCAACGGAAGAAGGACTCAACAATCAGAAAAATCGTACCCAGAAGCAGAGTACGAAACGGAGGAAAGAAGACCAGGACGATCAGCAGATCATCTATCAGCATGCATCTTGCGATCATCTACCTGTAAGTGACGGAACATTTCATAAATAAGCTCGTCCAAAGCCAGAGAACTCGTCTATGTCGGACGAAGAAAAAGCAGACCGGTATCTATTGCCCGGGAGAGACGAACTATCGCGATCGTTAGATTCGTTTTTTAATACTGTCGTAATTTACGACGGTGTAAGTGATTCAGGCCGAAAGCGTCGTAGGGAAAATCCAAGCACAGAAAAACTAGATTTGACTCCCGTAACGTACGCGAAATATTTAAATCCGAAGCGTCAGCATAATCAGCCTTCGGAACACAATTCGTCAGACGCATCGTCCAGTGCTGACGAAACATTTAATCCCGTTAAAACCGAAAGTAATCGCGAATTAAATCACCAAGATTTTACGCTATTAAATCAACGGACAATAACAATGGCCGAACACGACGACTATATGTCAATGAAAGAGGCTCGAATGAGCATCCCCGTATTCGACGCATCCGAACCGGAAGCCGTTACAGATTTTGTACGAGCAATAGAATACGCGTCAACTCGAGTCCGTTCCGAAAATGTCGCGGATTTATTACAAGCTATATTGCATCTCAAATTACAAGGCAAAGCCGCGGCGGACCTGCGTTACAAAAACGTAGAGACGTTCGACGATTTGCTGACGTTATTAAAATTACTGTACGAGGCGAAGCGAACAGTCCCTGCGCTACAAATCGAATTCAATTCCTGTAAACAAAAACATGACGAGACTGTACAAGCTTACGCAAACCGCGTCGAAACTATAATGATGGATTTAATTAAGGGTTGCACGCCCATGGTCAATTCCGAAATTGGTAGACAAGCAGTCGAACAGTTAATTAGGCATTTTGCCCTAAATAATTTCGAACATGGACTTCGTAAGGACCTGCAGCTAATAGTCAGGTCACGCGGGTACCACGATTTAGGAGAAGCAATCCGCGGAGCAATCGAAGAGGAAAAATCGGTCGAAGGAACAAAAACAATTGCAAAGAGCGTCTCCCACAGTAGCGGGCAGTCCGCACCGTCACACGCCCACGAGGGGCGAAAATCGTTCCCATTTCAAAGGCCCGCATCGCATCAGGCGCAAACACAAGCGCGTTATAGTTTGCCAGTGCCAACGAAAACAATTAATCAAGCAGAAATCATTTGCAATTAATGCAAAAAACCTGGTCACAGATACAACGACTGTAGACGACGGCCAGGATGGCAAGGCCCGAGTTATCAACAGAAGCGTTACAATTACGCACCAAACAATAAGTTCCCAAGAAAACAAAATGAGTATAGGCCAAATGGAAAACCCCAAGAAAATACGCCCAAAAGAACCGTCAGTTCATTAGCAGTCGGCGTTCTCTCAATAGAGAAAGAAACAAAATGCGTTTAAGTGAACGAGAAAAAATATTCGCAAAGAAAAATAATGGACATTCTACTCGGAAAGCCATATGTACACAACGACAAGGCGCCGAGAAGAATTTACCACATCAGCGCTCAGTTGCCGCGAGTACACGCCAGTGACCTACATATAACGTCAAATCAGGCTCGCGACAAAATGCTGACGCTCCGTTGTGACACAGGGGCCCAGTGCAGCATAGTAAAGGTGAATGAGCTGGATCCGGAAACACCCATCGGGGACGAGATAATAGAACTTCACGGCCTCGGGGGCAAGGCATTCCGCACGCTCTGCACAGCTGAGCTGAAACTGGACACCCCGGCCGCTGTAATAACGCACAAGTTCCACGTGGTTGGTAAGGAAGTACCGTTAGCAGTAGACGAACTCCTTGGAATGGACTGTATAGTCGAAAAGGGAATAAACATACTAGGAGGAAAAATGATAGAAATTCGAGGGCACAAAATACCGTTTGTATACGGCACGAAATACTTGAAAATACCCGCTCGCTCAGAATGTATTGTGCAGGCGAGGACGATGGAAAAAGGCCAAGGATATACAAGGGAACAAAAAATCCAAAAGGGAGTCACGATGGGAAAGGCCATCGTGAAGGCAGAGGCAAACACTTGCCCTATAATAATAATGAATGTGCTCGAGCAAGAGCAAATTATTAAAAGACCTACGGTCGAACTGGAAAAAATAGAAATCGACAAGGTTAGCCTGGGAAGAGAAAACTGCGACAAAAAGAAGAAAGAAGAGGAAACCCATGAAGACGCCGAAAAAACCGCGGAAATACGAAAGAAAAGGATGGAAAACATATGACGCGAGATTAAGGGGAACTCGCATTTGAACGCAGAAGAAGAACCAATTTTGCGAGAAATCTGCGAGGAATTTCCCGACGTATTTCATCTCGAAGGAGAACTACTAGGTTGTACAAAAGCAGTCGAGCATCGGATACCGCTCAAGAACGGGACAATGCCGATAAAGGTGCGACCTTATCGACTGCCGGAGGAGCACAAAAAGGAAATTCAACGACAGGCACAAAAAATGCGCCATTGCTCGTTGTGCCGAAAAAACCAGATGCGGACGGAATAATCCAAAAAAGGGTGGTCGTTGACTTTCGGAAGTTAAACGAGGCTACAGAAGGCGACTCTTACCCACTGCCCAATATCGCAGAGATACTGGACCAGTTGGGAAAGGCAAAATACTTCACGACCCTCGACCTCGCTTCGGGATTTCATCAAATCCCAATGGCGGAGGAAGACAAACCGAAAACGGCTTTTTCAACGCCGTTAGGGCATTACGAGTATAATCGAATTCCATTTGGTCTGAAAAATGCACCTCCTGCGTTCCAAAGATTAATGGACGCAGTATTGGCCGGTTTGCAAGGCCTAAAATGCTACGTATATTTGGACGATATTGTCATACATGGAGCCTCACTCGCCGAGCACGACAAGCGGTTACGTGAAGTGCTGACTCGGCTAAGAGAGGCTAATTTAAAAATACAACCCAAGAAATGCGAATTTATGCGAAAGGAAACGTAATATCTCGGTCATATTATAACAGAAGTCGGTGTGAAACCTGACCCTGAAAAACTAAAAGCGGTAAAAAATTTCCCAATACCGAGAAATGTAAAAGAAATACAATCATTCCTGGGACTAGCCGGGTACTACCGCAGATTCATTAAAGATTTTTCCAAGATCGCAAAACCAATGACGAATTTGATCAAAAAGGGTATAAAATTCGAATGGTCCGAATTATGCCAAAGCTCATTTGACCATTTAAGGGAAGCCCTGACAACGGCGCCCATACTCCAGTATCCGGATTTCACGAAACCGTTTATTGTGACAACGGATGCCTCGAATAAGGCAATTGGTGTAATCCTGTCTCAAGGGAAAATTGGAGAGGATTTACCCATATGTTATGCAAGCCGAACTCTCAACAAAGCCGAATCTAATTATTCGACTACAGAGAAGGAACTGCTTGCAATCATATGGGCAGTACATCAATTTCGACCGTATATTTATGGCACAAAATTCACCATAATTACGGATCACAAACCATTGACATGGTTATTCAGCGTAAAGGATCCAGGATCAAGGCTTATGAGATGGCGAATAAAATTGGAGGAATATAACTATACGATCCAATATAAAACGCAGATGCGTTAAGCCGCATATATGCCTTGACACGAGCTCAGGCACAAGAGAGAGAAAAAATTACACAAAAGCGCGGTAGTAGAACAGAGAAAAATAATAAAGGAAAAAATATAAGGAAATGCGGTAGCGCGACAGAGAAAGAAGATAAAGAAAGAGTGATAGCAACAGGCAAAAGTGAGCAAGAAAAATCAAATAGAGAAAGAAAGAAGACTCCGCGCGGCAGCGCGAGAGAAATAATAAAGACAGTATGGCCGCCAGCCGTTAGGCAAGTGAGAGGGAAGAGACCGAATCCGACAATATGGATTCGGACAGTGACAACACGAGCAAGAGCGCCTGCGAGAGAGCGCAAAAAGCAGGACAGCGCTATGAATATCCGCACAAAGCGGAGAAGCCGAGAATACGACTCCCCGTGCTACGAGGTAGCACGTGGAGAAGAAGCCGTCTGGGGAAGCGCGGCACAGGGAGAATCTCCCCATGAGTTAAAAGAGTCGCGATGCTCAAGTACGAGCGCGAGCGACGAAGAAAACTGCAGCATTGGCGTATCCAATCCAAGCAAGGAAGACCGAGCGAAGATAATGCAAGAATATCACGATGCCCCTCTAGGTAGGCACCAAGGCATCACACGGACGCTGCAGCGAATACGACAACAGGATGTGTAGCCGGGAATGAAACGAGACGTCACCGCACACATACAAGAGTGCGACAAATGTCAGCTAAATAAATCGGGAAAAAATACGAAGGTACCGATGGTCATAACAGACACACCGGGCCGAGCGTTCGAAAAAGGTGCTGTCGATATTGTAGGTCCCTTGACTGTTACAGAAAAAGGCAACAAATACATTCTGACTTTCCAGGATTTATTAACAAAATATAGTGCAGCAATTCCGTTAGAAAACCAAGACGCCAAAACGGTAGCAAAGGCCCTTGTAACAGAAATCATTTGTAAATTTGGTGCCCAGTCCGAAATCCTTTCGGATCAAGGAACAAATTTTCTAAGCAATATATTTAAGGAAATGTGTGATCTCCTACAAATAAAAAAGTTGCAAACCACGGCATACCATCCGCAATCGAATGGAGCCCTGGAAAGGTCCCATAGGACCCTTGCGGAATACCTGAAAAATGTTGTACGTGAGGATCAAAGGGACTAGGACGAATGGATACCATATGCCATGTTCACATGTAATACCACGCCACACACGGCTACAGGTATTACGCCGTATGAATTGGTATTCGGTAAAGAGGCTAAATTACCGACCGCGCTGCGAGAAATACCGAGAGCAACATATTCATACGACGATTAGGCAGCAGAATTACGTGAACGCCTGAGGGCGTCATGGCAACAGGCACAAGAAAAGCTGAAAAAAGGAAAGGAAAAATCGAAGCATCATTACGATCACGCGGCCGGTACAGTACCGCCAGGGTGATCGAGTCCTCCTCTACGACGAGACTGTGAGGAGGGGCAGAGCGGCCAAGCTTACCCCGAAATGGGTAGGGCCTTACACGGTCCGAAGCCGAGAGGGAGGCGAAACCTACCGTATCGGCCGCGGACGCAAAGAAATACGCGTACACGCGAATCGCCTAAAAAAATATATCACCCACTAGCCATCGCGATGGCCAGCGGGTGGGCGCGAAGAAAGGGGGGGCCGCGGCTCGACCGCGCGAAGCCCCGTCATAAAAAAAAATTGTATACATATATATATACATCGCACAGGAAGTGCGGAAGACGAGAAAGTGCATACAAAAAAAATATATATATAAATAAAAATAAAATGTTTTATTTTATAATTAAGGAAGGCCACGAAGGCCCTCCCGCAAGACGCCCTGAAAGGAGAAAGGAAAAAATAAAACGCACAACTCAAATACATATTTGAAGGAAAGAAATGCAATATATTGTCAATTCATGTTATTTACATATGTATTTTTTCACAAATCATCGGGTCAACCGAACACCCAAATGGGGTCCGATTCCAACCCCGGAAATGGAAAAAGGGCTGGCAGCCACTACATGGTGGGCCGACTGAGCCACCAACCCTCTTCCAGGCTGTCGTAAAAGAGCCGACACAACCCGAACAAGTCGGCCGGCTCGCAGCCCCGCTCTTTGGCCTCCAGACTTTCGGGATCCTCGGCCCAGAGCTTCAGTAAATTGGCCCGGACCCGGGCGCGACGGCGGCGAACTCCGACAGCGTGCTGGATAAACAGCCGCCGCCACCACCCTTTCGAGGAGGTACGCGTACGTTTAGGAGTCCGGGCGGTCTAAAAGGAAAAGAAACAAAAACATTAATAAGAAGACATTTTCTTCCAAAGAACGGAAAAGGAGGGGCAATTGCTCTACTTACAACAACAAATTCGAGGCCATCCTCCTCAGCTCCGAAAACCACCGTTTCCCCGTCATATCGGGAGAAGTCCATTGTAATGTTCTAAAAAAAAGGGGAAGAAAAGTAAAATTATAATAAAGTAGTCGTGCATAAATGTATGCAAAGAAGGAACGGAAGCGTTAAACTCACCGATGGATCGTCGATTCCGGTTGAAAGTCGAAATAACAATGAAAACGTCGCCGTTCAAGCACCGAACGAGCGACTCGATCGAAGCAGGAAAACGCAAAATTGCAGAAAAAGAAAGGGCAATAAACTCAGGACTCAGCAACGAGCCCGCGTCAAAAGCCTTCAATGAAAAGAATTAAAGAATTCTAAAGATAAAATCATAGGCTTATATGTACATCTATAGAAATTCCCTATTCAAAAAAAAAAGACAGGGCCGAAGTATCTAACCACGCGAATTATTTTCGCCGGATACTACCTCTGGCCCTAGGGTCGAGCCCAGGTGAAGCTGATACGCCGAAAAAATCTTACCGGATAGAAAAGTTTACGGTTTCACCCGGAATTTTTTATGAGGAAATCGGGACCATGTCAATAACCCGCGACGTGTGGAAACTGGCAGTGAAAATGGATCTAAGTGGAATAGCGGAACAGGAAGCACAGATCACGGAAGCCATGAAAAAAATAGTAGAGCTATGCGCCCAAGACCTGCGGGCCAACTTGCTCCGTCATATGGCGACAAAAGCAGCGACTCGCATGGTCGATAAAATCAACAACGAACTACAAGCCGCATACGACATAACAGGAATTAAAAAAATTCGTTATCGACGAGGTTTGATAGACGGATTGGGAGGAATAATAAAAGCAATCACAGGAAATATG
Organism: Ophion obscuratus; assembly: GCA_964007375.1. Taxonomy (NCBI): domain Eukaryota; kingdom Metazoa; phylum Arthropoda; class Insecta; order Hymenoptera; family Ichneumonidae; genus Ophion; species Ophion obscuratus. Next base: position 47,625,301 of record OZ023313.1, read on the forward strand.
GATGCACAAGACGCATCCGAAATTAGCAACGAAATAAACAAGATAAATAAAAAACAAAAAACAGTAGAAGACGCCTTAAAGGAAAATGTGCTTACACATAACAAAAAATGACTTAGAAAATTGTAAAGCCATAGCGTCACATTATTATTGCCGGCCAAAGCAAGCAGCGCGTCCCGCTCATACTTGCGCATCGTGCGAAGTGGTATTGTACATTGCACCTAAAGATAAATACGCGAATTGCCACCAAAGAGTTGCTCAGATAAATAGCACTCTAATTATTGCGTTAGAACGCCATGATAGGTGGCTATACGTTGCACCGGAGCCCGAAACGCTTCTCATCCATTGCGGAAAACAACCAACCGCGTACGCGACCCTTACGGGTGCAGGGACTCTGGCTTTGGACGGAAAATGTTCCGTCATCGCCCCTAGTTTTAGACTAGAAACCGTTGGCGAAATAAGACAGAACGTATACGCCGATTTCCTACCGCAACATAATTTATCATTCTTGTCTACAGATATGAACATACTCGATCACATATCGACAAAAATTGTATTACCGCACGAAATCATAAACGATCCAAAAGAATTTAACAGGATCAGTGAACTTGTAGAAAACATAAAAATTAAGTTAAACAAAGAGTCAAGCGATTCAAATATATATAGACATATAATAGTTAACTATTCACTAAGCACAATCGCGCCTATAATACTTGGAATAGCCTGTGTATGCTATTACCGCATAAAACACGCAAGGAAACCTGTCCACAACGAGGATCAAAATAACGCCGAGCCGGCGCAACCAAGCGAAGCATACTCAGCAAAAAGGAAGCTGCCCGTGCCCAAATTGACACTAAAAATCAAGCGAAACACATCAACGACCAGTTCCGTGTTAAATGATCATACGAAAAATGTATTCGAAAAAAAGAAATGTATTATAATTACGCGAGATTTAATTTAAGGAAAAAAAATAACTATATATATGGGATAACCACACGGGAACATGGATACAGAGTTTTGTAAACCGAAGGACCGACCATTGATGCAAAACAAATCCCAGGAGGGATTTGATCTTTTAAGGGGGAGGGATGTTGTGTCCGCAAACTTGTACAATACAAAAGTATTTGCGCAACTGCGAGAGTTCCACTTTGCTGCCCTCCTTGCGAGAGTGACACTTTATTGCCCTCCTTGCGAGAGTTACACTTTCGCCAAAATGCAAACGTCAAAAAGACAGTTTGCGTCACATCCTGACCAAGCATCTTATGATGCTTGATCTGGGGCAAATTACGACAATCAGAGTCGACAATTAAGAGAAGACACCAGGGAACAGACAGTCCTTGATTGGCTTTTGAACGGTTCGGTCCTAAGGTACGACCGACACAGTGTAAATTCAATTATAAGACCAGCCCAGTAATAAACTTATATTCCTATTCAACGAACTTGAGTTCCAACTCTTAATTTCGCAACGATCCCAAAAATACCTATCCCGGGTTCTCGAGCCGGGGATACAACAATAATATAACCTACATTACTCCAAAAGCTGATATGGTATAAAAATACCACGGGCTTGTTGTTTTTACGATTTTTAATATCCGTAATTTGCCATTTAATTAAGAATGTAGTGGCAAGTGCATCAGCGTTAGAATAAATGACTATATGAATAGCTTCGATTTGTTAATTAATTTTAACACCACCAAAATATATTAAAAATAGAAAGCTGCAAAAATATGCGCGCGTATTAAAAATTCTGCCATAAAGGAGTCTGGAAATAGGGTTGGATTTTTAAATAAATAAAATATAATGTTCTTCTAACCATCAAGATTGTTAATTGTCAGATCGAAATAGCTCCGTAATACTTCAAAATAATACGATTCAAATGGAAATTCGGTTGCGTACGTACACCTAGGCGTTATTCACCAGTAAAGAAAGATTTTGGAAAGAACGTAAAATGGTCTATTTCTGTAAGCTCTGTCGTATTTTCGAATGCAAATTAATTCATTATAATATAACGAATCGCGTTTATGGTATGAATTCGTTAACCTTTTAATCCGCATATGTTTCTAAAAAGGCATGCCGTCGAAATAGGAATACGTCTATTTTATATCATTCGCCGGGAGATTGAACGATTTGCGTCACGTATATTCTGATGAAAAACACCATCGATCAGACGGAACAATATCGGATGGGGACATCAGACATGGGGTAGTTCGCCCTCGAACGATGTTTTTCCGGAAAAAGCAAGAACAGTTATCACCTACGTTATATAAATCTGTTAAATTCAGATGGCTTTGTTGGAATGAAATAACAATCGATTTTTACAAATTTTTCGTATTTTAACCCCTATACATGTCAACCAATTCATCCCGTCGATATTGACGAAACTGCATTTTTCATTATTCGCCATAAGCATTGTCCTCGAATTTGTTTTATTCGAATTTCCTGACTCGAATCGTAATGAAAATGCAAAAGTCACTTCGAGGGTGGGTTTAACCCCTTAAAACTGTTGTGCCTCCGATGAAAAAAATACATGTCTCTCTGATTTTGATGAAAAATAACATATTCAAAAATGAAAGAAATCGGCGGGGAACACGGAAAGCATTATTGTACAGGGGTGGTCACACCTAAAGGGTTTTTTTTTTTTTTTTTTTAAAGAAACGCAGAATCGTCTTCTACTTTTTTTAGCTCTCTCGAATGCAATTGGTTGGAAATCGGGATGGAAAAAAATTTCAAGTTATGCGATTTTTTTAACGTTCAACGCCTATAAATTAACTCCTATTGACCCCCGCGGAACTGGAAAACGCGCATTTTTCTCATGTTGGAACTATGCTCTCTTAGATTGCGATGAAGAATAACATAACAAAAAATGAACGAAATCGGATGGGAACACCGGGAACGGTATAAGACAGGGGTAGTCACTCCCGGAAGGGTTTTTCCCGAAAAACGCAAAAACCCGTATCACCTACTTTTTCAAGCTCTTCCGAATGTTTCATCGAGATGAAAAAAAAAGTTTCAGAGTTTTACGAATTTTGCGACTTTTAACCCCTATAAATTTACCTATTCACCCCCTCGGAACTCGAAACGGCACATTTTTCATTATTCGCCATAATCATTGTTCCCCAATCGGTTTCATTCGAATATCTTGATTGGACCTATGCGAAACTGCAAAAGTCACTCGGAGGGTGCCCAACTTTGAGAGTGAGTTTCACTCCCTAGAAATGTTTTTCTCATGGTAAAAAAAAATACGTATCTCTTAGATTTCGATGGAGAAGAACATATTAAAAAATGAACGAAATCGGAGGGGGACACCGGAAATGGTTTCCTTGTCAGATCTGTCCTCAGACGATCTGTTGCAACGCTGTTTGGGCGGACATACCCAAAATAATAACGAAAGTTTTAACGCTGTCCTCCGGCGCTTGGCTCCAAAACACATGTTTTGCTCGGAAAAACTGACGAATCGAACTGGCAGCTTATATTGCCGCATGTGTATTCAACGAAGGTATAACCCCGTACTGCGTATGATGGAAGTGATGGGTATCACAAATGGACCATAGGCAAATATAATGACCGCCAAACGGATATGGTGCGCGTGAAAAAAGCAAGATAGGCCCGAAGGCTGGAGCGGACGGTCAAGAACTTTTCGAAGAAGAGGAAGGTATCCTCTATGCTCCTGGCATCAGTGCAGCCAGATCGCGCGCAAAAGTTACCCCCTCGCTAGTCTCTTGCGCGCCCATCACACAATTACAGCAGCGCGTGTCCGTGAGCGAGCGACGCTCAGACATCTTCGGAAAGAGCCGAGTGCCGTCGAAGTTTCCCAAGCCAAAACGAAGGGTTCGAGGGAAAAAGCAATCTGAGCACGACTCGCGCGTGACGTCACCCGACGGTACGCGCGAGGCTTTTAGATGATTTTAATGCTTATTTAGCTCTTGATTCTCTGCGTTATTAATGTATGCAAAAAAATGTATCGCGCACTCTGATCGCTTATTTTTTTAGTTTAAACGTTAATTTAAATATAATAAAAGATCTGAATTACAACTTATTTATCTTCTAAACAATTGTTTACGCTTCACTCACACCCGTCCTTATGCCAAAAAATTATAATACATAAAAGTAAGCGGAAATATATTTATATTCGTATTATTATATTAATTAATTCTCATACTTTCATCAAGCGATAAAGCATTATCCCCAAAAACAAGCCAATCATCCATCCGGCCACGAATCGTCAGTACCAGAAGTGCACTTATTCTACAAGCGATGAGATGGTCCCGTTGGTAGCGTTCTTGGCTTCAGTCCGCAGGGGCGCGGAACGATCCCCGCGCTCAGTATTTTTAAAAAATGTATTATTACTATTAATTCTTATTTGATTAGTTATTTTTATTAGTTATCATTATTATTTTAATTAGTTATCTTTTAGTATCGAAAAATTTATCGCGCACTCTGACCGCTTATTTTTTTAGTTTGTACGTTAATCCTTCGCAGTCAGGCAAAAATTAGATTTTCGTTCCACTTTTGTGTTGGAAAAAAAATCTTCACAGATTTACCCTAAAATTTCAGTGTAAAGGTTTTTAGGGTCGCTGAATCTGAACCTAAAATCAGATTTCAAAAATTCAAAATGGCGGATCCAATATAGCGGACGCAAATCTGAAAAATGGTTTGATTCCGACGAAAGTGAAGTATCTCAGAGTTTTCGAGGTCGCTGGATCCAAATCTGAAATCGAATTTCCCACATTCAAAATGGTGGATGCAATATGACAGGAAAGGTTTTCAGTTTTAGTATGATTGAGTTGATTTGAATTCGAGCGAATAAATGCGAGAAATCATTTAAGATAATATAAATAATAATATAAACAATGTGAATGTCTAGCGAGAATTTTGACATGGACTATGTCAAAGACTAAGTCAAAGACTAAGCTCACCAAGAAACAGATCATGAAGCCAAATGTTGTTATTTCTTATAATAACAATATAGGAGATGTAGATAAAACAGATCAGCCTATTTAGTCTTACGAAACAATTCACACGACCGTCACGTGGCATCACAAATTATACTTTCATTTATTCGATACTGCAATTTATGACGCTTCCGTCGTCTATAATCATCTCAAAACTGACTCGAAAAGAATGACTTCTTCACAGTTTGGTTGTGTACTGGCAACAGAGCTGTTAGAAGATCATTGTGATTAACATACGTCCTCTAAAGAGTATGATTTTAAACCCAAAAATCCTTTGCGCTGGTCACGAAGTCACTATCCATTCTATATTTCAGACGATAAGTAGATAAGAAAGCGTTGCACTGAATGTTATTCCAAAAAACAAAGGAATGCAACATTCTTTATCTGCACAGATTATGGTAACGTTCCACTGTGTGCGGTACCTTGCTTTCAAAAGTACCACGAATAATGGTATGATCAGGTGAAATACCGAAATTCTTTTTCATTCTTTGTCCAAACATAAAATAAAAGATATAAATTAATGGGAAAAAATCCACAAAGAATGAAATATAAACAATATATACAGACAACAAAAAAAAGAATAAAATTCACATCGAAAAAAAATTTTTACTACAAAAGAAATACAAATTTTTTAAGTTGCAAAAATACAAAAAAATTGAATACGAGAAATACAAGAAAAAAAATAAAATATGAATATTAACAAGAAATTTGGAAAAAATACAAAAAGCACAAAAAGTACAAAAAAATACATAATCGGAGTGAATGACCGCCACGTCCGCGATTCGCGAATCTCAGTTCGGCAGAGAGCGGGATATCAAACCAAAAAAGTATTTTTTTACATTCGTTACTATGGATAGATTTTCATACATGATTTGCGAAATTTTTATTCACCATATTGTATCCGAGCGTCAGATACTTGAAGTTAGGACACAAATTCGAAATTCCCGACCATAAACATCCCAAAGATACAAGTTTTTCTCGACATCAAACTACTTGTCGAATTTGCGTCTGCCATATTGGATCCGCCATTTCGAATTTTGGAAATCCGACTTTAAATTCGTTTTCAGCGTCTTCAAAAACCATACGGTACCTACTTTCGTCGGAATCGAACCATTTTTCGAATTTGCGTCCGCTATATTGGATCCGCCATTCTCAATTTAAGAAATCTGACTTCAAATTCGGCTTTAGCGACCTGAAAAATCCTCAGACACTCACTTCCGTCGGAATCAAACCATTTTTTGAATTTGCGTCCGCCATATTGGATCCGCCATTTTGAATTTTGGAAATCTGATTTCAAATTCCGATTCAGCTACCTCAAAACCTATGATTAACAAAATTATAGTCAAATCGCTGTAGTAGAATTTTTTTTTTCAAATGCCCACATGTTTGTCATGACACAAAAATGGCACGATTTTTTTTGCCCATATGTGTATCACTGACAGTAAAAGGGTTGAGTGTCGAATAATTTATCGCGCACTGTGACCGCTTATTTTATTAGTTTGTATGTTAATTTTAATATAATAATAAATCTAAATTACAACTTATTTCTCTTCTAAAAAATTGTTTACGCTTTACTCACACCCGTCCCTATGCAAAATAAATTGTAAGTCATAATAGAAGGCGGAATTATATTTATATTAGTATTATTATATTAATTTTCATAATTTCATCAAGCGATAAAGCATTATCCACAAGAACAAGCCAATCATGAATCCGGCCGCGAATCGTAAGTACCAGAAAGTGCACATATTCTATAAGCGATGAGATGGTTCCGTTGTTAGCGTTCCTGGCTTCGGTCCGCAGGGGCGCGGGATCGTTCCCCGCGCTCAGTGTTTTTTTAAAATTATTGTTACTATTAATTCTTATTTGATTAGTTATTTATATTAGTTATCATTGTTATTTTAATTAGTTATCTTTTAGTATCGAAAAATTTATCGCGCACTATGACTGCTTATTTTATTAGTTTGTACGTTAATTGAAATATAATAATAAATCTAAATTACAACTTATTCATCTTCTAAAAAATTGTTTGCGCTTTATTCACACCCGTCCCTATGCCAAATAAATTGTAATTTATAAAAGTAAGCGGAAATATATTTATATTCGTATTATTATATTCATTCTCATATACTTTCATCAAGCGATAAAGCGTTATCCCCAAAAACAAGCCAATCATCCATCCGGCCGCAAATCGTAACTTACGAAAACGAATATAATAATACGACTATAAATATATTTCCGCTTACTTTTATGAATTACAATTTATTTGGCAGAGGGACGGGTGTGAGTAAAACGCAAACAATTGTTTAGAAGATAAATACGTTGTAATTTTGATTTATTATTACATTTAAATTAACGTAAAAACTAATAAAATAAGCGATGGGAGTGCGCGATAAATTATTCGACACTCAAAGATAACAAATTAAAATAGTAATGATAACTAATAAAAATAACTAATCAAATAAGAATTAATGGTAATAATATTTTTTTAAAAAGCATCGAGCGCGGGGAACGATCCCGCACCCCTGCGGACCGAAGCCAGGAACGCTACCAACGGGACCATCTCATCGCTTGTAGAATAAGTGCGCTTTCTGGTGCTGACGATTCGCGACCGGATGGATGATTGGCTTGTTTTTGGGGATAATGCTTTATCGCTTGATGAAAGTATAGTATGAGAATTAATTAATATAATAATACGAATATAAATATATTTCCGCTTACTTTTATGAATTATAATTTATTTGACATAAGGACGGGTGTGAGTAAAGCGTAAACAATTTTTTAGAAGATAGATATTTTGTAATTTAGATTTATTATTATATTTAAATTAAAGTATAAAATAAAAAAATAAGAGATTATTTTTCGTGCACGACACATTTTTGTGCGCGTGCGCGACACATTTTTTTTATACATTAATAACGCAAAGAAACAAGAGCTAAATAAGCATTGAAATCATCTAAAATCCTCGCGCATGCCGTCGGGTGATGTCACGCACTAGTCGTGCTCACATTGCTTTTTCCCTTGAAGCCTTCGTTTGGGCTTGACCGCACATCACTGTGCTCAGCGTCCATGTATTGGTATAGCTGCCGAAGGCGCGGTCGGGAAACTTCGACGGCGCTCGGGTCTTTCCGAAGATGTCCGAGCGTCGCTCGCTCACGGACACGCGCTACTATGATTGTGTGATGGGGGCGCAAGAGACTAGAGAGGGGGTAACTTCTGCGCGCGATCTGGCTGCACTGCCCGGCATAGCAGATTAGGTGTAAGTATGAAACTTTTCATTTTATTCGCACGTAAACTTCGGTATAACTTTAAATGCGTTTTCCTCGAAACTATCATTTTCAAGTTTGCAGAAGAGCTTCTATACGCCCTAGATGAGCAATCTTTATGAAATTTGGCAGGCACGTGTACAGCGAACTTGTTCATTAGTTGAAATAGAATTATCCAAAAAGATCGAAATGTTTTTATTTAATCAACAAGAAATTGCGAAAAATTTTGGGAAAAACAAACCTCTTTCCGTTCGCTCCCTATTTTTTTATTTTTCAATTTTTCTTCTTGATTCTAGTTCAACTTATACACAATATTGTCTAAAGTAAAAATATGTTTGATTTTTTCGCTTCAGATCATCTGTCCGCGACTTGGAACTTCCGCAAGCAAATAATGTCATCCACCGCGCACCAACATACGTGGCTCCTCCCACTCCCAAAACCATGTTTTGTCAAACTTTTAAAAATATTTTGATGTTCAACAAAGACCGCTTGGTCAACATACCAAATATCAACATTCTATATTTAAGACTTTCCGCATAAAAAATGGTGAAAAATCGAAAATTGTGGGCCAACAAGGCAGAAACTTCCTATAAGATTCCCTCGCTAACAAACTGTGATTAGTTTTACTGTACTCTATTTTAACACGGGCATTTAAGGGGCCAGTCCACTTTGGAGCCACGAAAAAGCTATTTTCGCAATTTTTTTGTTGAGGATTTTATATAATAAATGAATATAAAAGTTGTCGGGCTTGATAAATAAAGTCTTGAAATACATTTAAAAATATTTATTTCATTTGTATTCATTATTAAGTAGAAAAACTATAGTTTAACGTAACGCCACAAAAATAGGTGGGCTAGGTAGCTCCATCACAACTCAGCAACGGCTTGTCTGAAACATAAAAATCAACGTCCATTAGATTCCGTATAGCACCAGCTACAAAATGAGCCTCGGATATGGAGTTTTATGAAATAATAAAAAAATGTCAGATGAAAAACCAAAAAAGTACGAAAACGCGTTGTTTTCACAGTTTTGCGCAAAAAAGAGTAAAGATAAAAAATTTTAAACTATCGAGGGTCAACTTGTTGCGAATCATGTTTACAATATGTGGTTCAAATTTCAAGAGAATCGGTTCATAAGTTTTAGAGATACGATGGAGCAAGATTTTGAAAACGCAGTTTCGAGGAAAACGCGTTTGAAGTTTATGCTATGAAAAACTCTTACCTATACTCAATCGGCAATTCCTGCACCGAACGAAATCCCTTCTGATTGCTCATCATCGCCAATTTCTTCAGGTCTGCCTTGCTTCCGATTCTTCGAAATTTTCAACGTGGTCTGGTCCCTTAATATGAATTCCATGAACTTTTCTTACAGTGTACAGGTAATTGCAATCATGAACTCGTAGACTTGGAAATGTTTGAAAATATTGCTGAGAAACCGCAGTCCAATGCGACCAGGGAGTTCTTAATCGGGAGTTAGACCAGCGAGGGGAAACTTTAGTTTTGATGGAATTACGGCGAAGTACTTCCTCTTGTACTGATCCCGGAATCCTTGCGGTTCATACTGTTTTGAAGTTGCCAAGAGTTCGGACGTATATATATATATATATATATATATATATATATATATATATATATATATATATATATATATATATATATATATATATATATATATATATATATATATATATATATACATATATATATATATATATATGTATATGTATATGTATATATACATACATACATACACACATACATACATACATACACACAGACACACACAGACACACAGACACACAGACGCGCGTGTGTGCGCGCGCGCGCACACACGCGCGCACACACGCGCACACACACGCGCACACACACACACACACACACACACACACACACACACACATATATATATATATATATATATATATATATATATATATATATATATATATATATATATATACATATATATATATATATATATATATATATATATATACAGCGTGATTCAAAATGACTGACCAACCCGGAACTGGCGGGTTCGGAGGGGTCCCCCGAGTATAACTATCGAGGCGTTTTTTTTCCGTCCAAGAGTTTCTGAATGAGAGCGATTAGAATATCGGAGTTCGGACAATTGTTGTAGGGCCGACGTCTGCCCTTAACAACGACGCCACTCGAGTGCTGAATCTGAGCGCGAGGGATGTAGCAGGCTACGAGTCAGGAAGATAGGTGTCTGTCTCGCTGGCCCGAGCGAGTTGACATTTCTGTCATATTTGGCGCGTAAGTTCAGACCGCGCGGCAAGATTCTACTGAAATGCACGGTTTGACAGATGACGGCATGCGTTATTTGACGTTTTGCGTATCGATCGCTTAGGCTGCCTGTTAACCAATCGGATTTGACATCCGTGACAGGCCGGCCGATCTGTCCCTTCCAGCTTCATTTTTATTCACTTCACTAATGTCGTGCCGAAACATGAAGCTTGCCAAGATCCATGAGAAATGTATTCCTTTGTACGAGCGATGATGAGAAAAGATCATCGCGCTCTATGAGATTATTCATCGAGACTTAGCGTTATCATTATATTTAGGTGGTCATAAAAGATAAATAATTAAGAAGTCGTCAATTCAGATTTCATGCTATATTTTTTAAATCAAGAAAAAAATAATCGACAATTGCTCGATGCATGTCGAATATCGAGTACAGCGTTACAGCACGTGTTTTTGAATTGTTTTTTTTTTAATTTACTTGATTGCGACCGGTGTTCTGGCGATTCGGATTGTCAAGTTGTCGGGGATTTACATCGTTATACGAATAACAAAAATTCGATATTTTGGTTTATCTGAATGCATGCTGGTACCAGTTCCAGATCGCGAACGGAGATGAAATCAATTCGGACAACGATTCGTGCATTATCCATATGAAATACTCGACAACGTCACAACGAGTGCGCGGTTGATTTCATCTCTTTGCGACAATGAAGATGAAATCAATGGCGAACTCGTCGTGACGTTGTCGAGTGTATCCTATGGATACTCCACGAATCAATGACAGAATTGATTTGATCTCCGTTCGCGATCGGGAACTAGATGAATTCATCGCGTTCCGATATAATAGGAAACGAGATGAAATCAAAGGCAAACTTGTCGTGACGGCTTCGAGTATGACCTACGGACACTAGAAGGATCATTGAAAGAATTGATTTCATCTCCGTTCGCGATTGGGAACGAGATGAAATCATCTCTTTGCGATATTGTCGGAATAGAGATGAAATCAACCGCGAACTCGAAGTGACCTTGTCCAGTAGGTCCTATGGATAATGCACGAATCGTTGTCCGAATTGATTTCATCTCCTATTGTGATCGGGAACGAGATGAAATCATCTCTTTCCGATATTATCGGAAAGGAAATGAAATCAATGACGAACTCGTCGTGACGGCTTCGAGTATGACCTACGGACACTAGAAGAATCATTGACAGAATTGATTTCACCTCCGTTCGCGATCGAGAACGAGAAGAAATCATCTCTTTACGATATTATCGGAATGGAGATGAAATCAATGGCGAACTCATTGTGACGTTGTCCAGTATGTCCTATGGATAATGAACGAATCGTTGTCCGAATTGATTTCATCTCCGTTCGCGATCGGGAACGAGATGAATTGATCTCGTCGCGATATTATTGAAAAGAAGATGAAATCAATGGCGAACTCGTCGTGACGTTGTCGAGTGTATCCTATGGATACTCCGCCAATCACTGACAGAATTAATTTTATCTCCGTTCACGATCGGGAACTAGATGAATTCATCGCGTTTCGATATAATCGGAAACGAGATGAAATCAAACGCAAACTCGTCGTGACGGCTTCGAGTATGTCCTACGGACACTAGAAGAATCATTGACAGAATTGATTTAATCTCCGTTCGCGATTGGGAACGAGATGAAATCATCTCTTTGCGATATTATCGGAATGGAGATGAAATCAACCTCGAACTCGTTGTGACCTTGTCCAGAATGTCCTATGGATAATGCACGAATCGTTGTTCGAATTGATTTCATCTCCCTTCGCGATTGGAAACGAGATGAAATCATCTCTTTGCAATATTATCGGAATGGAGATGAAATCAACCTCGAACTCGTTGTGACCTTGTCCAGAATGTCCTATGGATAATGCACGAATCGTTGTTCGAATTGATGTCATCTCCTATCGCGATCGGGAACGAGATGAAATCAACCGCGAACTCGTTGTGACGTTGTCGAGTATGTCACATGGATAATGCACGAATCGTTGTCTAAATTGATTTCATCTCCTATCGCGATTGGGAACGAGATGAATTTATCTCGTTTCAATATCATCGGAAAGGAGCTGAAATCAATGGCGAACTAGTCGTGACGGCTTCGAGTATGTCCTACGGACACTAGAAGAATCATTGACAGAAATGATTTCATCTCCGTTCGCGATTGGGAACGAGATGAAATCATCTGTTTATGATATTTTCGAAATGGAGATGAAATCAACCGCGAACTCGTTGTGACGTTGTCCAGTATGTCCGATGGATAATGAACGAATCGTTGTCCGAATTGATTTCATCTCCTATCGCGATCGGAAACGAAATGAATTTATCTCGTTTCAAGATAATCGGAAAGGAGATGAAATCAATGGCGAACTCGTTGTGACGTTGTCGAGTGTATCCTATGGATATGGCACGTTTCACTGACAGAATTGATTTCATCTCCGTTCGCGAACGAGAACGAGATGAATTCATCTCGTCGGAATATCATCGAAAAGGAGATGAAATCAACCGCGAACTCGTCGTGACGTTATCGAGTATGTCCTACGGATACTGCACGAATCATTGACATAATTGATTTCATCTCCACTGGCGATCAGGAAAGAGATGAATTCATCTCGTCGCAATATTATCGAAAAGGAGATGAAATCAACCGCGAACTCGTTGTGACGATGTCGAGTGTATTCTAGGGATACTCCACGAATCACTGACAGAAATGATTTTATCTCCGTTCGCGATCGGGAACTAGATGAATTCATCGCGTTTCGATATAATCGGAAACGAGATGAAATCAAACGCAAACTCATCGTGACGGCTTCGGGGATGTCCTACGGACACTAGAAGAATCAATGACAGAATTGATTTCATTTCCATTCGCGATCGGAAACGAGATGAAATCATCTCTTTGGAATATTATCGGAATGGAGATGAAATCAATGGCGAACTCGTCGTGACGTTGTCGAGTGTATCCGATGGATACTCCACGACTCACTGACAGAATTGATTTTATCTCCGTACGCGATCGGGAACTAGATGGTTTCATCTCGTTCCGATATAATGGGAAACGAGATGAAATCAAAGGCAAACTCGTCGTGACGGCTTCGAGTATGTCCTACGAACACTAGAAGAATCGTTGACAGAATTGATTTCATCTCCGTTCGCGACCGGGAACGAGATGACATCATCTCATTGCGATATTATCGGAATGGAGATGAAATCAACCGCAAACTCGTTGTGACCTTGTCCAGTATGTCCTATGGATAACGCACGAATAGTTGTCCAAATTGATTTCATCTCCTATCGCGATTGGGAAAGAGATGAACTTATCTCGTTTCAATATCATCGGAAAGGAGATGAAATCAATGGCGAACTCGTGACGGCTTCGAGTATGTCCTACGGACACTAGAAGAATCATTGACAGAATTGATTTCATCTCCGTTCGCGATCGGGAACGAGATGAAATCATCTGTCTGCGATATTATCGGAATGGAGATGAAATCGACCGCGAACTCGTGACGTTATCGAGCATGTCCTCTGGATGATGCACGAATCGTTGTCCGAATTGATTTCATCTCCTATCACGATCGGCAACGGGATGAATTTATCTCGTTTCAATATAATCGGAAAGGAGGTGAAATCAATGGCGAACTCGTCGTGACGGCTTCGAGTATGTCCTACGGACACTAGAAGTATCATTGACAGAATTGATTTCATCTCCGTTCGCGACCGGGAACGAGATGAAATCATCTCTTTGCGATATTATCGGAATGGAGATGAAATCATCCGCGAAATCGTCGCGACCTTGTCCAGTATGTCCTATGGAGAATGCACGAATCGTTGTCCGAATAGATTTTATCTCCGTTCGCGATAGGGAGCTAGATAGATTCATCTCGTTTCGATATAATAGGAAACGAGATGGAATCAAAGGCAAACTCGTCGTGACGGCTTCGAGTATGTCCTACAGACACTAGAAGAATCATTGACAGAATTGATTTCATCTCCGTTCGCGACCGGGAACGAGATGAAATCAGCTCTTTGCGATATTATCGGAATGGAGATGAAATCAACGGCGAACTCTTTGTGACCTTGTCCAGTATGTCCTATGGATAACGAACGAATCGTTGTCCAAATTGATTTCATCTCCTATCGCGATTGGGAACGTGATGATATCATCTCTGTACGATATTATCGGAATGGAGATGATATAAATGGCGAACTCGTCGTGACGTTGTCGAGTGTATCCTATGGATACTCCACGAATCACTGACAGAAATGATTTTATCTCCGTTGGCGATCGGGATTTAGATGCATTAATCTCGTTCCGATATAATCAGAAACGAGATGAAATCAAAGGCAAACTCGTCGTGACGGCTTCGAGTATGTCCTACGGACACTAGAAGAATCATCGACAGATTTCATTTCATCTCCGTTCGCGACCGAGAACGAGAAGAAATCATCTCTTTGCGATATTATCGGAATGGAGATGAAATCAACCGCGAACTCGTTGTGACCTTGTCCAGTATGTCTTATGGATAATGCACGAATCGTTTTCCAAATTGATTTCATCTCCGTTAGCGATCGGGAAGGAGATGAATTCATCTTGTCGGAATATCTTCGAAAAGGAGGTGAAATCAACCGCGAACTCGTTGTGACGTTGTCGAGTGTATCCTATGGATACTCAACGAATCACTGACAGAAATGATTTTATCTCCGTTCGCCATCGGGAACTAGATGAATTCATCGCCTTCCGATATAATCGGAAACGAGATGAAATCGAACGCAAACTCATCGTGACGGCTTCGAGCATGTCCTACGGACACTAGAAGAATCATTGACAGAATTGATTTCATCTCCGTTCGCGATCGGGAACGAGATGAAATAATCTCTTTGCGATATTATCGGAATGGAGATGAAATCCACCGCGAACTCGTTGTGACGTTATCGAGTATGTCACATGGATAATGCACGAATCGTTGCCGAATAGATTTCATGTCCTATCGCGATTGGGAACGAGATGAATTTATCTCGTTTCAATATAATCGGAAAGGAGATGAAATCAATGGCGAACTCGTCGTGACGGCTTCGAGTATGTCCTACGGACACTAGAAGAATCATTGACAGAATTGATTTCATCTCCGTTCGCGATCGGGAACGAGATGAAATCATCTCTTCGCGATATTATCGCAATGGAAATGAAATCAATGGCGAACTCGTCGTGACGTTGTCGAGTGTATCCTATGGATACTCCACGAATCACTGACAGAATTGATTTTATCTCCGTTTGCGATCGGGAACTAGATGGATTCATCTCGTTCCGATATAATGGGAAACGAGATGAAATCAAAGACAAACTCGTCGTGACGGCTTCTAGTATGTCCTACGGAAACTAGAAGAATCATTGACAGAATTGATTTCATCTCCGTTCGCGACCGGGAACGAGATGAAATCATCTCTTTGCGATATTATCGGAATGGAGATGAAATCATCCGCGAACTCGTTGTGACCTTGTCCAGTATGTCTTATGGATAATGCACGAATCGTTTTCCAAATTGACCGCGAACTCGTTGTGACGTTGTCGAGTGTATCCTATGGATACTCAACGAATCACTGACAGAAATGATTTTATCTCCGTTCGCCATCGGGAACTAGATGAATTCATCGCGTTCCGATATAATCGGAAACGAGATGAAATCGAACGCAAACTCATCGTGACGGCTTCGAGTATGTCCTACGGACACTAGAAGAATCATTGACAGAATTGATTTCATCTCCGTTCGCGATCGGGAACGAGATGAAATAATCTCTTTGCGATATTATCGGAATGGAGATGAAATCCACCGCGAACTCGTTGTGACGTTATCGAGTATGTCACATGGATAATGCACGAATCGTTGCCGAATAGATTTCATCTCCTATCGCGATTGGGAACGAGATGAATTTATCTCGTTTCAATATCATCGGAAAGGAGATGAAATCAATGGCAAACTCGTCGTGACAGCTTCGAGTATGTCCTACGGATACTAGAAGAATCATTGACAGAATTGATTTCATCTCCGTTGGCGATCGGGAATGAGATGAATTCATCTCTTTGCGATATTGTCGGAATGGAGATGAAATCATCCGCGAACTCGTCGCGACCTTGTCCAGTATGTCCTATGGAGAATGCACGAATCGTTGTCCAAATTGATTTTATCTCCGTTCGCGATCGGGAAGGAGATGAATTCATCTCGTCGTAATATCATCGAAAAGGAGATGAAATCAACGGCGAACTCGTCGTGACGTTATCGAGTATTTCCTATGGATACTGCACGAATCATTGACAAAACTGATTTCATCTCCGTTCGCGATCGGGAACAAGATCAATTCATCTCGTCGCGATATTATCGAAAAGAAGATGAAATCAACCGTGAACTCGTTGTGACGTCGTCGAGTGTATCCTATGGATACTCCACGAATCACTGACAGAAATGATTTTATCTCCGTTCGCGATCGGAAACTAGATGATTTCATCTCGTTCCGATATAATCAGAAACGAGATGAAATCAAAGGCAAACTAGTCGTGACGGCTTCGAGTATGTCCTACGGACACTAGAAGAATCATTGACAGAATTGATTTCATCTCCGTTCGCGACCGGGAAAGAGTTGAAATCATCCTTTGCGATATTATCGGAGTGGAGATGAAATCAATCGCGAACTCGTTGTGACCTTGTCCAGTATGTCCTATAGATAATGCACGAATAGCTGTCGAAATTGATTTCATCTCCTATCGGGATTGGGAACGAGATGAATTTAGCTCGTTTCAATTTCATCGGAAAGGAGATGAAATCAATGGCGACCTCGTCGTGACGGCTTCGAGGATGTCCTACGGACACTAGAAGAATCATTGACAGAATTGATTTCATCTCCGTTCGCGATCGGGAAGGAGATGAAATCATCTCTCTGCGATATTACCTGAATGGAGATGAAATCAACCGCAAACTCGTTGTGACGTTGTCGAGTATGTCCTATGGATAATGCACGAATCGTTTTCCAAATTGATTTCATCTCCTATCGCAATCGGGAACGAGATGAATTTATCTCGTTACAATATCATCTGAAAGGAAATGAAATCAATGGCGAACTCGTCGTGACGGCTTCGAGTATGTCCTACGGACACTAGAAGATTCATTGAGAGAATTGATTTCATCTCCGTTCGCGATCGGGAACGAGATGAATCCATCTCTTTGCGATATTATCGGAATGGAGATGAAATCAATGGCGAACTCGTCGTGACGTTGTCGAGTGTATCCTATGGATACTCCACGAATCACTGACAGAGTTGATTTTATCTCCGTTCGCGATCGGGAACTAGATGAATTCATCGCGTTCCGATACAATCGGAAAGGAGATGAAATCAACGGCGAACTCGTCGTGACGTTGTCGAATGTATGCTATAGATACTGCATGTATCACTGACAGAATTGATTTGATCTCCGTTCGCGATCGGGAACGAGATAAAATCATCTTTTTGCGATATTATCGGAATGGAGATGAAATCAGCCGTGATCTCGTTGTGACGTTGTCCAGTATGTCCTATGGATAATAAACGAATCGTTGTCCGAATTGATTTCATCTCCTATCGCGATCGGGAACGAGATGAATTTATCTCGTTTCAATATAATCGGAAAGGAGATGAAATCAATGGCGAACTCGTCGTGACGTTGTCGAGTGTATCCTATGGATACTGCACGTATCACTGACAGAATTGATTTCATCTCCGTTCGCGATCGGGAACTAGATGAATTCATCGCGTTCCGATATAATCGGAAACGAGATGAAATCAATCGCAAACTCATCGTGACGGCTTCGAGTATGTCATACGGACACTAGAAGAATCATTGACAGAATTGATTTCATCCCCGTTCGCGATTGGGAGCGAGATGAAATCATCTCTTTGCGATATTATCGGAATGGAGATGAAATCAACCTCGAACTCGTTGTGACGTTATCGAGTATGTCACATCGATAATGCACGAATCGTTGTCCGAATAGATTTCATCTCCTATCGCGATTGGGAACGAGATGAATATATCTCGTTTCAATATCATCGGAAAGGAGAAGAAATCAATGGCGAACTCGTCGTGACGACTTCGAGTATGTCCTACGGACACTAGAAGAATCATTGACAGAATTGATTTAATCTCCGTTCGCGATTGGGAACGAGATGAAATCATCTCTTTGCGATATTATCGGAATGGAGATGAAATCAACCTCGAACTCGTTGTGACCTTGTCCAGAATGTCCTATGGATAATGCACGAATCGTTGTTCGAATTGATTTCATCTCCCTTCGCGATTGGAAACGAGATGAAATCATCTCTTTGCAATATTATCGGAATGGAGATGAAATCAACCTCGAACTCGTTGTGACCTTGTCCAGAATGTCCTATGGATAATGCACGAATCGTTGTTCGAATTGATGTCATCTCCTATCGCGATCGGGAACGAGATGAAATCAACCGCGAACTCGTTGTGACGTTGTCGAGTATGTCACATGGATAATGCACGAATCGTTGTCTAAATTGATTTCATCTCCTATCGCGATTGGGAACGAGATGAATTTATCTCGTTTCAATATCATCGGAAAGGAGCTGAAATCAATGGCGAACTAGTCGTGACGGCTTCGAGTATGTCCTACGGACACTAGAAGAATCATTGACAGAAATGATTTCATCTCCGTTCGCGATTGGGAACGAGATGAAATCATCTGTTTACGATATTTTCGAAATGGAGATGAAATCAACCGCGAACTCGTTGTGACGTTGTCCAGTATGTCCGATGGATAATGAACGAATCGTTGTCCGAATTGATTTCATCTCCTATCGCGATCGGAAACGAAATGAATTTATCTCGTTTCAAGATAATCGGAAAGGAGATGAAATCAATGGCGAACTCGTTGTGACGTTGTCGAGTGTATCCTATGGATATGGCACGTTTCACTGACAGAATTGATTTCATCTCCGTTCGCGAACGAGAACGAGATGAATTCATCTCGTCGGAATATCATCGAAAAGGAGATGAAATCAACCGCGAACTCGTCGTGACGTTATCGAGTATGTCCTACGGATACTGCACGAATCATTGACATAATTGATTTCATCTCCACTGGCGATCAGGAAAGAGATGAATTCATCTCGTCGCAATATTATCGAAAAGGAGATGAAATCAACCGCGAACTCGTTGTGACGATGTCGAGTGTATTCTATGGATACTCCACGAATCACTGACAGAAATGATTTTATCTCCGTTCGCGATCGGGAACTAGATGAATTCATCGCGTTTCGATATAATCGGAAACGAGATGAAATCAAACGCAAACTCATCGTGACGGCTTCGGGGATGTCCTACGGACACTAGAAGAATCAATGACAGAATTGATTTCATTTCCATTCGCGATCGGAAACGAGATGAAATCATCTCTTTGGAATATTATCGGAATGGAGATGAAATCAATGGCGAACTCGTCGTAACGTTGTCGAGTGTATCCGATGGATACTCCACGACTCACTGCCAGAATTGATTTTATCTCCGTACGCGATCGGGAACTAGATGGTTTCATCTCGTTCCGATATAATGGGAAACGAGATGAAATCAAAGGCAAACTCGTCGTGACGGCTTCGAGTATGTCCTACGAACACTAGAAGAATCGTTGACAGAATTGATTTCATCTCCGTTCGCGACCGGGAACGAGATGACATCATCTCATTGCGATATTATCGGAATGGAGATGAAATCAACCGCAAACTCGTTGTGACCTTGTCCAGTATGTCCTATGGATAACGCACGAATAGTTGTCCAAATTGATTTCATCTCCTATCGCGATTGGGAAAGAGATGAACTTATCTCGTTTCAATATCATCGGAAAGGAGATGAAATCAATGGCGAACTCGTGACGGCTTCGAGTATGTCCTACGGACACTAGAAGAATCATTGACAGAATTGATTTCATCTCCGTTCGCGATCGGGAACGAGATGAAATCATCTGTCTGCGATATTATCGGAATGGAGATGAAATCGACCGCGAACTCGTGACGTTATCGAGCATGTCCTCTGGATGATGCACGAATCGTTGTCCGAATTGATTTCATCTCCTATCACGATCGGCAACGGGATGAATTTATCTCGTTTCAATATAATCGGAAAGGAGGTGAAATCAATGGCGAACTCGTCGTGACGGCTTCGAGTATGTCCTACGGACACTAGAAGTATCATTGACAGAATTGATTTCATCTCCGTTCGCGACCGGGAACGAGATGAAATCATCTCTTTGCGATATTATCGGAATGGAGATGAAATCATCCGCGAAATCGTCGCGACCTTGTCCAGTATGTCCTATGGAGAATGCACGAATCGTTGTCCGAATAGATTTTATCTCCGTTCGCGATAGGGAGCTAGATAGATTCATCTCGTTTCGATATAATAGGAAACGAGATGGAATCAAAGGCAAACTCGTCGTGACGGCTTCGAGTATGTCCTACAGACACTAGAAGAATCATTGACAGAATTGATTTCATCTCCGTTCGCGACCGGGAACGAGATGAAATCAGCTCTTTGCGATATTATCGGAATGGAGATGAAATCAACGGCGAACTCTTTGTGACCTTGTCCAGTATGTCCTATGGATAACGAACGAATCGTTGTCCAAATTGATTTCATCTCCTATCGCGATTGGGAACGTGATGATATCATCTCTGTACGATATTATCGGAATGGAGATGTTATAAATGGCGAACTCGTCGTGACGTTGTCGAGTGTATCCTATGGATACTCCACGAATCACTGACAGAAATGATTTTATCTCCGTTGGCGATCGGGAACTAGATGCATTAATCTCGTTCCGATATAATCAGAAACGAGATGAAATCAAAGGCAAACTCGTCGTGACGGCTTCGAGTATGTCCTACGGACACTAGAAGAATCATCGACAGATTTCATTTCATCTCCGTTCGCGACCGAGAACGAGAAGAAATCATCTCTTTGCGATATTATCGGAATGGAGATGAAATCAACCGCGAACTCGTTGTGACCTTGTCCAGTATGTCTTATGGATAATGCACGAATCGTTTTCCAAATTGATTTCATCTCCGTTAGCGATCGGGAAGGAGATGAATTCATCTTGTCGGAATATCTTCGAAAAGGAGGTGAAATCAACCGCGAACTCGTTGTGACGTTGTCGAGTGTATCCTATGGATACTCAACGAATCACTGACAGAAATGATTTTATCTCCGTTCGCCATCGGGAACTAGATGAATTCATCGCCTTCCGATATAATCGGAAACGAGATGAAATCGAACGCAAACTCATCGTGACGGCTTCGAGCATGTCCTACGGACACTAGAAGAATCATTGACAGAATTGATTTCATCTCCGTTCGCGATCGGGAACGAGATGAAATAATCTCTTTGCGATATTATCGGAATGGAGATGAAATCCACCGCGAACTCGTTGTGACGTTATCGAGTATGTCACATGGATAATGCACGAATCGTTGCCGAATAGATTTCATGTCCTATCGCGATTGGGAACGAGATGAATTTATCTCGTTTCAATATCATCGGAAAGGAGATGAAATCAATGGCAAACTCGTCGTGACAGCTTCGAGTATGTCCTACGGACACTAGAAGAATCATTGACAGAATTGATTTCATCTCCGTTCGCGATCGGGAACGAGATGAAATAATCGCTTTGCGATATTATCGGAATGGAGATGAAATCCACCGCGAACTCGTTGTGACGTTATCGAGTATGTCACATGGATAATGCACGAATCGTTGCCGAATAGATTCCATCTCCTATCGCGATTGGGAACGAGATGAATTTATCTCGTTTCAATATAATCGGAAAGGAGATGAAATCAATGGCGAACTCGTCGTGACGGCTTCGAGTATGTCCTACGGACACTAGAAGAATCATTGACAGAATTGATTTCATCTCCGTTCGCGATCGGGAACGAGATGAAATCATCTCTTCGCGATATTTTCGCAATGGAAATGAAATCAATGGCGAACTCGTCGTGACGTTGTCGAGTGTATCCTATGGATACTCCACGAATCACTGACAGAATTGATTTTATCTCCGTTTGCGATCGGGAACTAGATGGATTCATCTCGTTCCGATATAATGGGAAACGAGATGAAATCAAAGACAAACTCGTCGTGACGGCTTCTAGTATGTCCTACGGAAACTAGAAGAATCATTGACAGAATTGATTTCATCTCCGTTCGCGACCGGGAACGAGATGAAATCATCTCTTTGCGATATTATCGGAATGGAGATGAAATCATCCGCGAACTCGTTGTGACCTTGTCCAGTATGTCTTATGGATAATGCACGGATCGTTTTCCAAATTGATTTCATCTCCGTTAGCGATCGGGAAGGAGATGAATTCATCATGTCGGAATATCATCGAAAAGGAGGTGAAATCAACCGCGAACTCGTTGTGACGTGGTCGAGTGTATCCTATGGATACTCAACGAATCACTGACAGAAATGATTTTATCTCCGTTCGCCATCGGGAACTAGATGAATTCATCGCGTTCCGATATAATCGGAAACGAGATGAAATCGAACGCAAACTCATCGTGACGGCTTCGAGTATGTCCTACGGACACTAGAAGAATCATTGACAGAATTGATTTCATCTCCGTTCGCGATCGGGAACGAGATGAAATAATCTCTTTGCGATATTATCGGAATGGAGATGAAATCCACCGCGAACTCGTTGTGACGTTATCGAGTATGTCACATGGATAATGCACGAATCGTTGCCGAATAGATTTCATCTCCTATCGCGATTGGGAACGAGATGAATTTATCTCGTTTCAATATCATCGGAAAGGAGATGAAATCAATGGCAAACTCGTCGTGACAGCTTCGAGTATGTCCTACGGATACTAGAAGAATCATTGACAGAATTGATTTCATCTCCGTTGGCGATCGGGAATGAGATGAATTCATCTCTTTGCGATATTGTCGGAATGGAGATGAAATCATCCGCGAACTCGTCGCGACCTTGTCCAGTATGTCCTATGGAGAATGCACGAATCGTTGTCCAAATTGATTTTATCTCCGTTCGCGATCGGGAAGGAGATGAATTCATCTCGTCGTAATATCATCGAAAAGGAGATGAAATCAACGGCGAACTCGTCGTGACGTTATCGAGTATTTCCTATGGATACTGCACGAATCATTGACAAAACTGATTTCATCTCCGTTCGCGATCGGGAACAAGATCAATTCATCTCGTCGCGATATTATCGAAAAGAAGATGAAATCAACCGTGAACTCGTTGTGACGTCGTCGAGTGTATCCTATGGATACTCCACGAATCACTGACAGAAATGATTTTATCTCCGTTCGCGATCGGAAACTAGATGATTTCATCTCGTTCCGATATAATCAGAAACGAGATGAAATCAAAGGCAAACTAGTCGTGACGGCTTCGAGTATGTCCTACGGACACTAGAAGAATCATTGACAGAATTGATTTCATCTCCGTTCGCGACCGGGAAAGAGTTGAAATCATCCTTTGCGATATTATCGGAGTGGAGATGAAATCAATCGCGAACTCGTTGTGACCTTGTCCAGTATGTCCTATAGATAATGCACGAATAGCTGTCGAAATTGATTTCATCTCCTATCGGGATTGGGAACGAGATGAATTTATCTCGTTTCAATTTCATCGGAAAGGAGATGAAATCAATGGCGACCTCGTCGTGACGGCTTCGAGGATGTCCTACGGACACTAGAAGAATCATTGACAGAATTGATTTCATCTCCGTTCGCGATCGGGAAGGAGATGAAATCATCTCTCTGCGATATTACCTGAATGGAGATGAAATCAACCGCAAACTCGTTGTGACGTTGTCGAGTATGTCCTATGGATAATGCACGAATCGTTTTCCAAATTGATTTCATCTCCTATCGCAATCGGGAACGAGATGAATTTATCTCGTTACAATATCATCTGAAAGGAAATGAAATCAATGGCGAACTCGTCGTGACGGCTTCGAGTATGTCCTACGGACACTAGAAGATTCATTGAGAGAATTGATTTCATCTCCGTTCGCGATCGGGAACGAGATGAATCCATCTCTTTGCGATATTATCGGAATGGAGATGAAATCAATGGCGAACTCGTCGTGACGTTGTCGAGTGTATCCTATGGATACTCCACGAATCACTGACAGAGTTGATTTTATCTCCGTTCGCGATCGGGGACTAGATGAATTCATCGCGTTCCGATACAATCGGAAAGGAGATGAAATCAACGGCGAACTCGTCGTGACGTTGTCGAATGTATGCTATAGATACTGCATGTATCACTGACAGAATTGATTTGATCTCCGTTCGCGATCGGGAACGAGATAAAATCATCTTTTTGCGATATTATCGGAATGGAGATGAAATCAGCCGTGATCTCGTTGTGACGTTGTCCAGTATGTCCTATGGATAATAAACGAATCGTTGTCCGAATTGATTTCATCTCCTATCGCGATCGGGAACGAGATGAATTTATCTCGTTTCAATATAATCGGAAAGGAGATGAAATCAATGGCGAACTCGTCGTGACGTTGTCGAGTGTATCCTATGGATACTGCACGTATCACTGACAGAATTGATTTCATCTCCGTTCGCGATCGGGAACTAGATGAATTCATCGCGTTCCGATATAATCGGAAACGAGATGAAATCAATCGCAAACTCATCGTGACGGCTTCGAGTATGTCATACGGACACTAGAAGAATCATTGACAGAATTGATTTCATCCCCGTTCGCGATCGGGAGCGAGATGAAATCATCTCTTTGCGATATTATCGGAATGGAGATGAAATCAACCTCGAACTCGTTGTGACGTTATCGAGTATGTCACATCGATAATGCACGAATCGTTGTCCGAATAGATTTCATCTCCTATCGCGATTGGGAACGAGATGAATATATCTCGTTTCAATATCATCGGAAAGGAGAAGAAATCAATGGCGAACTCGTCGTGACGACTTCGAGTATGTCCTACGGACACTAGAAGAATCATTGACAGAATTGATTTAATCTCCGTTCGCGATTGGGAACGAGATGAAATCATCTCTTTGCGATATTATCGGAATGGAGATGAAATCAACCTCGAACTCGTTGTGACCTTGTCCAGAATGTCCTATGGATAATGCACGAATCGTTGTTCGAATTGATTTCATCTCCCTTCGCGATTGGAAACGAGATGAAATCATCTCTTTGCAATATTATCGGAATGGAGATGAAATCAACCTCGAACTCGTTGTGACCTTGTCCAGAATGTCCTATGGATAATGCACGAATCGTTGTTCGAATTGATGTCATCTCCTATCGCGATCGGGAACGAGATGAAATCAACCGCGAACTCGTTGTGACGTTGTCGAGTATGTCACATGGATAATGCACGAATCGTTGTCTAAATTGATTTCATCTCCTATCGCGATTGGGAACGAGATGAATTTATCTCGTTTCAATATCATCGGAAAGGAGCTGAAATCAATGGCGAACTAGTCGTGACGGCTTCGAGTATGTCCTACGGACACTAGAAGAATCATTGACAGAAATGATTTCATCTCCGTTCGCGATTGGGAACGAGATGAAATCATCTGTTTACGATATTTTCGAAATGGAGATGAAATCAACCGCGAACTCGTTGTGACGTTGTCCAGTATGTCCGATGGATAATGAACGAATCGTTGTCCGAATTGATTTCATCTCCTATCGCGATCGGAAACGAAATGAATTTATCTCGTTTCAAGATAATCGGAAAGGAGATGAAATCAATGGCGAACTCGTTGTGACGTTGTCGAGTGTATCCTATGGATATGGCACGTTTCACTGACAGAATTGATTTCATCTCCGTTCGCGAACGAGAACGAGATGAATTCATCTCGTCGGAATATCATCGAAAAGGAGATGAAATCAACCGCGAACTCGTCGTGACGTTATCGAGTATGTCCTGGGGATACTGCACGAATCATTGACATAATTGATTTCATCTCCACTGGCGATCAGGAAAGAGATGAATTCATCTCGTCGCAATATTATCGAAAAGGAGATGAAATCAACCGCGAACTCGTTGTGACGATGTCGAGTGTATTCTATGGATACTCCACGAATCACTGACAGAAATGATTTTATCTCCGTTCGCGATCGGGAACTAGATGAATTCATCGCGTTCCGATATAATCGGAAACGAGATGAAATCAAACGCAAACTCATCGTGACGGCTTCGGGGATGTCCTACGGACACTAGAAGAATCAATGACAGAATTGATTTCATTTCCATTCGCGATCGGAAACGAGATGAAATCATCTCTTTGGAATATTATCGGAATGGAGATGAAATCAATGGCGAACTCGTCGTGACGTTGTCAAGTGTATCCGATGGATACTCCACGACTCACTGACAGAATTGATTTTATCTCCGTACGCGATCGGGAACTAGATGGTTTCATCTCGTTCCGATATAATGGGAAACGAGATGAAATCAAAGGCCAACTCGTCGTGACGGCTTCGAGTATGTCCTACGAACACTAGAAGAATCGTTGACAGAATTGATTTCATCTCCGTTCGCGACCGGGAACGAGATGACATCATCTCATTGCGATATTATCGGAATGGAGATGAAATCAACCGCAAACTCGTTGTGACCTTGTCCAGTATGTCCTATGGATAAAGCACGAATAGTTGTCCAAATTGATTTCATCTCCTATCGCGATTGGGAAAGAGATGAACTTATCTCGTTTCAATATCATCGGAAAGGAGATGAAATCAATGGCGAACTCGTGACGGCTTCGAGTATGTCCTACGGACACTAGAAGAATCATTGACAGAATTGATTTCATCTCCGTTCGCGATCGGGAACGAGATGAAATCATCTGTCTGCGATATTATCGGAATGGAGATGAAATCGACCGTGAACTCGTGACGTTATCGAGCATGTCCTCTGGATGATGCACGAATCGTTGTCCGAATTGATTTCATCTCCTATCACGATCGGCAACGAGATGAATTTATCTCGTTTCAATATAATCGGAAAGGAGGTGAAATCAATGGCGAACTCGTCGTGACGGCTTCGAGTATGTCCTACGGACACTAGAAGTATCATTGACAGAATTGATTTCATCTCCGTTCGCGACCGGGAACGAGATGAAATCATCTCTTTGCGATATTATCGGAATGGAGATGAAATAATCCGCGAAATCGTCGCGACCTTGTCCAGTATGTCCTATGGAGAATGCACGAATCGTTGTCCGAATAGATTTTATCTCCGTTCGCGATAGGGAGCTAGATAGATTCATCTCGTTTCGATATAATAGGAAACGAGATGGAATCAAAGGCAAACTCGTCGTGACGGCTTCGAGTATGTCCTACAGACACTAGAAGAATCATTGACAGAATTGATTTCATCTCCGTTCGCGACCGGGAACGAGATGAAATCAGCTCTTTGCGATATTATCGGAATGGAGATGAAATCAACGGCGAACTCTTTGTGACCTTGTCCAGTATGTCCTATGGATAACGAACGAATCGTTGTCCAAATTGATTTCATCTCCTATCGCGATTGGGAACGTGATGGTATCATCTCTGTACGATATTATCGGAATGGAGATGATATAAATGGCGAACTCGTCGTGACGTTGTCGAGTGTATCCTATGGATACTCCACGAATCACTGACAGAAATGATTTTATCTCCGTTGGCGATCGGGAACTAGATGCATTAATCTCGTTCCGATATAATCAGAAACGAGATGAAATCAAAGGCAAACTCGTCGTGACGGCTTCGAGTATGTCCTACGGACACTAGAAGAATCATTGACAGATTTCATTTCATCTCCGTTCGCGACCGAGAACGAGAAGAAATCATCTCTTTGCGATATTATCGGAATGGAGATGAAATCAACCGCGAACTCGTTGTGACCTTGTCCAGTATGTCTTATGGATAATGCACGAATCGTTTTCCAAATTGATTTCATCTCCGTTAGCGATCGGGAAGGAGATGAATTCATCTTGTCGGAATATCTTCGAAAAGGAGGTGAAATCAACCGCGAACTCGTTGTGACGTTGTCGAGTGTATCCTATGGATACTCAACGAATCACTGACAGAAATGATTTTATCTCCGTTCGCCATCGGGAACTAGATGAATTCATCGCGTTCCGATATAATCGGAAACGAGATGAAATCGAACGCAAACTCATCGTGACGGCTTCGAGCATGTCCTACGGACACTAGAAGAATCATTGACAGAATTGATTTCATCTCCGTTCGCGATCGGGAACGAGATGAAATAATCTCTTTGCGATATTATCGGAATGGAGATGAAATCCACCGCGAACTCGTTGTGACGTTATCGAGTATGTCACATGGATAATGCACGAATCGTTGCCGAATAGATTTCATGTCCTATCGCGATTGGGAACGAGATGAATTTATCTCGTTTCAATATCATCGGAAAGGAGATGAAATCAATGGCAAACTCGTCGTGACAGCTTCGAGTATGTCCTACGGACAGTAGAAGAATCATTGACAGAATTGATTTCATCTCCGTTCGCGATCGGGAACGAGATGAAATAATCGCTTTGCGATATTATCGGAATGGAGATGAAATCCACCGCGAACTCGTTGTGACGTTATCGAGTATGTCACATGGATAATGCACGAATCGTTGCCGAATAGATTTCATCTCCTATCGCGATTGGGAACGAGATGAATTTATCTCGTTTCAATATAATCGGAAAGGAGATGAAATCAATGGCGGACTCGTCGTGACGGCCTCGAGTATGTCCTACGGACACTAGAAGAATCATTGACAGAATTGATTTCATCTCCGTTCGCGATCGGGAACGAGATGAAATCATCTCTTCGCGATATTATCGCAATGGAAATGAAATCAATGGCGAACTCGTGACGTTGTCGAGTGTATCCTATGGATACTCCACGAATCACTGACAGAATTGATTTTATCTCCGTTTGCGATCGGGAACTAGATGGATTCATCTCGTTCCGATATAATGGGAAACGAGATGAAATCAAAGACATACTCGTCGTGACGGCTTCTAGTATGTCCTACGGAAACTAGAAGAATCATTGACAGAATTGATTTCATCTCCGTTCGCGACCGGGAACGAGATGAAATCATCTCTTTGCGATATTATCGGAATGGAGATGAAATCATCCGCGAACTCGTTGTGACCTTGTCCAGTATGTCTTATGGATAATGCACGAATCGTTTTCCAAATTGATTTCATCTCCGTTAGCGATCGGGAAGGAGATGAATTCATCATGTCGGAATATCATCGAAAAGGAGGTGAAATCAACCGCGAACTCGTTGTGACGTTGTCGAGTGTATCCTATGGATACTCAACGAATCACTGACAGAAATGATTTTATCTCCGTTCGCCATCGGGAACTAGATGAATTCATCGCGTTCCGATATAATCGGAAACGAGATGAAATCGAACGCAAACTCATCGTGACGGCTTCGAGTATGTCCTACGGACACTAGAAGAATCATTGACAGAATTGATTTCATCTCCGTTCGCGATCGGGAACGAGATGAAATAATCTCTTTGCGATATTATCGGAATGGAGATGAAATCCACCGCGAACTCGTTGTGACGTTATCGAGTATGTCACATGGATAATGCACGAATCGTTGCCGAATAGATTTCATCTCCTATCGCGATTGGGAACGAAATGAATTTATCTCGTTTCAATATCATCGGAAAGGAGATGAAATCAATGGCAAACTCGTCGTGACAGCTTCGAGTATGTCCTACGGATACTAGAAGAATCATTGACAGAATTGATTTCATCTCCGTTGGCGATCGGGAATGAGATGAATTCATCTCTTTGCGATATTGTCGGAATGGAGATGAAATCATCCGCGAACTCGTCGCGACCTTGTCCAGTATGTCCTATGGAGAATGCACGAATCGTTGTCCAAATTGATTTTATCTCCGTTCGCGATCGGGAAGGAGATGAATTCATCTCGTCGTAATATCATCGAAAAGGAGATGAAATCAACGGCGAACTCGTCGTGACGTTATCGAGTATTTCCTATGGATACTGCACGAATCATTGACAAAACTGATTTCATCTCCGTTCGCGATCGGGAACAAGATCAATTCATCTCGTCGCGATATTATCGAAAAGAAGATGAAATCAACCGTGAACTCGTTGTGACGTCGTCGAGTGTATCCTATGGATACTCCACGAATCACTGACAGAAATGATTTTATCTCCGTTCGCGATCGGAAACTAGATGATTTCATCTCGTTCCGATATAATCAGAAACGAGATGAAATCAAAGGCAAACTAGTCGTGACGGCTTCGAGTATGTCCTACGGACACTAGAAGAATCATTGACAGAATTGATTTCATCTCCGTTCGCGACCGGGAAAGAGTTGAAATCATCCTTTGCGATATTATCGGAGTGGAGATGAAATCAATCGCGAACTCGTTGTGACCTTGTCCAGTATGTCCTATGGATAATGCACGAATAGCTGTCGAAATTGATTTCATCTCCTATCGGGATTGGGAACGAGATGAATTTATCTCGTTTCAATTTCATCGGAAAGGAGATGAAATCAATGGCGACCTCGTCGTGACGGCTTCGAGGATGTCCTACGGACACTAGAAGAATCATTGACAGAATTGATTTCATCTCCGTTCGCGATCGGGAAGGAGATGAAATCATCTCTCTGCGATATTACCTGAATGGAGATGAAATCAACCGCAAACTCGTTGTGACGTTGTCGAGTATGTCCTATGGATAATGCACGAATCGTTTTCCAAATTGATTTCATCTCCGTTCGCGACCGGGAAAGAGTTAAAATCATCCTTTGCGATATTATCGGAGTGGAGATGAAATCAACCGCGAACTCGTTGTGACCGTGTCCAGTATGTCCTATGGATAATGCACGAATCGCTGTCGAAATTGATTTCATCTCCTATCGGGATTGGGAACGAGATGAATTTATCTCGTTTCAATATCATCGGAAAGGAGATGAAATCAATGACGACCTCGTTGTGACGGTTTCGAGGATGTCCTACGGACACTAGAAGAATCATTGACAGAATTGATTTCATCTCCGTTCGCGATCGGGAAGGAGATGAAATCATCTCTCTGCGATATTATCTGAATGGAGATGAAATCAACCGTAAACTCGTTGTGACGTTGTCGAGTATGTCCTATGGATAATGCACGAATCGTTTTCCAAATTGATTTCATCTCCTATCGCAATCGGGAACGAGATGAATTTATCTCGTTACAATATCATCGGAAAGGAAATGAAATCAATGGCGAACTCGTCGTGACAGCTTCGAGTATGTCCTACGGACACTAGAAGATTCATTGACAGAATTGATTTCATCTCCGTTCGCGATCGGGAACGAGATGAATCCATCTCTTTGCGATATTATCGGAATGGAGATGAAATCAATGGCGAACTCGTCGTGACGTTGTCGAGTGTATCCTATGGATACTGCACGTATCACTGACAGAATTGATTTCATCTCCGTTCGCGATCGGGAACGAGATGAATTCATCTCGTCGGAATATCATCGAAAAGGAGATGAAATCAACCGCGAACTCATCGTGACGTTATCGAGTATGTCCTACGGATACTCCACGAATCATTGACATAATTCATTTCATCTCCGTTCGCGATCGGAAACGAGATGAATTCATCTCGTCGTGATATTATCGAAAATGAGATGAAATCAACCGCGAACTCGTTGTGACGTTGTCGTGTGTATCCTATGGATACTCCACGAATCACTGACAGAATTGATTTTATGTCCGTTCGCGATCGGGAACTAGATGAATTCATCGCGTTCCGATATGATCGGAAACGAGATGAAATCAATCGCAAACTCATCGTGACGGCTTCGAGTATGTCATACGGACACTAGAAGAATCATTGACAGAATTGATTTCATCCCCGTTCGCGATCGGGAGCGAGATGAAATCATCTCTTTGCGATATTATCGGAATGGAGATTAAATCAACCGCGAACTCGTTGTGACGATATCGAGTATGTCACATCGCTAATGCACGAATCGTTGTCCGAATAGATTTCATCTCCTATCGCGATTGGGAAAGAGATGAACTTATCTCGTTTCAATATCATCGGAAAGGAGATGAAATCAATGGCAAACTCGTGACGGCTTCGAGTTTGTCCTACGGACACTAGAAGAATCATTGACAGAATTGATTTCATCTCCGTTCGCGATCGGGATCGAGATGAAATCATCGCTCTGCGATATTATCTGAATGGAGATGAAATCAACCGTGAACTCGTTGTGACGTTGTCGAGTATGTCCTATGGATAATGCACGAATCGTTGTCCGAATTGATTTCATCTCCTATCGCGATCGGGAACGAGATGAATTTATCTAGTTTCGATATCATCGGAAAGGAGATGAAATCAATGGCAAACTCGTCGTGACGTTGTCGAATGTATCCTATAGATACTGCAGGTATCATTGAAAGAATTGATTTCATTTCCGTTCGCGATCGGGAACGAGATGAGATCACCTCTTTGCGATATTATCGGAATGGAGATGAAATCAACGGCGAACTCGTTGTGACGTTGTCGAGTTCGTCTTATGGATACTCCACGAATCACTGACAGAATTGATTTTATCTCCGTTCGCGATCGGGAACTAGATCCTTTCATCTCGTTCCGATATAATCAGAAACGAGATGAAATCAAAGGCAAACTCGTCGTGACGGCTTCGAGTATGTCCTACGGACACTAGAAGAATCATTGACAGAATTGATTTCATCTCCGTTCGCGATCGGGAACGAGATGAAATCATCTATTTGCGATATTATCGTTATGGAGATGAAATCAATGGCGAACTCGTCGTGACGTTTTCGAGTGTATCCTATGGATACTCCACGAATCACTTACAGAATTGATTTTATCTCCGTTCGCGATCGGGAACTAGACGAATTCATCGCGTTCCGATATAATCGGAAAGGAGTTGAAATCAATGGCGAACTCGTCGTGACGGCTTCGAGTATGTCCTACGGACACTAGAACAATCATTGACAGAATTGATTTCATCTCCGTTCGCGATCGGGAACGAGATGAATTCATCTCGTCGCGGTATTATCGAAAAGGAGATGAAATCAACCGCGAACTCGTTGTGACGTTGTCGAGTGTATCCTATGGATACTCCACAAATCACTGACAGAAAAGATTTTATCTCCGTTCGCGATTGGGAACTTGATGAATTCATCGCGTTCCGATATAATCGGAAACGAGATGAAATCAAACGCAAACTCGTCGTGACGGCTTCGAGTTTGTCCTACGGACACTAGAACAATCATTGACAGATTTGATTTCATCTCTGTTCGCGATCGGGAGCGAGATGAAATCATCTCTTTGCGATATTATCGGAATGGAGATGAAATCATCTCTCTGCGATATTATCTGACTAGAGATGAAATCAACCGCGAACTCGTTGTGCCGTTGTCGAGTATGTCCTACGGATAATGCACGAATCGTTGTCCGAATTGATTTCATCTCCTATCGCGATGGGGAACGAGATGAATTTATCTCGTTTCAATATAATCGGAAAAGAGATGAAATCATTGGCGAACTCGTCGTAACGGCTTCGAATATGTCCTACGGACATCAGAAGAATCACTGACAGAATTGATTTCTTCTCCGTTCGCGATCGGAACGAGATGAATTCATCTCGTCGGAATATCATCAAAAAGGAGATGAAATCAACCGTAAACTCGTCGTGACGTTATCGAGTATGTCCTATGGATACTACCCGAATCATTGACATAAATGATTTCATCTCCGTTCGTGATCGGGAACGAGATGAATTCATCTCGTCGCCGTATTATCGAAAAGGAGATAAAATCAACCGCGAACTCGTTGTGACGTTGTCGAGTGTATCCTATGGATACTCCGCGAATCACTGACAGAAAAGATTTTATCTCCGTTCGCGATCGGGAACTAGATGAAATCATCTCTTTGCGATATTATCGGAATGGAGATGAAATCAACCGCGAACTCATCGTGACGGCTTCGAGTATGTCCTACGGACACTAGAAGAATCATTGACAGAATTGATTTCATCTCCGTTCGCGATCGGGAACGAGCTGAAATCATCTCTTTGCGATATTATCGGAATGGAGATGAAATCGACCGCGAACTCGTTGTGACGTTGTTGAGTATGTCATATAGATAATGCACGAATCGTTGTCCGAATAGATTTCATCTCCTATCGCGATTGGGAACCAGATGAATTTATCTCGTTTCAATATCAACGGAAAGGAGATGAAATCAATGGCGAACTCGTCGCGACGGCTTCGAGTATGTCCTACGGACACTAGAATAATCATTGACAGAATTGATTTCATCTCCGTTCGCGATCGGGAACGAGATGAATTCATCTCTTTGCGATGTTATCGGAATGGAGATGAAATCAACGGCGAACTCGTCGTGCCGTTGTCGAGTGTATCCTATGGATACTCCACGAATCACTGACAGAATTGATGTTATCTCCGTTTGCGATCGGGAACTAGATGAATTCATCGCGTTTCGACATAATCGGAAACGAGATTAAATCAAACGCAACCTCATCGTGACGGCTTCGAGTATATCTTACGGACACTAGAACAATCATTGACAGAATTGATTTCATCTCCATTCGCGATCGGGAACGAGATGAAATCTGCGATATTATCGGAATGGACATGAAATCAATAGCGAACTCGTCGTGACGTTGTCGAGTTCGTATTATGGATACTCCACGAATCACTGACAGAATTGATTTTATCTCCGTTCGCGATCGGGAACTAGATGATTTCATCTCGTTCCGATATAATCAGAAACGAGATGAAATCAAAGGCAAACTCGTCGTGACGGCTTCGAGTATGTCCTACGGACACTAGAAGAATCATTGACAGAATTGATTTCATCTCCGTTCGCGATCGGGAACGAGATGAAATCATCTCTTTGCGATATTATCGTTATGGAGATGAAATCAATGGCGAACTCGTCGTGACGTTTTCGAGTGTATCCTATGGATACTCCACGAATCACTTACAGAATTGATTTTATCTCCGTTCGCGATCGGGAACTAGATGAATTCATCGCGTTCCGATATAATCGGAAAGGAGTTGAAATCAATGGCGAACTCGTCGTGACGGCTTCGGGTATGTCCTACGGACACTAGAAGAATCATTGACAGAATTGATTTTATCTCCGTTCGTGATCGGGAACGAGATTAAATCATCTCTTTGCGATATTATCGGAATGGAGATGAAATCAGCCTCGAACTCGTTGTGACGTTGTCGAGTATGTCGTATGGATAATGCACGAATCGTTGTCCGAATTTATTTCATCCCCTATCGCGATCGGGAACGAGATGAATTTATCTCGTTTCAATATCATCGGAAAGGAGATTTAATCAATGACGAATTCGTCGTCTCGTTATCGACTATATCCTTCGGATACTGCACGAATCATTGACAGAATTGATTTCATCTCCGTTCGCGATCGGCAACGAGATTAATTCATCTCGTCGCGATATTATCGAAAAGGAGATGACGTCCATGGCGAACTCGTCGTGACGTTGTCGAGTGTTGTCCTATAAATACTGCACGAATCACTGACTGCTTTGATTTCTCTCCGTTCGCGATCGGGACCGAATCGAGGGAGAATGAGCTAACGTTTTACCTGTGCTTACATGATCCATTCTCCTGGATCAAAAAGGAGATGAAATCAAAGACACATTCAACGTGATGCTTTCGAATATAGCCCATGGATGTCCGACAAACAATTGAGACTATCGACTTCATCTCCGTTTGTCAAGTCCCATCGATGCTAGAAAAATGATTGAGAGAATCACTTTCATGTCTTTCCGCTACGCACTGTCTACCACTCGTCCGAGGTCCATTTTAGCGATAGACCATCTACTTCTTTTGCATCGTTTTCTGAACCAACGATGACATCATGAAAGTCAAAATTAATATCACGACAGTAAAACTTATCCACTTGCATTAAGGGACAACACCACTGTGACGGCTTCAAAAAATCAATTTTTTGAAAACTATCTAGAAAAATCTAAAATACATTTAAGATTAAGATGCCGTTGGACCCAGGTCGAAAAAATAATCATTTTCGGAGATATTGAATATTTTGTGGAGCGGTGCAGCCCTCCGTGACGCTCGGGGTCCCGCGCAGCTGCGCGCCGCAGGGTCGGCAGGTATACCGGGCCTTTCCCAGGTCCTGCGGGTCGTTCCCAGGTATTCTTTTGTCTCCCTTCACATAAACCGGCTATTGTTATAAATATAGTTTCGAAAGAAATCCATAGGTGGCGATAATTGAAAAATGTTCAAGGCAGGTATAGGGATAGCGTCATAGCGTCAGTTTGCGAATAGAAGCGACGCTACTCGTGTCTAAACGCTCCGAATCGTTTCGTTTATAAATATCGAACGCTCAGAATTATTCTTTGCACATCGAAATGGCTAATCCGAAAGTGTACGCGCGGATAAAGGGAACAAAACGGAGCTATGTGACGAGGAGTCGAACGAAAATTTCGAACTGAAAACCTCCGAACTGTTATAGCTCCGAAAATAGTTCTGCAGAGTATGTGAGCACGTCGGCGAAAAAGTTAAAATCGTCGAACGATTTAGACGTCGGTGTTACTAACGATTCCGGTTATAGTACACCTCGTCAATGCATTGAACATTATATCGACGTTAGTGAAGTTCAAAGTGTGTGATCGCGATATAAAGTTTACTGACTCAAAATCGAGGTGGATTGCGGCCATTGTGAAAAAGTGCAAATCAATTCGTGTCCTATGATTGACAATGCACATGAAATAAATTGTCGGATCGTATTCAGTATGCGTCTTCTTGAATGTATGGCTTTGAATGGTCTGATGAAGTTTTGTGCATTTATGGACCTACCGCGCCCCATATTTCAGTTTTTCTACGATCGAATCTTAAATTCGATTTCGATTGCCACTAAAGCTGTGAGCACAGTGAGCAAACAAAAGGCTGCACTTGAGGAGGAGACAATTTCGTTGGAAAATGGGGTGGAGGACGGAATTATTGTTTCAGGCGACGGATCGTGGCGTAAGCGCGGTTTCAGCTCGCTTTTCGGCATAACATTTCTAATCCGCTGGTACATTAAAAAAGTGATCGACGTTATGGTGAAATTGAAATATTGCAAAGCTTGCGAGCATTGGGAAAAAAGAAAGCACCGCGGAGTACTGGGAATGGAAAAGTACCCACGACGATGAGTGCCAGGCGAACCATAGCGGCTCCTCCGGAAAAATGGAAGTCGACTCAGCTGTCGAAATGTTTCAACGGTCTGAAGAGCTCTATGGCATAAAATATAAATATTATATTGGTGACGACGATTCTAAAACGTTTCTGGGCATATCGAATAGCGATCCATACGACGGTTTCGAGATAAAAAAAAGAGTGCATCGATCATGTCCAAAAACGTATGGGGACGCGCCTCCGCGAAATCGTGAAAAAACAAAAAGGATTGTCTAGCAGAGGAAAGCTCACCGGAAAATTGATTGACGAGTTGAGCACATATTACGGCTTGGCTATTCGGAGGAACAGCGATGATGTTGAAAAAATGAGGCAGGCAATTTGGGCAACTATCAAACATAAAATATCCACAGATAGTGAGCCACAACATGACGATTGCCCAGAGCCGAGCCCAGAGCCGAGTCCAGAGCCGAGTCGTGGTGTTCGTGGCAGCGAGCGGTCGCAAGCGGTAATATTTCTGAATATCGCCATAAGCCGCCTCTTCCTGAGGAAGTATTGGAGGCAATTCCGCCAGTCTTCGAAAATTTGAGCAGAGACGATTTGCTGCAGCGTTGTTTGGGCGGCTTCACGCAAAACAACAACGAAAGCTACAACAAATCAGTTTGGGCAATAGCCCCCAAGTGTCAGTCCGGGAGCAAAAAAATCGTCGATATTGCAGCTGATATCGCGGTATTCAATGATGGCCTGAGAAGCCTCATGAAAGTTTTGGAGACGTTGGGGATAACTATCGGGCCAAATTGTTTCAATTTTTGCGTTGAAACCGACGCAGCGCGGATCGAGCTGGCGGAGCGCTCGCTCACAGACGCTGCCAAAGAGGCAAGGAGAGCCTCTACAAGTTCGAGAAAAGATTCTAGGGACAATCATTTGCTTCTTGAAGCCCAGCTATATGGTGCCGGCATCGCTGATTAAAGGTAAACAATTTTTTTTCCAATTTATCGCATAAATTAACAAACCTAAAACTTTGAACGCGTTTTTCTCAAAACCACTTTTTTGAGTGCGGCACGCAGCAGAACTCGAGCAATTTTTATCCGATCGACTTCAAATTTGGACTGCATCAATAAAACTAGATTATCTAAAGAAGTACATAGGATTTTTTTCGATATCTCAATAATAATAAAAGTTATAGCCTATTTTCGACGAGAAATTTTGCTCGAAAATCGTCCTATAATTTCAAAAGCGTGCCTATTTTTTAAAAATCAATATTTTTTCAAATCCCTGTGTTCTCTTCAAAATATCATATTATTAACGAAAACACTCGGTATTTTTTTCAGATCGAGTTTGAAGAGAGTTCTGCTGCGTGCCGCGAACCACTGCAGAGGCAATAGTACCTGACACGGGAGCTTCCCCAGCGTCACCACGGGGCGTGAAAAATTTGAAATTTTTTTTTATGTATCTTCAATAAACAACGAACAAAACAAAAAATATTTTTTCGAATATCTCTTTTTTTCCCACAAAAAAAATTCTTCAAAAATGGCAAAAAAACAGGGGGTCACAGTGGTGTTCTGCCTTAAGAGGAACTCGGCCGAACGCAATTACGCAAGTAGACGAACCTTTTCAGAAATGTCCGATAGGGCGTTCAGAAATCATATGATTAATATTTGCTCTCGTACCAGCATGCATTCAGATAAACCAAAATTAAATTAAAAAAAAAACAATTCAAAAACACGTGCTGTAACGCTGTACTCAAGATTCGACATGCATCGAGCAATTGTCGGTTCTTTTTTTCTTGATTTAAAAAATATAGCATTGAATCTGAATTGACGACTTATTAATTATTTATCTTTTATGACCATCTAAATATAACGATAACGCTAAGTCTCGATGAATAATTTCATAGAGCGCGATGATCTTTTCTCATCATCGCTCGTACAAAGGAATAC
The DNA here is from genome assembly GCA_964007375.1 of Ophion obscuratus. Lineage (NCBI taxonomy): Eukaryota > Metazoa > Arthropoda > Insecta > Hymenoptera > Ichneumonidae > Ophion > Ophion obscuratus. Next base: position 47,665,059 of record OZ023313.1, read on the forward strand.
ATTTCTCATGGATCTTGGCAAGCTTCATGTTTCGGCACGACATTCGTGAAGTGAATAAAAATGAAGCTGGAAGTGACAGATAGGCCGTCCTCAATGAACCCAAGAATGAACCCAGCTTCGTGGTAAGGTGCTCTGTTTCCTTGGGAAGCCCCAGCATTGCGCTGGAAATCCTACCTCGCAAACAGAGACTGCGTGATGATTGCTAGACAGGGAACCTAATCAACATCCGATCCATAGTCCTTAGGACCATTGATCGCCATCCCCGAAATCCCACGGTTAACTACTCGAAGTGTGCAGTCCGTGGAGTGCCGATCGCGCTCCGCTGCACGACCGGGAATATTCTTGACCAGCTTCACTGGTCTTTGGTCCTCCTTGCTTGGCACCGAGGAGGCCAGCCGTCCCTCTCGGACGGCCCCGCTATACGCACTCGGGGTTCGCAGGAAAACCCGTCCTCGAGTACGCGTATTATCCAACGCTAGCGTCTCTAGCGCGTGAGCAACACGGCTTGGCAACCGTGCGCTTTGTTGCACTCTGCAACCAGTGCCAACCGGAATTAACGCCATAATACCGATCCGCATCAACCCGATAATAGACCTAGAAACGAGAATATCCATTCTCATTCCAGAAGCAGCCTGCTATACGCACTCGAGGGTCGCAGGGAAAACCGTCCTCGAGCCCACGTACTATTCAACCCGTAAACCCGCGGTACGCATATACGACGTCGCTCGTGAGCTGTACGAGCGCGAGCGAGACGGAGAGTGTGTGAAGTGTGACGCGTGCACAACGCCGCTCGTGATCTGTACGAGCGCGAGCGAGACAGAGTGTGTGTGAGAAAGAAAGAGAGCCACGTCAACTACGGTTCAACGTGCGTGCATGCACCTCGTCCGATCCTTGTCCGCACAACGGGCGCAGCGCCTCCCACCGCCCGTTCCCGTCTCCGTAAACGTACCAATTAACCAACTAACACACCTACGATCACAAATCTAACTCATGATACAAATATCAATTTCAACCGAACTAACAAACACGACAATCCACAATTTCGAATGCCGATGATGACGGATTGAGATAGGCGTCTTTGAGACCCTCGAACTACTGAGGCATCTCCCAAAACACCTAAAAATCCTTCTCATCATCCCGGACATATCATCAGTACATCGCCCTTCAGGAAGGCTCCGGGAACCCCGCACCATCCAACGGCAAATACTTGCCCATTAAAACTCATTTCCCGAATCCTCGCACGAATGCCAGCTCGAGAAACGAAATACAAGCTTTCGTGGAAACACGAAACGTTTCAATATATATATATATATATATATATATATATATATATATATTGAGACGGAAAAGACCGTCTCATGAACAAATCGATAGACTATCGCTCCAAATATACAAAGGAGTCAACCGATTTCGCGAAAAGGAAGGGGTAAGGGAAAAACAGACCAAGACCAACACAGGGTCATGTTGGTCGAACCAACAAGCAGGCTAATTAAATTAATGGCGGATAACAACATAGGGAATGTAACGGCCACGCAGCACAGCAGCAAAAAAATATTGAATCGTTACACTAATTGAATTAAGGAGAAAGAAAAACCGGCAGAAACCGGACAAACCAACTAATTGAATTAAAGGGAAAGAAAAACCGGACAAACCGACTAATTTAATTAAGGGAAGATGAAAAAGAAGGGGAAAGAAACAGCGTTAAAATTCAGGGTATAAAAGAACGGAATTTTTTTAGGAAAGGCACTCTTTGAATCCCTCGTGGATCGACTAGTACTACTTGGCAAAGTACATCCCTAGTGAAAGGAAACGCTGAGAACACGGAACGTTGAGAAACAAGGAAAAAACGGAGTTTCGCTTAAAAGGCATTAAAAAGCTCTCTTCATTTTTTTTTAAGTTAACTAGTACTGCTGGACCAAGTACATACCTCGTGGATCGGAAACGTCTGGAACACGGAACGTTAAGGAACAAAAAACGAAGAAGAATTGAGATGAATTTATTTTAGTCTTAAGTGAGAAAATTTTGGAAAATCAAATAAAAATAAAGAGACAGATACGGAAGGTCGATAAATAAAGCGCTGAAATCAGTTATCGCAAACTAAGTAGAAAAATTATATTAGGAGAGCATAAAGGGCGAAGAGGTATTTTTAATCTGCGAGCGTCACGATACTCATGCAAAAACACAACAAACATACGCACACCTCCACCGATACAACGTAAACATTGAGCGCGCCAGCGTGTCACGATTCATCGCGCCGCGATCGATAGGGCGAGTAAGAGAGGGGGAAAATTTATCGGCCCATGATAATCAATCCGGGTCGCGCTCGGAAGGGTTTACCATCCGAGTAATTACGCAAAGTGAACATTTACCGACGGAGAAAAACATTGTGGAAAAATACAAAAACAACACAAACAACACACTACACTTATGCATAGCGTTATTTTTACATTATATCGAGCCACACCAAACTGAATAATTCATATTTTTTGTGTTAAAAAATACCCAAAACACCTGAGTTTATATTAATTTCTTCCCTGTTCGAGTCCCGAACCTATAAATTTATTTGTAACGAATTAAGACCCGTTACAATATATATATATATATATTGAGACGGAGAGATCCGTCTCACGCGCGCGTACGAAACAAACCGAACGAAGGGCAATAATGTGTCAAGCGCGGCCACGGCCGTCTCTTTCTCTGGTGGAGAAATTTGCTAGAAACGGCACAAGTGGTGCCATCCCTCGGGGAAACCCCGAAGGATGGCATCATGTCAATAGAAAAAGAAAAAGAACGGAGATAGCATTAAAACAATATTAGTTGGAAAAAGGCGTTTGGGAAGGAGAAAGAATTGGCGGGAAACCAGGTGTATAAAAGGGCCTCCCTGAGGATAGGAAGGCACTTCTTGTTTGAAGTCCAACTCAGACGCGAGTCCGGAGACGAACATAGATCCAAGCTGACAGAAGCAAAGATCATGTTTGGCAGAAGGATATGCTGAGAGTGGACCAAGAGAAACCAAGTTTTGGCCCTCTGAATAAGTACCCGAGTGTCCGGAGTAGCGAATATATCCAAGCTGAGGAAAGTAAGGAAAATATTCGTGAAAGGATGGGATCGGGACTGAAAGGAAAAGGCAATAAAGAATAAGGAGCGAGGATCGGTGGAAAAAGGACGATAAGAAAAATTTATAAAGTCAAAAATTAAAGCCGAGAAGTCTCAGCTGACCAAGCGCCTCGAAAGAGATTATCGGTCTTTAAAGCCCAACGATAAAGGCAAGAAAAATAAGGAGCATTCCCCACGAGAGAAAGAGAGAAGGAAGGAAAACAAAAGGGTTAGCGGCCGAGCGAGGCCGAACGCGAAGATTCAAAATCTCACATATACAACAAATCGAGGCGGTACACCTATAAAAGAAATTGGAGCGAAAGATCCCGCGATACACACACACTAACTGTACAGAAAATAAATTCAAAGCGAGCGGCACCAAAACAACGTCTCGGTGACAGACGTCAAAGCGACAGTACAGAGATACGCAACTGCGAAGAAATGAAATGTACAGGGTGATTCACATCTGATGTGCCTGATCGAGTAAAGAAATTGCAAATAAAATTCGATTCTTTTGCCAAATAAAAAGGTCTAAATTAATTTACTCCCTAGTCGAGTCCCGAACCCAAATAAATTTAATGTAATAAGGGGTTACCCGTTACATTTGGCGCCCAACGTGGGGCTCGATTATAGTAAAGAAAGACCGATTGCAAAGATGTCGCAACCAGAAGAAGAAGAAATTTCACTCCAATGGGAATCGACCACGGCAGACGGATTACTAGGGGCCGAAAGAGTAAGAGCACGTGAAAATATCGGGCGACTATCAGAAATCGCACCGATTACAAACGAGAATACTCCGAACGACGGCACGTTCAACGTTAGGCTGAATACCACGGAAATAATGAAGGATGTGGATGCCACGCTGAAATCCATCATTATCGGAATAAATAAATTAAGAGACGAACAACGGCAGGAGCGATCCACCACGCAGGAGGAGATAAAAGCACACGACGATGTGTGTGCTGGAAGAAACCTACGGACGCAAGAAGAAATCAGAAAGGCGTTACAGGAAGAGATGAAGCAAGCAGAAGCACGTGCTGAGAGAAAAATCATCATCACCCAAAAGCTGACGGAGAAAAACCATGAGGAACTGAAAAAGAAGAGCGAAGAAGAATGGAAGAAAATTGATGAGAGGTTTAAACGCGCCATGGAGGGTCTGAGCTCGTTCGCACAGACTTCGCAGAGCATGGGGAGTGCCATCAACGAAAATACTCGAAGAATTCACGAGTGCGAGGACGCATTGAAACAACGAGGGCACGAATCTATCCAAAACATTACATGGAGCGGTGGGCTAAATACGAGCCAAATGTATGCCGCCAAACAAAAACCACCAATATTCAACGGCGATGGAAAAGGAAGACCGATGAGATTTCTCAAGGAATTCGAGGAATTTTGGCGATTCACTGGAGGGGGAGACCTTCATTATATGATAAGTCAATCCCTTCGAGAGGCCGCCAAAGACTGGTGGTGTGTGCTGGGTGAACGAATTCAAACGATCCAAGAATTCGCCACAAAATTTAAGGGAAGATATTGGAGCCAAGAAATACAGGATAAAGTCCGCAGAAATTTGGAGTTCGGGGCCTATGAGTGGGATGGCCACCAAAAGACCCGGGCAGAATATGCCACCCGAATCTTCGGCAATGCAAAGGATCTCACTGAGAAAATGGGGGACGAACAAATTATAAAGAAACTCGCAAAACATTTTGATGAACAAATACGGATGGCAGTCCGAGTCAGTGGGATAAAAACCATTGAGGATTTTTTAGAACTTCTCGAAGGAACGGACGGTGATGGCCCATTAAACGGGAAACGCGTACCTCCGAGATTTGGAGGGGCGGTCTCCGGAGGATTCTCCCCGATCAATCAGCCATGGGGCCAAAATCGGTTTTCAGGAAGCAAACAGTTTATGCCCCAGAACAAAGCCTGGGAGAGACCCGAAACACGGCCTCAACCAAGGTGGCAGGGACAAAACCAATGGCAAAACCAAGGGTATCGCGGAAATTTTCCACTAAACCCCAATGCCCCAACATGGAAAAACGACAGAAGCGAAAAAGAAAAGACAGAAACGGAAGAGAGACCCAGATCAGAGGAAAACAACGAAACGATCTCGGGAAACGAGTAGTGGTTGCGCCCGTAATAGTGGAAAATAACTCCCAGGATATGCCAGCACGAGGCGCAACCAGCGATGATGAAATAACGAAGGAAGCATTGGAAGAAGCAAGACAACGACAACACAAAAATCAAAAAAGAAGAGAAAAATTAAAAGAAAAGAAGCAACGTAAAAATGCTTTGGAGATAAAAATTGGGACAATTGAGGAGGAACGAGAGGGCCCAAGGAAAACTGCAACAGTCCAGTCTGGGCCTAAAGAATCTTCCCTGGAGAGGAATGTCAACAAGAATAAAGAAATCAATCAGCCGAAAACCGCGACGGACAGAAAAACAAAATCTACGGGTTGGACGAACGAAGGACGCCAGTTGATGATGGAGACCCAAAAATGGATCCGAGAAGCCATCGCGACGATCCAACCAAAGCCTTGCGTAATACAAAAACTAGAAGATGAAAAGGGTCTAGAATTGCCAATCACAAGTGCCAGTTTGAGGGGAGCATTCGGAGGACATTGGTTCGTGACGAAGCAGCAGAGATATCCACCAATACAGAGACGCCGGATAGATTTAGGGGAAGTCAAAATACAGATAAAAACCGACCATAAATGCCTAAGGGTTTTGACGATATGTCGGTTTATTGGAGATCAGCTCCTGAGATGGGCAGTATTACCCAAGGTCTACTATCCGGGAGTGGAGTTTCACCAAGGTGCGGGAAATCGGTTCGGGGACACACCGGGACAACCAACTGGAGGAAGGGACCTTAGCCCACGAGGAGGAGACGCTCAGGCTCCAATGCTAACAATCGTCCCGTTGAGCGAATTGGCACAGGAATTGGAAGTAGCAGGGGACCTACGACAAAAGCATGGAAAAATAAAATGCATCCAGGATGAGTATGGGGATGCGAGGACGAAAACAACAGAACTAATGTGCAAAGGGGGCCCTCAAAACCACATCTGTAATGGAATGTGGACGGCGTTGTTTTTGGAAGCCATCAAAGAACCTCCGATAATGAAAGAACGTGAGGTAGACGGACATCAGAGAACGAGAAAAGTTTTCCGGAGGCGGAAGGGAAAACGAGAACGACCGGCACTGGCGACGCGGCGAACGGGTCAACGGCGGAAGACGGCAGTACAAATCTCCTATGCAGTAATCCAGAGCCACGAGTACGTGTCCAGAGACAGCTGGACGAGACATCGGCGGAAGAAAACGAAAAAGCAGAAGGATGTCCGCAAGACGGGCTGGCACATCACCACGCAAAAAGCCGGGGTGAGAAGAAGGAAGACGTAGTTACAGTTTCAAAAAAAAAAAAAAAAAAAAAAAGTGTTTCCGCGTGAAGGACAGTGTGTTAGTTGGAGGGAGATTTTTTTATTACATTCGCGGGTGATTTTTTTTATTTATAAAAAAAAAAAAAAAAAAAAAAAAGTCGGAGATAAACGCGACGGCGACAGGTCGCCCGAATACGCCGCAAATTTTCTTTAGCGAAATCGTGTGTTTTTGAAAAATTATCATTTTTTTTTGTACAGTGTGGTAGACAGTGCGAGTGTGCGATAAAACGTAACAATGCCGAGTTTTTATTTAAAAAAAAAAAAAAAATCATCTTTTCCGTTCGCGATATTTTTTTTTGTACTTGCGTAAGAGAGAGAGAGAGAGAGAGAGAGAGAGAGAGAGAGAGAGAGAGAGAGAGAGAGAGAGAGAGAGAGAGAGGGAGAGAGAGAGAGAGAGAGAGAGAGAGAGAGAAAGAATTGTATCCTTTTAATTATAAGCGATGTTTTTGTTTTCGATTAGTATTATTTGATTGGCGCTAACAAGAAAGTTCTTTTAAAATATTTTTTATTACACGGCGATAAAGATTTTTTTTTGTACAACAGCGAAAAGTTTTTTTTTTATACACAACAGAAAAAAGTTTTTTTTTATTTACAACAATAAAAAAAAAAATTTTTTTTGTTTATATACAACAGCGAGTTTTTTTTTAATTCCTTTTTATTACACGGCGAAAAAGTGCTTGGCAAAAGCGAAATAGTTTGTTTTACAGCGAAATAGTTTTACAACAACGAGAATGTTTTTTTAGGCGAAACGGACATATTTATGCGAAGCAGAGCATTTGGTGTGGCGAGAGAAAATGATGAAAGAGAATAGATTATTTTTTTTTGTGTAAAGAGCATTTTAGAGCAGTTAGGGAGAAATCCTCGGAATTTCCTCGAAACTACAAGAAGGCTTGGAGTTTCAAGAGATTCCGAGGACTTCGGGGGACAATGAGACGGAGAGATCCGTCTCACGCGCGCGTACGAAACAAACCGAACGAAGGGCAATAATGTGTCAAGCGCGGCCACGGCCGTCTCTTTCTCTGGTGGAGAAATTTGCTAGAAACGGCACAAGTGGTGCCATCCCTCGGGGAAACCCCGAAGGATGGCATCATGTCAATAGAAAAAGAAAAAGAACGGAGATAGCATTAAAACAATATTAGTTGGAAAAAGGCGTTTGGGAAGGAGAAAGAATTGGCGGGAAACCAGGTGTATAAAAGGGCCTCCCTGAGGATAGGAAGGCACTTCTTGTTTGAAGTCCAACTCAGACGCGAGTCCGGAGACGAACATAGATCCAAGCTGACAGAAGCAAAGATCATGTTTGGCAGAAGGATATGCTGAGAGTGGACCAAGAGAAACCAAGTTTTGGCCCTCTGAATAAGTACCCGAGTGTCCGGAGTAGCGAATATATCCAAGCTGAGGAAAGTAAGGAAAATATTCGTGAAAGGATGGGATCGGGACTGAAAGGAAAAGGCAATAAAGAATAAGGAGCGAGGATCGGTGGAAAAAGGACGATAAGAAAAATTTATAAAGTCAAAAATTAAAGCCGAGAAGTCTCAGCTGACCAAGCGCCTCGAAAGAGATTATCGGTCTTTAAAGCCCAACGATAAAGGCAAGAAAAATAAGGAGCATTCCCCACGAGAGAAAGAGAGAAGGAAGGAAAACAAAAGGGTTAGCGGCCGAGCGAGGCCGAACGCGAAGATTCAAAATCTCACATATACAACAAATCGAGGCGGTACACCTATAAAAGAAATTGGAGCGAAAGATCCCGCGATACACACACACTAACTGTACAGAAAATAAATTCAAAGCGAGCGGCACCAAAACAACGTCTCGGTGACAGACGTCAAAGCGACAGTACAGAGATACGCAACTGCGAAGAAATGAAATGTACAGGGTGATTCACATCTGATGTGCCTGATCGAGTAAAGAAATTGCAAATAAAATTCGATTCTTTTGCCAAATAAAAAGGTCTAAATTAATTTACTCCCTAGTCGAGTCCCGAACCCAAATAAATTTAATGTAATAAGGGGTTACCCGTTACAATATATATATATATATATATATATATTGTAACGATGAAATTTGACACCTTCCAGAATAAGTCACCTTGTGACGCGATACATTTTTTCCCCACCAGACTACCAATGTATAACGCGTATCCCTAATAAGTATATAAGAGCATCCTACAGATCGAGAAGCGCGTTCATTTAGATCAATACCAGAGAGTCATACACTATCATTGTTACACGAGCTTAGTAGCCGAGCTGAGTGCGATTTGCCCAGCGTAATCCTGCTCCAGAAAATATTCATCGGTCATCATCAAGAATATTCTACAAACTCTGATTACGCACTTTGATCGACGTCTACAATCCAGCCGTTATCGTCGAAGAAGAGTCTCGAGGCGGCGCATCATATTACAATCGACGGACATCCAGAAGAAGCAAACAAGGCCAGCGGTTCGTCATACCATTGTAATCAATAAATTAAGGAGAACTCTTGGATAGGCGACAACGACGTCTTTTTTAAAAACATATATATTCACCCAACGGTGTAACATATAAATTGGTGGCAGCGACGGGATGCCTAAATAAGAAGGGCATCCGAAGAAAGTGGTGCTCAAACTATAAAGAGCACTTCGAACTCAACGGTGGATGTCAACAAAGAAGTTCAACGTAAATTGGTGAAAGTCAAGGATCCCAAAGAAGAAAACACGTGCTGTGAAATCTCAACGGAATATCCAATTCATCATCACTAAAAGTTGGCTTCAAGACATCTTTACACCACATCCGATTCAACCTGTGTTCGTCAACGGAACACCTGAGGGACATCCAACGACGACTCATCGAATCGAAGGTCACGTGTGAAACCGACGAGGATCCGTGAGGATCATCCTGAGGGAACATCTCGAAGGAATCATCACGCGACAGTCATCAAAGAAGGGCATCGGCTACTAATCAAGAAAAGAGAAGGTCAACACGGAAGATTGACAGCCCATCATCATCATCGTTATCATTAAAGTAAGCTCTTTATTTTAAAGTGACCGATATTGCGCCAAAATAAGAAAAATGGAGAAAATACAGCAACCCCTACAAGATCTTTTCAGAAGAATGGAAAATATAGAGGTAAAAGTTGAAGCAAAAATAAACGTTTATGAATCCGAAATTTTTAAAAATCTTTTCGAGAGAATAGAAAATATAGAGTCAAAAGTTTAAGTAAAAACAAACGATTATGGATCTGAAATAACTGAAGATGAAACTGAGAATGGCCAAACAACACCACTAAAAGAGTTATTAATAACAATATCTGAATTTGACCGAGAAAACATGCCGGTCGAAACATTTATTTATCAAGTTGAAAGCGCTATCGAAACAAACAAAGCCGTCTACTTGCAATGATTTTGGGATCAAAATTAAAAGGAAGAGCAAAGCTAGAAGTTAGAGCGGATAACATTGACAGTTTTACTGAATTAAAAAATATTCTACGAATAAACTATGATAGTCATGACGACCTAATGATATATCAGCTCCAAAGAATGAATTGTAAACAAAAACCAAAAGATTCTATTAATGAATATTCTCAAAGATTTATTAAAATTCATGATCTTGCGATAAAGTCAATTTTAAATAACACGAGTATTCCGCAAACTCACAAAACAATTCTTGTAGATGAAGAAAAGAAAAAGGGTCTCACCGATTTCCTAGAAGGATTAAAAAAAGAGATTCGCTTGGACGTAAAGACCGAACACCCGAATAATATAAAAGAAGCAATTAATTCCGCGATCAAGGCTGAAATTACTTTGGAAACTCGATCAATGAATAATTTGACAGGAAAACCTTATCAGGGTTTCTAATTATCAGGATCAAACTCACAAAAATAAAAATAAAAGCGACAAAACATTCACGAAAGGTTTTCAAAAGGTTTGTTATTGTTGTAAGGAAACAGGACACGTACTTTCAGAATGTAGGAAAAAGCAATTTGATAACAAGCAATTTAACAAACGGGATTTTCAAAATGCTCCTCAAAACTCCAAAGATCCTCCTCAAACCCATCATGTCCAAGAGAACGAACACATATCACAAGAATTTGCAGTATCCGAAACAAAGAATGTAAACTTGCTCACGTTCTTTTAAAATTAGATGACACCAAAGAGGGAATATTTTTTATTGATCGAGGTTCCACAATATCATTAATAAAAAAGAAATTATTGAATGATCCGACAAAAATAATCAAGGATGGAAAAAGAATTACGACAATTGCGAACGAAACCTTCAAAACAGAAGGAATGATTGAAACAAGATTATTTTCCCAACCAATCGAATTTCACGTAATCCCTTCATATCTACCAATGAAAGAAGACGGATTAATTGGATTAAATTTACTTGAAAAATTTGAAGCAAAATGGGATATGGGTAAACACATACTTCAATTTGGACCAAGAACATATACGAAGGATCCACGAAAAAGAGAAACGAATATGCCCGCACGAACTGATTGTCTACGTACTTTTGACATAAAAGGAATTTTGAATGGACATGCTAAAATAGAATTGAAAGATAACGATGTATTGGTAAATGTTGAAAATGGACAGGCCACATTTCCTATTCCTAATTGGACCGACAAGGACGGTTGTACAAGAAAATTAAAAGCCGAACCAATTAACCATCTGGATATTAAAAATTATGAGATCCCTGAAATAACAGATAAAAGAGAAAAGTTACTTGTTGAAAACACCCGATTAAATCATATTAAGGAAGGAAAAGAAGAAATTTGGAAAATCATTTTAAAATATCATGGCATCTTTGTTCTACCAGGAGATCCACTTCCAATGACTCGATTAATAGAACATTGAATAGACCTAACTGATGAAAAACCAATTAACCCGAATCAATACAGATATCCACCCATCCACCAAGAGGAAATTAAAAGACAAATCAAAGAAATGCTTGAGAAAGGAATAATTCGAGAAAGTGATTCACCGTTCAATTCACCGTTATGGATTGTACCAAAAAAGTCTGATGCATCCGGCAAAAAGAAATGGCGTATAGTAATTGACTATCGGAAAATCAATGACAAAACTAAACAAGACGCTTATCCCTTGCCAAATATTGGCGAAATTTTAAATAATTTGGGAAACGCTAAATACTTTTCTGCTTTCAATCTTGCATCCGGTTTTCATCAAATTGGATTAAAAGAGAAGGATGAAATAAAGACAGCATTTTCAACAAAATATGGTCATTAAGAATACAATAGAATGCCTTTTGAATTAAAGAACGCACCCCCGACATTTCAAAGAATGATGAATAAAGGATTACAATGACTAATTGGCAATAACTGCTTTGTGTGCATGGATGATGTCATTGTATTTGCGACGACTCTGAAAGAATATAACAAAAATTTAGAAACACTTTTCCAAAGATTCAGAGACGTTGAACTGAAATTACAACCCGATAAATGTGAGTATTTAAAACCAGAATTGGCATATTTGGGTCATGTCATCTCGAAAGAAGGAATTAAACCAAATCCAGAACAAATAGAAAAAATCGTAAATTATCCAAAACCCAAAAATCAGAAAGAAATCAAACAATTCCTGGGACTTGTGGGCTGTTATCGAAAATTTATTAAATACTTTTCAAAGAAAGCATTACTTTTGACGAATCTGTTAAAAGAAAAGACTACTTGGCAATGGACAACCGAAGAAGAAAGTGCATTTACAGTATTAAGAAACGCATTATGTTCAGAACCTATTCTCACGTATCCCGACTGGAACAAACCGTTTATATTATCGACAGACGCTAGTGGAAAAGCAATAGGTGCAATATTATCCCAAGGAGAATTAGGAAAAGACAAGCCTATTTCGTATGCTTCAGGAACGTTAAATCCTGCTGAACAAAAGTATTCAACAACAGAAAAAGAATTACTTGCAATTGTTTGGGCGGCACTATCGACACTTTCTGTATGGAAGAAAATTCAAGATCATCACGGATCATAAACCATTAACGTGGCTAATGAATTTGAAAGATCCCTTTTCACGGCTAATGAGATGGAAATGGAAATTGGAGGAATATAATTTCGAAATCATACATGGAAAAGGAAAATCTCACGCAAACGCAGATGCCTTATCCCGAATAAATATTTTGGAAAATGGAATCCCTGATACTCTAGATGAATTTTTGAACGAAACATTTCCGTGTTACGACGATTATCAAGAAGAAAAAGACTCAAAAGGTCTTATCATAATAGACGATCAAAATGGAACAGAAATCATAATCGATCCAACAGACGATGAAATCGTTTGGTGGGCGGAACTAAGAGCACGAATCCCTAATCGCGAATCTATTGAAATTAGAATCGAGGATCCAAGACTTCGGGCACTGATACTTGAAATGATCAAATATATTTACACAAAAGTAAATCCAGAAAAAGATTTAATGATTTTCGTGAATCAAGTAAAAGACCCTATCGTGCAGGAAAAAAGAGAAATAATAATTAAAGCATTTCATGAATCGACCATAGGAGGACATAATGGACCACAAAAAACTATAGAAAAATGGAGACAAAAGTATAATTGGACTGGAATGACGAAAGTCGTAGAGAGAATAATTCAACGATGTCAAACATGTCAGAAACAAAAACTAACTTCTCAGGTAACAAGACCTAATCCAGGAAACCCAGACATTCCGATAAATCCAAATGACAAGGTATCACTAGATGTAATGGGACCACTTCCGCCAAGTCAAGGTCATAAGTATATACTGGTTATACAAGACTACCTAACTCGATATTTGGTATTAATTCCCCTCAAAACGAAAAATTCTCAAGAAATACTTGAAAAATTTTGGGAAAATTATTGCAAGATATACGGAATTCCAAAGGAATTGTTAACTGACAACGGTGTTGAATTTAAAGGAAAATTTCACGAAATAATATGCGAAAAACTAAAGGTCAAATGGACTACGACTTTGGTATATAACCTGCAATCGAATGGTAAAAATGAACGTGCACATCGGGAAATCCTCAATTACGTACGGAGTTACATGGTGGAAAGTACCGATTGGGTAAATCAATTATCAAGGGCTATGATATCATATAATTCGACAAGGAATGGAAAGACCGGAGTGTCACCTTTCGAATTTTTATTTGGGTATGCCCCGAATATCCCTCTAGATACCGAAGATATCGAAATGACAATAAAAAAAAAGTATGATTCACTACGAAGATATCGAGAAAGAATCCGTGAAAAACAAGAGAAAAGATCCAAAAATCCCAAGATAAAATCTGTGAGAGACTGAGTTCCCAGAAAATTCCTATAACCTTACACATAGGTCAGGAGGTTTTAGTTAAGAAAAAGCAACCAGGATTATCAAAATTAAGTAGTCCGTGGGAAGGATTATATATAGTTGAAAAGATTTTAAACGACCAAAGCGTGTCTATAAGAAAAGGTAATGATCTAGTAACATATAATAAGATAGATGTAAAACCGTATTTTACAGATGAAAATGAATCTGTCGAGAATAGTGACGACACTGATAATGACGATATGGATATCGATGACCCACAGCCAGGTTCAAATCACCGAGATTGGGAACAATAAACCCGTTTATTTAGAAAGTATGGGAAAAACACACGTTTTTCATGAAACATGGAAAATAATTGTTGGAATAGAATTTAGTCATTTATCAAAAGAAATATCATTATTGAAAAATAAAACGAAGGAGTTATATAATACATGCTTACGATACAAACCGGGATTCATTTGTCAAAGTATGAAACAAATCGAAGTGCAAATCAAACGAAATGAAATACTGGAAAATCAATTAAAAACATTATATCATTTAATTGGTCGAAGAAACAAAAGAGGAGTCTTCAACATTGTCGGAGAAGGAATAAAATTACTGTTTGGAACATTATCAGCCTCCGACGCGACATATTTCAATAACGAAATCGATAAACTGCGAGAAGACAATTTATTAATAGCACATTTAGTTAAAAATCAAACAACATTGATGATGAATCAGTTAAAGAATAATGAAAAAAAATTCAAGGACATGATTACGCAACTCAAGTTGTTGAATAATAATATAAAAAATTTACATGAGGAAACAAAAAGAAATACAATCAATATAAAAATGAATGAAGTTTTGTCTGGATATACCACGTTATATCAAGATTTGAAGACAAGTGTAACGGATTTGCTAAATGCGATAATCGATGGCAAACACGGAATATCACATCCTCAAACTCTTCCTCCACAATTGATATTCGAAAACTTGAGGAATCATACGAATTATCCCCATTTTTTCCCAGTTCCATTGAGTGAGGAACATTTCTCAACATTAATCGATATGTCATTTGACAATTGCGGTAATAAAAGAAAAATTGATATACGGTCTGGAAGTACCAATACTAGAAGAAGAAATGTATGAAATATTATATCCGATCGCGATTCCAACTTATTCGATGATAAAAGGATACATATTATATCATATCGATACAGATTATATTGTAATTAATGAAAAGAAAACTCGATTTTTCCCGTTACAAATAGTAGAATTTGAGAATCTAAGACAAGTGGAAAATATGTATCTAATTCAAAGAAAACATCCAGATTATTCAACGGAATCCTCAACATCGTGTGTAATAACGATGATTCTCGCCAAAAGAAAAAATAGTTGTGCACCTAAATATGTGGAATTAGAAAGTTCCCTATTTATCCAATTGAAAACAGGTCATGATAGGTTAGTAATACCAGTAAAAGAAGAATCATTACATATATTATGTCCAGACAATGCTCCAAGAATGATTAAAATTATATCAAATGTAAAAGATCATCTTGAACAAGGATGCTTAGCAATGGCGACACATGCAGTATTGAAAGCTTCTAATGTTATTGAAACAATTGAGTTCGATACAATGTTAGAAGGAAGCTTCAATGAATCAGAAATAAAGGATCGCCTACATTTTAATATAATAAAAGAAAAAGAATTGAATATTAGTGTCATTTCTCGAAACTATATTAATTCAAAGAATTTACAAGAACTAGGAACAAATATTGAATAAATAAATCAACAAATAAACAACTTAGCATTACAAAAAAGATCAAAAACGATAAAGGAACATATTCAAGATGGACTTCAGTATTTGGGATACACGGCAATAACAATAATAATCACTTATATTATGTATAAAATAGGTCTCTTAAGGTGCCTAAGAAAAGTAATTTCTTGTTGTATAAGACCATGCGTCATTTTCGATCACTGTAACTTTGGTAATAATGCGCAAACTATAGATAGACCAGAACATATCCATCTTAAAGAATCTCCAAAAAGAAAATATGATGAACAAGCAAGAATAACAGAAATAGAGGAAACAGAGGAATTACCAAAATTAACTAAAAAAACTATTTAAACCAAAACAGCAAACCAGTCAATTACAATGAATTTATGGGGACCAAAATTCTTTAAGGAGGGAGGAATGTAACGATGAAATTTGACACCTTCCAGAATAAGTCACCTTATGACGCGATACATTTTTTCCCCACCAGACTACCAATGTATAACGCGTATCCCTAATAAGTATATAAGAGCATCCTACAGATCGAGAAGCGCGTTCATTCAGATCAATACCAGAGAGTCATACACTATCATTGTTACACGAGCTTAGTAGCCGAGCTAAGTGCGATTTGCCCAGCGTAATCCTACTCCAGAAAATATTCATCGGTCATCATCAAGAACATTCTACAGACTCTGATTACGCACTTTGATCGACGTCTACAATCCAGCCGTTATCGTCGAGAAGAGTCTCGAGGCGGCGCATCATATTACAATCGACGGACATCCAGAAGAAGCAAACAAGGCCAGCGGTTCGTCATACCATTGTAATCAATAAAATAAAGAACAACTCTTCGACAGGCGACAACGACGTCTTTTTTTATGTTCATATGAACAGGGTGAAACATATATGTTCACCCAACGGTGTACAAAATATATATATATAAATGTGTGTGTGTGTGTGTGTGTGTGTCTGTGTGTGTGTGTGTGTGTGTGTGTGTGTGTGTGTGTGCGTGCGTGCGTGCGTGCGTGCGTGTGTGAGCGTGTGTGGGCGTGTATAGAGAGAGAGAGAGAGAGAGAGAGAGAGAGAGAGAGAGAGAGAGAGAGAGAGAGAGAGAATTTCGTGTGATTTTATCTATGGAATTATCCGTGGTTCTTCGGCACTTAAGGGGACCCGGTGGTCTAGAGCACGAAAATTTCACCTATTTTCACGATTTTTTTTGCCGTTAAAAATTAAAAAAATGATGTTTCACCTTTTTGGGCTTATTACTACGTTTATTGAGCATACAAAAAAAAATTTTTTTTTTCATTTTATAAACAATATTTATTATTATAAAAATGCCGCTGAAGATGACCCTCTCAAAAATTGGACCCGGACGGCGTAGGTGATTTCCAGACTTCTAGTCATCTGAAACACAAAATTCAAGAAGAATCTTAATCAGAAAGAGTGCAGTTATGGTCGGAACTAGAACAAATTGAAAAAATTAAAAATTGACAATATGGCGCGCTTTCGAGAAAAAAGTTCGTAAAATCGGGTCTTTTTTCACTAGTTTTTTAGTATAAACAATAGAAAATTATTTAAATAAAATTATGATTCTAGTTCCGACGATAGACATACATGTTGTGAACAACATATCCAAATTTCAGGTGATTCGGTTGAATAGTTTTTTGGTTTTCACCACCGCCGTGCCCAAAAAAGTCGTTTCGAGATAAATGCGTTTAAAGTTTGAGGTAGATATATTTTTAAAAATTGAGCAAATTTTGAATACTTACAGTTAATCCGCGATTCCGGCACCATATAGGGTCCCTTCGGAACATTCGTATTCCTCGATTTGCTCACTCCTTTCATTTTTTCGAGCTGTGCGAGCCTCTTTGGAGTTTTCGGTGCTCCTACGGTTGGCGCCTGATACTCGCCGCCCGTCTCGGTCTCGCGCGAGGTGCTTCGCTTGTGCCCGATTGTGATGCCCATGGTCTCCATTATTTTTAATAACGATGCGAATCCTTCGTTGAAATTTGCAAGCGGAAATATAGGTGGCAATATCGATGATTTTTTTGCCGGCAAACAAATGTTTCGGCGCAAGGTGCCACACACAAGGGTTGAAACTTTCGTTATTGTTCTGCTTATTACTGCCAATACACCTTTCCAATAAATTCTCTGCTGTCAATTCTTCATAAATAGGTGTCAATATTTCTTGTGCTTCATCGTCCAGAGCAGGTGGATGCTCGTAGGTGTCTAAAGTACCTGCAGCCTCACTTTGACGCCACGTGCACCACGATTCGGAACCTGGAGGACAGTACGAGTGTTGCGGATTTTCATTTGTTGAAATTTTGTGATAATATGCGGCCCATATTTCACTCCTCATCCCTTCAGTAGAATCTGAATTACGTCTAATTGCTAGACCGTAATAAGTCGACAGCTCTTGCAATAATTTATTCATCAATTATTGACGCTTCGGTGTTTTATCTCTCGATTTTTTCACTTTCTGCTGTGTCTTTTTTCCCTCTTCTTTTTCTGTCAATTTCTTTGTAGCTTTTTTTATTTGTGCATGTTTTTTTTTCGCGTCAAGAGCACGTTTGCACAAACGTTTTTTAACATGCAAAACACATTCTTTTTTGCAAACTACAAAATCATCTCCGTAAGGCTTTGTGTCCAATAAGGCTTTGAACGTTTTCGTGTCGCCGTCTCCGATATACTTCGCGTATTTCACGTTGTATAACTCTTCCGATCTCTCGAACATTTCCACGATGCCGTCAACCTCCATTTTGCCAGCGCTTCCGGTATGATTTGCGTCACAGTGATCTTCATACTCTCGATACCACGTTTCATATTCAATCGTATCCTCTTGGCCTTCCAATTTGAGCAGCCTTGACATATACTGCATTTGATGACAACGTCTAAAATTTTGTTACTGTATTTCCCTATTAACGAGACAATACCGAGAAGCGATGAGAATCCACGTTTCGCCCACGATCCATCACCAGACACAGAAAGTTCATCCGCGGGACGCCCTGCTCTTACATTCAACTCGAATTCTTCTTTCAATGCTTTTTTGAAAACGATTTTCGCGACGGCTTGAGCTGCAATTTTTATATTGTCCACGGTGCTGTAATATGTACTATTACAAATTCCTTGTCCAAGATCCATGAGACCGCAGAAATTTTTCATGCCTTCAAATCCTACTCCCAGCATTCTCAGGGCGAGAACAAGTCGACGGTTGATTTCAAACGCCTTATCGATTAACGGCGAAGACAAAATAAAAGTTTCTTTACACCCACACTTCACAGAGAGCTTGAATCCTAGACCACATTGTCCGTTTTTGCTAAAAGCGACTGCACCGTTACAATCTTTACACTTCAACAACTGCTGCAACGTTAAAAATATCACGCTGAATTCGATGATGCAATAATTGAAAGTAGGATTAACGTTTACTTCCAATTCCTCATTGTCTTTTAATTTTTTCGCAGACGTGCTCCTAAAATCAGTCGTATTTTCGATTGTGAATCGATTGCCCTTGAAAGATCTTTTACGCCCTATAAAAGATGGTCGTCTAGAAGCGTCGCCGCCTTGCTTTCGATCCATATTTTCTAATATTTTATTTCAAACTGCTCGATGTTGCTTCGTCAAGATGAAACGTTGTACTGATCAAGTCAGGGGAAAGCCAAATGACCGATACCGTTACTAATGTTCAACAATAGGTACATATATTTCGGGGAGGGGAAGGGTATATATAGGTATACAGGGTGATCCAGAATAGGTGTAACAGCGGGAAATGCGGGGTTCGGCAGGTTACTCCGAAGATTTCTACCGAGCCGTTTTCTTTTTTTCGCCTCCGTCATCAAATAGGAAGCATTAGAAAATAGGCGTTCGATCTTCGAAATTAACGCTCGAATCCGCCATGTTGGACGATCGAAAAAACCAGAAGAGTAGACGAAGGGCCACGAAGTCGTAGCCGACGTCAAGAAGGTTCTGCGAAACAGCAGCGTTTGACAAATGCCAGCGCGCATGATCTGACGTTTAGCGAATCATTCGCTACGTTGCCTGTCAACCTATTCGGCCCGAGAATCGTGACACACGATTTGACGTTTCACCTATCGTCTGCTATCGCTCGGCGCATTGCGTGCCAAAGCGTGAAGCGCGCCGCAATTAATGACCTTTACGAATTTTGCCGCGATTATCCATCGAGAGCGCCTGTTCTTTTTGCTTCCTTAAGAAATAAAAATTAACAAAACTAAAGAATTGTGAATGATTATCGAATTTCGATATACCGAACGATTTTTTTTGCGTATTGAAAAAAAATCAATACGTAAGTTTTTATTAACAAACTCTCAATAACTTGACGCTACATTTTCGAGAATTGGATGTTTTCGGGATTTCATTTCTCATTCGACCACTCCGTTCAGTATCATAGTCGGATTGATCTCCAAAAATACATTTTTCTGTACGAATATCATCTCAAGGTGTGTTCGAGCTGGGTTAGGAAACATGAGGAGAAGCTTTCCATTTCCTCATTAGGGGAGGCGAAATCAGTCGGTTCCGGCAGACGAAAATCGTTACGACGTTTTTTTAGGGTTGAAAATAGAAGATCTTCTGCACCGCCTGAGATACAATTTTTCACGTACTGATACGGGTTGATTATGGAAATCCCAAAACGTTGCGACTCTGTTTGCGGTTTCTCTTAAGGGGTAACACCACTCGAGCGGCAGAAAATTAGGCCTAACTTTGACAATATATTTTGGCAGTATGAAACAAGGAATAGGATTTCTTATGAGAGGGTTTATGTAAGACATATTAAAGTATGTAAAAATTATTGTAATTTTCATACAACATAGCGACGACAGAGCCCATCTTGAAAAAATTGTTTTTCAAACTGGGAGGCCGGAATACGCGAACCCGTAGCATGAATCGATTTGAATTTTGATCGCAGCTTCATAATTACATTCCCTAATAGACTGCGATTTTATCTGACTTCCGGTCAGAATGGGTAGAGCATTCTGACGATGGTGCGAGAACGACGGTAGGAGCATTGTTTATTTAACAACGATAAAATCGGTGCTCGGAATGGTTCTCGGGGCCTCGAGCGAACATTCCCGATAATACTGCCCCGAATTCGACTCCGATTTTATCTTATTTCCGGTCAGAATGGGTCGAAAAGTCTGACGATGCTGCGAGAACGGCGGTAGGAGCATTGTTTGTTTAACAAAGATAAAATCGGTGCTCGGAATGGTTCTGGGGGACTCGAGCGAACATTCCCGATATTACTGCTCCGAAATCGTCACCGATTTTATCTTACTTCCGGTCAGAATGGGTCGAGAAGTCTGACGATGCAGCGAGAACGACGGTCGGAACATTGTTTATTTAACAAAGATAAAATCGGTGCTCGGAATGGTTCTCGGTGCCTTGAGCGAACATTCCCGATATTACTGCCCCGAAATCGTCTCCGATTTTATCTTACTTCCGGTCAGAATGGGTCGACAAGTCTGACGATGCTGTGAGAACGACGGTAGAAGAATTGTTTATTTAACAAAGATAAAATCAGTGCTCGGAATGGTTCTCGGGGCCTCGAGCGAACATTCCCGATAATACTGCCCCGAATTCGTCTCCGATTTTATCTTACTTTCGGTCAGAATGGGGCGAGAAGTCTAAAGATGCAGCGAGAACGACGATTGGAGAATTGTTTATTTAACAAAGATAAAATCGGTGCTCGGGATGGTTCTCGGGGCCTCGAGCGAACTTTCCCGATATTACAGGCCCGAATTCGTCTCCGATTTTATCTTACTTCCGGTCAGAATGGGGGAAGAAGTCTAAAGATGCAGCGAGAACGACGATTGGAGCATTGTTTATTTAACAAAGATAAAATCGGTGCTCGGAATGGTTCTCGGGGCCTCGAGCGAACATTACCGATGTTACTGCCCCGAAGTCGTCTACGATTGTATCTTATTTCCGGTCAGAATGGGTGGAGAAGTCTGGTGATGGTGCGAGAACGACGGTAGGAGCATTGTTTATTCAACAAAGATAAAATCGTAGCTCGGAATGGTTCTCGGGGCCTCGATCGTACGTTCCCGATATGACTGCGCCGAGTTCGTCTCCGATTTTATCTTACTTCCGGTCAGAATGGGTCGAAAAGTCTCACGATGCTGCAAGAACGACGGTAGGAGCATTGTTTATTTAACAAAGATAAAATCGGTGCTCGGAATGGTTCTCAGTGCCTCGAGCGAACATTCCCGATAATACTGCCCCAAATTCGTCTCCGATTTTATCTTACTTCCGGTCAGAATGGGTCGAAAAGTCTCACGATGCTGCGAGAACGACGGTAGGAGTATTGTTTATTTAACAAAGATAAAATCGGTGCTCGGAATGGTTCTCGGCGCCGCGAGCGAACATTCCCGATAATACTGCCCCGAATTCGTCTCCGATTTTATCTTACTTCCGGTCAGAATGGGGGAAGAAGTCTAAAGATGCAGCGAGAATGACGATTGGAGCATTGTTTATTTAACAAAGATAAAATCGGTGCTCGGAATGGTACGTGGTGCCTCGAGTGAACATTCCCGATATTACTGCGCCGAATTCGTCTCCGATTTTATCTTACTTCCGGTCAGAATGGGGGAAGAAGTCTAAAGATGCAGCGAGAACGACGATTGGAGCATTGTTTATTTAACAAAGATAAAATCGGTGCTCGGAATGGTTCTCGGGGCCTCGATCGAACATTACCGATGTTACTGCCCCGAAGTCGTCAACGATTTTATCTTACTTCCGGTCAGAATGGGTCGAGAAGTCTGGCGATGGTGCGAGAACGACGGTAGGAGCATTGTTCATTCAACAAAGATAAAATCGTAGCTCGGAATGGTTCTCGGGGCCTCGATCGTACGTTCCCGATATTACTGCGCCGCATTCGTCTCCGATTTTATCTTACTTTCGGTCAGAATGGGGCGAGAAGTCTAAAGATGCAGCGAGAACGACGATTGGAGAATTGTTTATTTAACAAAGATAAAATCGGTGCTCGGGATGGTTCTCGGAGCCTCGAGCGAACTTTCCCGATATTACAGGCCCGAATTCGTCTCCGATTTTATCTTACTTCCGGTCACAATGGGGGAAGAAGTCTAAAGATACAGCGAGAACGACGATTGGAGCATTGTTTATTTAACAAAGATAAAATCGGTGCTCGGAATGGTTCTCGGGGCCTCGAGCGAACATTACCGATGTTACTGCCCCGAAGTCGTCTACGATTGTATCTTATTTCCGGTCAGAATGGGTCGAGAAGTCTGGCGATGGTGCGAGAACGACGGTAGGAGCATTGTTTATTCAACAAAGATAAAATCGTAGCTCGGAATGGTTCTCGGGGCCTCGATCGTACGTTCCCGATATGACTGCGCCGAGTTCGTCTCCGATTTTATCTTACTTCCGGTCAGAATGGGTCGGAAAGTCTCACGATGCTGCGAGAACGACGGTAGGAGCATTGTTTCTTTAACAAAGATAAAATCGGTGCTCGGAATGGTTCTCGGCGCCTCGAGCGAACATTCCCGATAATACTGCCCCGAACTCGTCTAAGATTTTATCTTACTTCCGGTCAGAATGGGGGAAGAAGTCTAAAGATGCAGCGAGAATGACGATTGGAGCATTGTTTATTTAACAAAGATAAAATCGGTGCTCGGAAGGGTTCTCGGTGCCTCGAGCGAACATTCCCGATATTACTGCGCCGAATTCATCTCCGATTTTATCTTACTTCCGGTCAGAATGGGTCGAAAAGTCTCACGATGCTGCGAGAACGACGGTAGGAGCATTGTTTATTTAACAAAGATAAAATCGGTGCTCGGAATGGTTCTCGGGGCCTCGAGTGAACATTCCCGATAATACTGCCCCAAATTCATCTCCGATTTTATCTTACTTCCGGTCAGAATGGGGGAAGAAGTCTAAAGATGCAGCGAGAACGACGATTGGAGCATTGTTTATTTAACAAAGATAAAATCGGTGCTCGGAATGGTTCTCGGGGCCTCGAGCGAACATTACCGATGTTACTGCCCCAAAGTCGTCAACGATTTTATCTTACTTCCGGTCAGAATGGGTCGAGAAGTCTGGCGATGGTGCGAGAACGACGGTAGGAGCATTGTTTATTCAACAAAGATAATATCGTAGCTCGGAATGGTTCTCGGGGCCTCGATCGTACGTTCCCGATATTACTGCGCCGAATTCGTCTCCGATTTTATCTTACTTCCGGTCAGAATGTGTCGACAAGTCTGACGATGCTGCGAGAACGACGGTAGAAGAATTGTTTATTTAACAAAGATAAAATCGGTGCTCGGAATGGTTCTCGGGGCCTCGAGCGAACATTCCCGATAATACTGCCCCGAATGCGTCTCCGATTTTATCTTACTTCCGGTCAGAATGGGGGAAGAAGTCTAAAGATGCAGCGAGAACGACGATTGGAGCATTGTTTATTTAACAAAGATAAAATCGGTGCTTGGAATGGTTCTCGGGGCCTCGAGTGAACATTCCCGATAATACTGCCCCAAATTCGTCTCCGATTTTATCTTACTTCCGGTCAGAATGGGTCGAAAAGTCTCACGATGCTGCGAGAACGACGGTAGGAGCATTGTTTATTTAACAAAGATAAAATCGGTGCTCGGAATGGTTCTCGGGGCCTCGAGCGAACATTCCCGATAATACTGCACCGAATTCGTCTCCGATTTTAACTTACTTCCGGTCAGAATGGGGCGAGAAGTCTAAAGATGCAGCGGGAACGACGATTGGAGAATTGTTTATTGAACAAAGATAAAATCGGTGCTCGGGATGGTTCTCGGGGCCTCGAGCGAACTTTCCCGATATTACAGGCCCGAATTCGTCTCCGATTTTATCTTACTTCCGGTCAGAATGGGGGAAGAAGTCTAAAGATGCAGCGAGAACGACGATTGGAGCATTGTTTATTTAACAAAGATAAAATCGGTGCTCGGAATGGTTCTCGGGGCCTCGAGCGAACATTACCAATGTTACTGCCCCGAAGTCGTCTACGATTGTATCTTATTTCCGGTCAGAACGGGTCGAGAAGTCTGGCGATGGTGCGAGAACGACGGTAGGAGCATTGTTTATTCTACAAAGATAAAATCATAGCTCGGAATGGATCTCGGGACCTCGATCGTCCGTTCCCGATATGACTGCGCCGAGTTCGTCTCCGATTTTATCTTACTTCCGGTCAGAATGGGTCGAAAAGTCTCACGATGCTGCAAGAACGACGGTAGGAGCATTGTTTATTTAACAAAGATAAAATCGGTGCTCGGAATGGTTCTCGGTGCCTCGAGCGAACATTCCCGACATTACTGCGCCGAATTCGTCTCCGATTTTATCTTACTTCCGGTCAGAATGGGTCGAAAAGTCTCACGATGCTGCGAGAACGACGGTAGGAGCATTGTTTCTTTAACAAAGATAAAATCGGTGCTCGGAATGGTTCTCGGCGCCTCGAGCGAACATTCCCGATAATACTGCCCCGAATTCGTCTAAGATTTTATCTTACTTCCGGTCAGAATGGGGGAAGAAGTCTAAAGATGCAGCGAGAATGACGATTGGAGCATTGTTTATTTAACAAAGATAAAATCGGTGCTCGGAATGGTTCTCGGTGCCTCGAGCGAACATTCCCGATATTACTGCGCCGAATTCATCTCCGATTTTATCTTACTTCCGGTCAGAATGGGTCGAAAAGTCTCACGATGCTGCGAGAACGACGGTAGGAGCATTGTTTATTTAACAAAGATAAAATCGGTGCTCGGAATGGTTCTCGGGGCCTCGAGTGAACATTCCCGATAATACTGCCCCAAATTCATCTCCGATTTTATCTTACTTCCGGTCAGAATGGGGGAAGAAGTCTAAAGATGCAGCGAGAACGACGATTGGAGCATTGTTTATTTAACAAAGATAAAATCGGTGCTCGGAATGGTTCTCGGGGCCTCGAGCGAACATTACCGATGTTACTGCCCCAAAGTCGTCAACGATTTTATCTTACTTCCGGTCAGAATGGGTCGAGAAGTCTGGCGATGGTGCGAGAACGACGGTAGGAGCATTGTTTATTCAACAAAGATAATATCGTAGCTCGGAATGGATCTCGGGGCCTCGATCGTACGTTCCCGATATTACTGCGCCGAATTCGTCTCCGATTTTATCTTACTTCCGGTCAGAATGGGTCGACAAGTCTGACGATGCTGCGAGAACGACGGTAGACGAATTGTTTATTTAACAAAGATAAAATCGGTGCTCGGAATGGTTCTCGGGGCCTCGAGCGAACATTCCCGATAATACTGCCCCGAATGCGTCTCCGATTTTATCTTACTTCCGGTCAGAATGGGGGAAGAAGTCTAAAGATGCAGCGAGAACGACGATTGGAGCATTGTTTATTTAACAAAGATAAAATCGGTGCTCGGGATGGTTCTCGGGGCCTCGAGCGAACTTTCCCGATATTACAGGCCCGAATTCGTCTCCGATTTTATCTTACTTCCGGTCAGAATGGGGGAAGAAGTCTAAAGATGCAGCGAGAACGACGATTGGAGCATTGTTTATTTAACAAAGATAAAATCGGTGCTCGGAATGGTTCTCGGGGCCTCGAGCGAACATTACCGATGTTACTGCCCCGAAGTCGTCTACGATTGTATCTTATTTCCGGTCAGAATGGGTGGAGAAGTCTGGTGATGGTGCGAGAACGACGGTAGGAGCATTGTTTATTCAACAAAGATAAAATCGTAGCTCGGAATGGTTCTCGGGGCCTCGATCGTACGTTCCCGATATGACTGCGCCGAGTTCGTCTCCGATTTTATCTTACTTCCGGTCAGAATGGGTCGAAAAGTCTCACGATGCTGCAAGAACGACGGTAGGAGCATTGTTTATTTAACAAAGATAAAATCGGTGCTCGGAATGGTTCTCAGTGCCTCGAGCGAACATTCCCGATAATACTGCCCCAAATTCGTCTCCGATTTTATCTTACTTCCGGTCAGAATGGGTCGAAAAGTCTCACGATGCTGCGAGAACGACGGTAGGAGTATTGTTTATTTAACAAAGATAAAATCGGTGCTCGGAATGGTTCTCGGCGCCGCGAGCGAACATTCCCGATAATACTGCCCCGAATTCGTCTCCGATTTTATCTTACTTCCGGTCAGAATGGGGGAAGAAGTCTAAAGATGCAGCGAGAATGACGATTGGAGCATTGTTTATTTAACAAAGATAAAATCGGTGCTCGGAATGGTACGTGGTGCCTCGAGTGAATATTCCCGATATTACTGCGCCGAATTCGTCTCCGATTTTATCTTACTTCCGGTCAGAATGGGGGAAGAAGTCTAAAGATGCAGCGAGAACGACGATAGGAGCATTGTTTATTTAACAAAGATAAAATCGGTGCTCGGAATGGTTCTCGGGGCCTCGATCGAACATTACCGATGTTACAGCCCCGAAGTCGTCAACGATTTTATCTTACTTCCGGTCAGAATGGGTCGAGAAGTCTGGCGATGGTGCGAGAACGACGGTAGGAGCATTGTTCATTCAACAAAGATAAAATCGTAGCTCGGAATGGTTCTCGGGGCCTCGATCGTACGTTCCCGATATTACTGCGCCGCATTCGTCTCCGATTTTATCTTACTTTCGGTCAGAATGGGGCGAGAAGTCTAAAGATGCAGCGAGAACGACGATTGGAGAATTGTTTATTTAACAAAGATAAAATCGGTGCTCGGGATGGTTCTCGGAGCCTCGAGCGAACTTTCCCGATATTACAGGCCCGAATTCGTCTCCGATTTTATCTTACTTCCGGTCACAATGGGGGAAGAAGTCTAAAGATACAGCGAGAACGACGATTGGAGCATTGTTTATTTAACAAAGATAAAATCGGTGCTCGGAATGGTTCTCGGGGCCTCGAGCGAACATTACCGATGTTACTGCCCCGAAGTCGTCTACGATTGTATCTTATTTCCGGTCAGAATGGGTCGAGAAGTCTGGCGATGGTGCGAGAACGACGGTAGGAGCATTGTTTATTCAACAAAGATAAAATCGTAGCTCAGAATGGTTCTCGGGGCCTCGATCGTACGTTCCCGATATTACTGCGCCGAGTTCGTCTCCGATTTTATCTTACTTCCGGTCAGAATGGGTCGAAAAGTCTCACGATGCTGCGAGAACGACGGTAGGAGCATTGTTTCTTTAACAAAGATAAAATCGGTGCTCGGAATGGTTCTCGGCGCCTCGAGCGAACATTCCCGATAATACTGCCCCGAATTCGTCTAAGATTTTATCTTACTTCCGGTCAGAATGGGGGAAGAAGTCTAAAGATGCAGCGAGAATGACGATTGGAGCATTGTTTATTTAACAAAGATAAAATCGGTGCTCGGAATGGTTCTCGGTGCCTCGAGCGAACATTCCCGATATTACTGCGCCGAATTCATCTCCGATTTTATCTTACTTCCGGTCAGAATGGGTCGAAAAGTCTCACGATGCTGCGAGAACGACGGTAGGAGCATTGTTTATTTAACAAAGATAAAATCGGTGCTCGGAATGGTTCTCGGGGCCTCGAGTGAACATTCCCGATAATACTGCCCCAAATTCATCTCCGATTTTATCTTACTTCCGGTCAGAATGGGGGAAGAAGTCTAAAGATGCAGCGAGAACGACGATTGGAGCATTGTTTATTTAACAAAGATAAAATCGGTGCTCGGAATGGTTCTCGGGGCCTCGAGCGAACATTACCGATGTTACTGCCCCAAAGTCGTCAACGATTTTATCTTACTTCCGGTCAGAATGGGTCGAGAAGTCTGGCGATGGTGCGAGAACGACGGTAGGAGCATTGTTTATTCAACAAAGATAATATCGTAGCTCGGAATGGATCTCGGGGCCTCGATCGTACGTTCCCGATATTACTGCGCCGAATTCGTCTCCGATTTTATCTTACTTCCGGTCAGAATGGGTCGACAAGTCTGACGATGCTGCGAGAACGACGGTAGACGAATTGTTTATTTAACAAAGATAAAATCGGTGCTCGGAATGGTTCTCGGGGCCTCGAGCGAACATTCCCGATAATACTGCCCCGAATGCGTCTCCGATTTTATCTTACTTCCGGTCAGAATGGGGGAAGAAGTCTAAAGATGCAGCGAGAACGACGATTGGAGCATTGTTTATTTAACAAAGATAAAATCGGTGCTTGGAATGGTTCTCGGGGCCTCGAGTGAACATTCCCGATAATACTGCCCCAAATTCGTCTCCGATTTTATCTTACTTCCGGTCAGAATGGGTCGAAAAGTCTCACGATGCTGCGAGAACGACGGTAGGAGCATTGTTTATTTAACAAAGATAAAATCGGTGCTCGGAATGGTTCTCGGGGCCTCGAGCGAACTTTCCCGATATTACAGGCCCGAATTCGTCTCCGATTTTATCTTACTTCCGGTCAGAATGGGGGAAGAAGTCTAAAGATGCAGCGAGAACGACGATTGGAGCATTGTTTATTTAACAAAGATAAAATCGGTGCTCGGAATGGTTCTCGGGGCCTCGAGCGAACATTACCGATGTTACTGCCCCGAAGTCGTCTACGATTGTATCTTATTTCCGGTCAGAATGGGTGGAGA
Source organism: Ophion obscuratus (assembly GCA_964007375.1). Taxonomy (NCBI): domain Eukaryota; kingdom Metazoa; phylum Arthropoda; class Insecta; order Hymenoptera; family Ichneumonidae; genus Ophion; species Ophion obscuratus. Next base: position 47,694,187 of record OZ023313.1, read on the forward strand.
AGTCTGGTGATGGTGCGAGAACGACGGTAGGAGCATTGTTTATTCAACAAAGATAAAATCGTAGCTCGGAATGGTTCTCGGGGCCTCGATCGTACGTTCCCGATATGACTGCGCCGAGTTCGTCTCCGATTTTATCTTACTTCCGGTCAGAATGGGTCGAAAAGTCTCACGATGCTGCAAGAACGACGGTAGGAGCATTGTTTATTTAACAAAGATAAAATCGGTGCTCGGAATGGTTCTCAGTGCCTCGAGCGAACATTCCCGATAATACTGCCCCAAATTCGTCTCCGATTTTATCTTACTTCCGGTCAGAATGGGTCGAAAAGTCTCACGATGCTGCGAGAACGACGGTAGGAGTATTGTTTATTTAACAAAGATAAAATCGGTGCTCGGAATGGTTCTCGGCGCCGCGAGCGAACATTCCCGATAATACTGCCCCGAATTCGTCTCCGATTTTATCTTACTTCCGGTCAGAATGGGGGAAGAAGTCTAAAGATGCAGCGAGAATGACGATTGGAGCATTGTTTATTTAACAAAGATAAAATCGGTGCTCGGAATGGTACGTGGTGCCTCGAGTGAACATTCCCGATATTACTGCGCCGAATTCGTCTCCGATTTTATCTTACTTCCGGTCAGAATGGGGGAAGAAGTCTAAAGATGCAGCGAGAACGACGATTGGAGCATTGTTTATTTAACAAAGATAAAATCGGTGCTCGGAATGGTTCTCGGGGCCTCGATCGAACATTACCGATGTTACTGCCCCGAAGTCGTCAACGATTTTATCTTACTTCCGGTCAGAATGGGTCGAGAAGTCTGGCGATGGTGCGAGAACGACGGTAGGAGCATTGTTCATTCAACAAAGATAAAATCGTAGCTCGGAATGGTTCTCGGGGCCTCGATCGTACGTTCCCGATATTACTGCGCCGCATTCGTCTCCGATTTTATCTTACTTTCGGTCAGAATGGGGCGAGAAGTCTAAAGATGCAGCGAGAACGACGATTGGAGAATTGTTTATTTAACAAAGATAAAATCGGTGCTCGGGATGGTTCTCGGAGCCTCGAGCGAACTTTCCCGATATTACAGGCCCGAATTCGTCTCCGATTTTATCTTACTTCCGGTCACAATGGGGGAAGAAGTCTAAAGATACAGCGAGAACGACGATTGGAGCATTGTTTATTTAACAAAGATAAAATCGGTGCTCGGAATGGTTCTCGGGGCCTCGAGCGAACATTACCGATGTTACTGCCCCGAAGTCGTCTACGATTGTATCTTATTTCCGGTCAGAATGGGTCGAGAAGTCTGGCGATGGTGCGAGAACGACGGTAGGAGCATTGTTTATTCAACAAAGATAAAATCGTAGCTCGGAATGGTTCTCGGGGCCTCGATCGTACGTTCCCGATATGACTGCGCCGAGTTCGTCTCCGATTTTATCTTACTTCCGGTCAGAATGGGTCGAAAAGTCTCACGATGCTGCGAGAACGACGGTAGGAGCATTGTTTCTTTAACAAAGATAAAATCGGTGCTCGGAATGGTTCTCGGCGCCTCGAGCGAACATTCCCGATAATACTGCCCCGAACTCGTCTAAGATTTTATCTTACTTCCGGTCAGAATGGGGGAAGAAGTCTAAAGATGCAGCGAGAATGACGATTGGAGCATTGTTTATTTAACAAAGATAAAATCGGTGCTCGGAAGGGTTCTCGGTGCCTCGAGCGAACATTCCCGATATTACTGCGCCGAATTCATCTCCGATTTTATCTTACTTCCGGTCAGAATGGGTCGAAAAGTCTCACGATGCTGCGAGAACGACGGTAGGAGCATTGTTTATTTAACAAAGATAAAATCGGTGCTCGGAATGGTTCTCGGGGCCTCGAGTGAACATTCCCGATAATACTGCCCCAAATTCATCTCCGATTTTATCTTACTTCCGGTCAGAATGGGGGAAGAAGTCTAAAGATGCAGCGAGAACGACGATTGGAGCATTGTTTATTTAACAAAGATAAAATCGGTGCTCGGAATGGTTCTCGGGGCCTCGAGCGAACATTACCGATGTTACTGCCCCAAAGTCGTCAACGATTTTATCTTACTTCCGGTCAGAATGGGTCGAGAAGTCTGGCGATGGTGCGAGAACGACGGTAGGAGCATTGTTTATTCAACAAAGATAATATCGTAGCTCGGAATGGTTCTCGGGGCCTCGATCGTACGTTCCCGATATTACTGCGCCGAATTCGTCTCCGATTTTATCTTACTTCCGGTCAGAATGTGTCGACAAGTCTGACGATGCTGCGAGAACGACGGTAGAAGAATTGTTTATTTAACAAAGATAAAATCGGTGCTCGGAATGGTTCTCGGGGCCTCGAGCGAACATTCCCGATAATACTGCCCCGAATGCGTCTCCGATTTTATCTTACTTCCGGTCAGAATGGGGGAAGAAGTCTAAAGATGCAGCGAGAACGACGATTGGAGCATTGTTTATTTAACAAAGATAAAATCGGTGCTTGGAATGGTTCTCGGGGCCTCGAGTGAACATTCCCGATAATACTGCCCCAAATTCGTCTCCGATTTTATCTTACTTCCGGTCAGAATGGGTCGAAAAGTCTCACGATGCTGCGAGAACGACGGTAGGAGCATTGTTTATTTAACAAAGATAAAATCGGTGCTCGGAATGGTTCTCGGGGCCTCGAGCGAACATTCCCGATAATACTGCACCGAATTCGTCTCCGATTTTAACTTACTTCCGGTCAGAATGGGGCGAGAAGTCTAAAGATGCAGCGGGAACGACGATTGGAGAATTGTTTATTGAACAAAGATAAAATCGGTGCTCGGGATGGTTCTCGGGGCCTCGAGCGAACTTTCCCGATATTACAGGCCCGAATTCGTCTCCGATTTTATCTTACTTCCGGTCAGAATGGGGGAAGAAGTCTAAAGATGCAGCGAGAACGACGATTGGAGCATTGTTTATTTAACAAAGATAAAATCGGTGCTCGGAATGGTTCTCGGGGCCTCGAGCGAACATTACCAATGTTACTGCCCCGAAGTCGTCTACGATTGTATCTTATTTCCGGTCAGAACGGGTCGAGAAGTCTGGCGATGGTGCGAGAACGACGGTAGGAGCATTGTTTATTCTACAAAGATAAAATCATAGCTCGGAATGGATCTCGGGACCTCGATCGTCCGTTCCCGATATGACTGCGCCGAGTTCGTCTCCGATTTTATCTTACTTCCGGTCAGAATGGGTCGAAAAGTCTCACGATGCTGCAAGAACGACGGTAGGAGCATTGTTTATTTAACAAAGATAAAATCGGTGCTCGGAATGGTTCTCGGTGCCTCGAGCGAACATTCCCGACATTACTGCGCCGAATTCGTCTCCGATTTTATCTTACTTCCGGTCAGAATGGGTCGAAAAGTCTCACGATGCTGCGAGAACGACGGTAGGAGCATTGTTTCTTTAACAAAGATAAAATCGGTGCTCGGAATGGTTCTCGGCGCCTCGAGCGAACATTCCCGATAATACTGCCCCGAATTCGTCTAAGATTTTATCTTACTTCCGGTCAGAATGGGGGAAGAAGTCTAAAGATGCAGCGAGAATGACGATTGGAGCATTGTTTATTTAACAAAGATAAAATCGGTGCTCGGAATGGTTCTCGGTGCCTCGAGCGAACATTCCCGATATTACTGCGCCGAATTCATCTCCGATTTTATCTTACTTCCGGTCAGAATGGGTCGAAAAGTCTCACGATGCTGCGAGAACGACGGTAGGAGCATTGTTTATTTAACAAAGATAAAATCGGTGCTCGGAATGGTTCTCGGGGCCTCGAGTGAACATTCCCGATAATACTGCCCCAAATTCATCTCCGATTTTATCTTACTTCCGGTCAGAATGGGGGAAGAAGTCTAAAGATGCAGCGAGAACGACGATTGGAGCATTGTTTATTTAACAAAGATAAAATCGGTGCTCGGAATGGTTCTCGGGGCCTCGAGCGAACATTACCGATGTTACTGCCCCAAAGTCGTCAACGATTTTATCTTACTTCCGGTCAGAATGGGTCGAGAAGTCTGGCGATGGTGCGAGAACGACGGTAGGAGCATTGTTTATTCAACAAAGATAATATCGTAGCTCGGAATGGATCTCGGGGCCTCGATCGTACGTTCCCGATATTACTGCGCCGAATTCGTCTCCGATTTTATCTTACTTCCGGTCAGAATGGGTCGACAAGTCTGACGATGCTGCGAGAACGACGGTAGACGAATTGTTTATTTAACAAAGATAAAATCGGTGCTCGGAATGGTTCTCGGGGCCTCGAGCGAACATTCCCGATAATACTGCCCCGAATGCGTCTCCGATTTTATCTTACTTCCGGTCAGAATGGGGGAAGAAGTCTAAAGATGCAGCGAGAACGACGATTGGAGCATTGTTTATTTAACAAAGATAAAATCGGTGCTCGGGATGGTTCTCGGGGCCTCGAGCGAACTTTCCCGATATTACAGGCCCGAATTCGTCTCCGATTTTATCTTACTTCCGGTCAGAATGGGGGAAGAAGTCTAAAGATGCAGCGAGAACGACGATTGGAGCATTGTTTATTTAACAAAGATAAAATCGGTGCTCGGAATGGTTCTCGGGGCCTCGAGCGAACATTACCGATGTTACTGCCCCGAAGTCGTCTACGATTGTATCTTATTTCCGGTCAGAATGGGTGGAGAAGTCTGGTGATGGTGCGAGAACGACGGTAGGAGCATTGTTTATTCAACAAAGATAAAATCGTAGCTCGGAATGGTTCTCGGGGCCTCGATCGTACGTTCCCGATATGACTGCGCCGAGTTCGTCTCCGATTTTATCTTACTTCCGGTCAGAATGGGTCGAAAAGTCTCACGATGCTGCAAGAACGACGGTAGGAGCATTGTTTATTTAACAAAGATAAAATCGGTGCTCGGAATGGTTCTCAGTGCCTCGAGCGAACATTCCCGATAATACTGCCCCAAATTCGTCTCCGATTTTATCTTACTTCCGGTCAGAATGGGTCGAAAAGTCTCACGATGCTGCGAGAACGACGGTAGGAGTATTGTTTATTTAACAAAGATAAAATCGGTGCTCGGAATGGTTCTCGGCGCCGCGAGCGAACATTCCCGATAATACTGCCCCGAATTCGTCTCCGATTTTATCTTACTTCCGGTCAGAATGGGGGAAGAAGTCTAAAGATGCAGCGAGAATGACGATTGGAGCATTGTTTATTTAACAAAGATAAAATCGGTGCTCGGAATGGTACGTGGTGCCTCGAGTGAATATTCCCGATATTACTGCGCCGAATTCGTCTCCGATTTTATCTTACTTCCGGTCAGAATGGGGGAAGAAGTCTAAAGATGCAGCGAGAACGACGATAGGAGCATTGTTTATTTAACAAAGATAAAATCGGTGCTCGGAATGGTTCTCGGGGCCTCGATCGAACATTACCGATGTTACAGCCCCGAAGTCGTCAACGATTTTATCTTACTTCCGGTCAGAATGGGTCGAGAAGTCTGGCGATGGTGCGAGAACGACGGTAGGAGCATTGTTCATTCAACAAAGATAAAATCGTAGCTCGGAATGGTTCTCGGGGCCTCGATCGTACGTTCCCGATATTACTGCGCCGCATTCGTCTCCGATTTTATCTTACTTTCGGTCAGAATGGGGCGAGAAGTCTAAAGATGCAGCGAGAACGACGATTGGAGAATTGTTTATTTAACAAAGATAAAATCGGTGCTCGGGATGGTTCTCGGAGCCTCGAGCGAACTTTCCCGATATTACAGGCCCGAATTCGTCTCCGATTTTATCTTACTTCCGGTCACAATGGGGGAAGAAGTCTAAAGATACAGCGAGAACGACGATTGGAGCATTGTTTATTTAACAAAGATAAAATCGGTGCTCGGAATGGTTCTCGGGGCCTCGAGCGAACATTACCGATGTTACTGCCCCGAAGTCGTCTACGATTGTATCTTATTTCCGGTCAGAATGGGTCGAGAAGTCTGGCGATGGTGCGAGAACGACGGTAGGAGCATTGTTTATTCAACAAAGATAAAATCGTAGCTCAGAATGGTTCTCGGGGCCTCGATCGTACGTTCCCGATATTACTGCGCCGAGTTCGTCTCCGATTTTATCTTACTTCCGGTCAGAATGGGTCGAAAAGTCTCACGATGCTGCGAGAACGACGGTAGGAGCATTGTTTCTTTAACAAAGATAAAATCGGTGCTCGGAATGGTTCTCGGCGCCTCGAGCGAACATTCCCGATAATACTGCCCCGAATTCGTCTAAGATTTTATCTTACTTCCGGTCAGAATGGGGGAAGAAGTCTAAAGATGCAGCGAGAATGACGATTGGAGCATTGTTTATTTAACAAAGATAAAATCGGTGCTCGGAATGGTTCTCGGTGCCTCGAGCGAACATTCCCGATATTACTGCGCCGAATTCATCTCCGATTTTATCTTACTTCCGGTCAGAATGGGTCGAAAAGTCTCACGATGCTGCGAGAACGACGGTAGGAGCATTGTTTATTTAACAAAGATAAAATCGGTGCTCGGAATGGTTCTCGGGGCCTCGAGTGAACATTCCCGATAATACTGCCCCAAATTCATCTCCGATTTTATCTTACTTCCGGTCAGAATGGGGGAAGAAGTCTAAAGATGCAGCGAGAACGACGATTGGAGCATTGTTTATTTAACAAAGATAAAATCGGTGCTCGGAATGGTTCTCGGGGCCTCGAGCGAACATTACCGATGTTACTGCCCCAAAGTCGTCAACGATTTTATCTTACTTCCGGTCAGAATGGGTCGAGAAGTCTGGCGATGGTGCGAGAACGACGGTAGGAGCATTGTTTATTCAACAAAGATAATATCGTAGCTCGGAATGGATCTCGGGGCCTCGATCGTACGTTCCCGATATTACTGCGCCGAATTCGTCTCCGATTTTATCTTACTTCCGGTCAGAATGGGTCGACAAGTCTGACGATGCTGCGAGAACGACGGTAGACGAATTGTTTATTTAACAAAGATAAAATCGGTGCTCGGAATGGTTCTCGGGGCCTCGAGCGAACATTCCCGATAATACTGCCCCGAATGCGTCTCCGATTTTATCTTACTTCCGGTCAGAATGGGGGAAGAAGTCTAAAGATGCAGCGAGAACGACGATTGGAGCATTGTTTATTTAACAAAGATAAAATCGGTGCTTGGAATGGTTCTCGGGGCCTCGAGTGAACATTCCCGATAATACTGCCCCAAATTCGTCTCCGATTTTATCTTACTTCCGGTCAGAATGGGTCGAAAAGTCTCACGATGCTGCGAGAACGACGGTAGGAGCATTGTTTATTTAACAAAGATAAAATCGGTGCTCGGAATGGTTCTCGGGGCCTCGAGCGAACATTCCCGATAATACTGCACCGAATTCGTCTCCGATTTTATCTTACTTCCGGTCAGAATGGGGCGAGAAGTCTAAAGATGCAGCGGGAACGACGATTGGAGAATTGTTTATTTAACAAAGATAAAATCGGTGCTCGGGATGGTTCTCGGGGCCTCGAGCGAACTTTCCCGATATTACAGGCCCGAATTCGTCTCCGATTTTATCTTACTTCCGGTCAGAATGGGGGAAGAAGTCTAAAGATGCAGCGAGAACGACGATTGGAGCATTGTTTATTTAACAAAGATAAAATCGGTGCTCGGAATGGTTCTCGGGGCCTCGAGCGAATATTACCAATGTTACTGCCCCGAAGTCGTCTACGATTGTATCTTATTTCCGGTCAGAACGGGTCGAGAAGTCTGGCGATGGTGCGAGAACGACGGTAGGAGCATTGTTTATTCTACAGAGATAAAATCGTAGCTCGGAATGGTTCTCGGGACCTCGATCGTCCGTTCCCGATATGACTGCGCCGAGTTCGTCTCCGATTTTATCTTACTTCCGGTCAGAATGGGTCGAAAAGTCTCACGATGCTGCAAGAACGACGGTAGGAGCATTGTTTATTCAACAAAGATAAAATCGGTGCTCGGAATGGTTCTCGGTGCCTCGAGCGAACATTCCCGACATTACTGCGCCGAATTCGTCTCCGATTTTATCTTACTTCCGGTCAGAATGGGTCGAAAAGTCTCACGATGCTGCGAGAACGACGGTAGGAGTATTGTTTATTTAACAAAGATAAAATCGGTGCTCGGAATGGTTCTCGGCGCCTCGAGCGAACATTCCCGATAATACTGCCCCGAATTCGTCTCCGATTTTATCTTACTTCCGGTCAGAATGGGGGAAGAAGTCTAAAGATGCAGCGAGAATGACGATTGGAGCATTGTTTATTTAACAAAGATAAAATCGGTGCTCGGAATGGTACTCGGTGCCTCGAGCGAACATTCCCGATATTACTGCGCCGAATTCGTCTCCGATTTTATCTTACTTCCGGTCAGAATGCGGGAAGAAGTCTAAAGATGCAGCGAGAACGACGATTGGAGCATTGTTTATTTAACAAAGATAAAATCGGTGCTCGGAATGGTTCTCGGGGCCTCGAGCGAACATTACCGATATTACTGCCCCGAAGTCGTCAACGATTTTATCTTACTTCCGGTCAGAATGGGTCGAGAAGTCTGGCGATGGTGCGAGAACGAGGGTAGGAGCATTGTTCATTCAACAAAGATAAAATCGTAGCTCGGAATGGTTCTCGGGGCCTCGATCGTGCGTTCCCGATATTACTGCGCCGAATTCGTCTCCGATTTTATCTCACTTCCGGTCAGAATGGGTCGACAAGTCTGACGATGCTGCGAGAACGACGGTAGAAGAATTGTTTATTTAACAAAGATAAAATCGGTGCTCGGAATGGTTCTCGGGGCCTCGAGCGAACATTCCCGATAATACTGCCCCGAATGCGTCTCCGATTTTATCTTACTTCCGGTCAGAATGGGGGAAGAAGTCTAAAGATGCAGAGAGAACGACGATTGGAGCATTGTTTATTTAACAAAGATAAAATCGGTGCTCGGAATGGTTCTCGGGGCCTCGAGCGAACATTACCGATGTTACTGCCCCGAAGTCGTCTACGATTGTATCTTATTTCCGGTCAGAATGGGTGGAGAAGTCTGGTGATGGTGCGAGAACGACGGTAGGAGCATTGTTTATTCAACAAAGATAAAATCGTAGCTCGGAATGGTTCTCGGGGCCTCGATCGTACGTTCCCGATATGACTGCGCCGAGTTCGTCTCCGATTTTATCTTACTTCCGGTCAGAATGGGTCGAAAAGTCTCACGATGCTGCAAGAACGACGGTAGGAGCATTGTTTATTTAACAAAGATAAAATCGGTGCTCGGAATGGTTCTCGGTGCCTCGAGCGAACATTCCCGATAATACTGCCCCAAATTCGTCTCCGATTTTATCTTACTTCCGGTCAGAATGGGTCGAAAAGTCTCACGATGCTGCGAGAACGACGTTAGGAGTATTGTTTATTTAACAAAGATAAAATCGGTGCTCGGAATGGTTCTCGGCGCCGCGAGCGAACATTCCCGATAATACTGCCCCGAATTCGTCTCCGATTTTATCTTACTTCCGGTCAGAATGGGGGAAGAAGTCTAAAGATGCAGCGAGAATGACGATTGGAGCATTGTTTATTTAACAAAGATAAAATCGGTGCTCGGAATGGTACGCGGTGCCTCGAGTGAACATTCCCGATATTACTGCGCCGAATTCGTCTCCGATTTTATCTTACTTCCGGTCAGAATGGGGGAAGAAGTCTAAAGATGCAGCGAGAACGACGATTGGAGCATTGTTGATTTAACAAAGATAAAATCGGTGCTGGGAATGGTTCTCGGGGCCTCGATCGAACATTACCGATGTTACTGCCCCGAAGTCGTCAACGATTTTATCTTACTTCCGGTCAGAATGGGTCGAGAAGTCTGGCGATGGTGCGAGAACGATGGTAGGAGCATTGTTCATTCAACAAAGATAAAATCGTAGCTCGGAATGGTTCTCGGGGCCTCGATCGTACGTTCCCGATATTACTGCGCCGCATTCGTCTCCGATTTTATCTTACTTTCGGTCAGAATGGGGCGAGAAGTCTAAAGATGCAGCGAGAACGACGATTGGAGAATTGTTTATTTAACAAAGATAAAATCGGTGCTCGGGATGGTTCTCGGAGCCTCGAGCGAACTTTCCCGATATTACAGGCCCGAATTCGTCTCCGATTTTATCTTACTTCCGGTCACAATGGGGGAAGAAGTCTAAAGATACAGCGAGAACGGCGATTGGAGCATTGTTTATTTAACAAAGATAAAATCGGTGCTCGGAATGGTTCTCGGGGCCTCGAGCGAAGATTACCGATGTTACTGCCCCGAAGTCGTCTACGATTGTATCTTATTTCCGGTCAGAATGGGTCGAGAAGTCTGGCGATGGTGCGAGAACGACGGTAGGAGCATTGTTTATTCAACAAAGATAAAATCGTAGCTCGGAATGGTTCTCGGGGCCTCGATCGTACGTTCCCGATATGACTGCGCCGAGTTCGTCTCCGATTTTATCTTACTTCCGGTCAGAATGGGTCGAAAAGTCTCACGATGCTGCGAGAACGACGGTAGGAGCATTGTTTCTTTAACAAAGATAAAATCGGTGCTCGGAATGGTTCTCGGCGCCTCGAGCGAACATTCCCGATAATACTGCCCCGAATTCGTCTAAGATTTTATCTTACTTCCGGTCAGAATGGGGGAAGAAGTCTAAAGATGCAGCGAGAATGACGATTGGAGTATTGTTTATTTAACAAAGATAAAATCGGTGCTCGGAATGGTTCTCGGTGCCTCGAGCGAACATTCCCGATATTACTGCGCCGAATTCATCTCCGATTTTATCTTACTTCCGGTCAGAATGGGTCGAAAAGTCTCACGATGCTGCGAGAACGACGGTAGGAGCATTGTTTATTTAACAAAGATAAAATCGTAGCTCGGAATGGTTCTCGGGACCTCGATCGTCCGTTCCCGATATGACTGCGCCGAGTTCGTCTCCGATTTTATCTTACTTCCGGTCAGAATGGGTCGAAAAGTCTCACGATGCTGCAAGAACGACGGTAGGAGCATTGTTTATTTAACAAAGATAAAATCGGTGCTCGGAATGGTTCTCGGTGCCTCGAGCGAACATTCCCGACATTACTGCGCCGAATTCGTCTCCGATTTTATCTTACTTCCGGTCAGAATGGGTCGAAAAGTCTCACGATGCTGCGAGAACGACGGTAGGAGTATTGTTTATTTAACAAAGATAAAATCGGTGCTCGGAATGGTTCTCGGCGCCTCGAGCGAACATTCCCGATAATACTGCCCCGAATTCGTCTCCGATTTTATCTTACTTCCGGTCAGAATGGGGGAAGAAGTCTAAAGATGCAGCGAGAATGACGATTGGAGCATTGTTTATTTAACAAAGATAAAATCGGTGCTCGGACTGGTACTCGGTGCCTCGAGCGAACATTCCCGATATTACTGCGCCGAATTCGCCTCCGATTTTATCTTACTTCCGGTCAGAATGCGGGAAGAAGTCTAAAGATGCAGCGAGAACGACGATTGGAGCATTGTTGATTTAACAAAGATAAAATCGGTGCTGGGAATGGTTCTCGGGGCCTCGATCGAACATTACCGATGTTACTGCCCCGAAGTCGTCAACGATTTTATCTTACTTCCGGTCAGAATGGGTCGAGAAGTCTGGCGATGGTGCGAGAACGATGGTAGGAGCATTGTTCATTCAACAAAGATAAAATCGTAGCTCGGAATGGTTCTCGGGGCCTCGATCGTACGTTCCCGATATTACTGCGCCGCATTCGTCTCCGATTTTATCTTACTTTCGGTCAGAATGGGGCGAGAAGTCTAAAGATGCAGCGAGAACGACGATTGGAGAATTGTTTATTTAACAAAGATAAAATCGGTGCTCGGGATGGTTCTCGGAGCCTCGAGCGAACTTTCCCGATATTACAGGCCCGAATTCGTCTCCGATTTTATCTTACTTCCGGTCACAATGGGGGAAGAAGTCTAAAGATACAGCGAGAACGGCGATTGGAGCATTGTTTATTTAACAAAGATAAAATCGGTGCTCGGAATGGTTCTCGGGGCCTCGAGCGAAGATTACCGATGTTACTGCCCCGAAGTCGTCTACGATTGTATCTTATTTCCGGTCAGAATGGGTCGAGAAGTCTGGCGATGGTGCGAGAACGACGGTAGGAGCATTGTTTATTCAACAAAGATAAAATCGTAGCTCGGAATGGTTCTCGGGGCCTCGATCGTACGTTCCCGATATGACTGCGCCGAGTTCGTCTCCGATTTTATCTTACTTCCGGTCAGAATGGGTCGAAAAGTCTCACGATGCTGCGAGAACGACGGTAGGAGCATTGTTTCTTTAACAAAGATAAAATCGGTGCTCGGAATGGTTCTCGGCGCCTCGAGCGAACATTCCCGATAATACTGCCCCGAATTCGTCTAAGATTTTATCTTACTTCCGGTCAGAATGGGGGAAGAAGTCTAAAGATGCAGCGAGAATGACGATTGGAGTATTGTTTATTTAACAAAGATAAAATCGGTGCTCGGAATGGTTCTCGGTGCCTCGAGCGAACATTCCCGATATTACTGCGCCGAATTCATCTCCGATTTTATCTTACTTCCGGTCAGAATGGGTCGAAAAGTCTCACGATGCTGCGAGAACGACGGTAGGAGCATTGTTTATTTAACAAAGATAAAATCGGTGCTCGGAATGGTTCTCGGGGCCTCGAGTGAACATTCCCGATAATACTGCCCCAAATTCATCTCCGATTTTATCTTACTTCCGGTCAGAATGGGGGAAGAAGTCTAAAGATGCAGCGAGAACGACGATTGGAGCATTGTTTATTTAACAAAGATAAAATCGGTGCTCGGAATGGTTCTCGGGGCCTCGAGCGAACATTACCGATGTTACTGCCCCAAAGTCGTCAACGATTTTATCTTACTTCCGGTCAGAATGGGTCGAGAAGTCTGGCGATGGTGCGAGAACGACGGTAGGAGCATTGTTTATTCAACAAAGATAATATCGTAGCTCGGAATGGTTCTCGGGGCCTCGATCGTACGTTCCCGATATTACTGCGCCGAATTCGTCTCCGATTTTATCTTACTTCCGGTCAGAATGTGTCGACAAGTCTGACGATGCTGCGAGAACGACGGTAGAAGAATTGTTTATTTAACAAAGATAAAATCGGTGCTCGGAATGGTTCTCGGGGCCTCGAGCGAACATTCCCGATAATACTGCCCCGAATGCGTCTCCGATTTTATCTTACTTCCGGTCAGAATGGGGGAAGAAGTCTAAAGATGCAGCGAGAACGACGATTGGAGCATTGTTTATTTAACAAAGATAAAATCGGTGCTTGGAATGGTTCTCGGGGCCTCGAGTGAACATTCCCGATAATACTGCCCCAAATTCGTCTCCGATTTTATCTTACTTCCGGTCAGAATGGGTCGAAAAGTCTCACGATGCTGCGAGAACGACGGTAGGAGCATTGTTTATTTAACAAAGATAAAATCGGTGCTCGGAATGGTTCTCGGGGCCTCGAGCGAACATTCCCGATAATACTGCACCGAATTCGTCTCCGATTTTATCTTACTTCCGGTCAGAATGGGGCGAGAAGTCTAAAGATGCAGCGGGAACGACGATTGGAGAATTGTTTATTTAACAAAGATAAAATCGGTGCTCGGGATGGTTCTCGGGGCCTCGAGCGAACTTTCCCGATATTACAGGCCCGAATTCGTCTCCGATTTTATCTTACTTCCGGTCAGAATGGGGGAAGAAGTCTAAAGATGCAGCGAGAACGACGATTGGAGCATTGTTTATTTAACAAAGATAAAATCGGTGCTCGGAATGGTTCTCGGGGCCTCGAGCGAACATTACCAATGTTACTGCCCCGAAGTCGTCTTCGATTGTATCTTATTTCCGGTCAGAACGGGTCGAGAAGTCTGGCGATGGTGCGAGAACGACGGTAGGAGCATTGTTTATTCTACAAAGATAAAATCGTAGCTCGGAATGGATCTCGGGACCTCGATCGTCCGTTCCCGATATGACTGCGCCGAGTTCGTCTCCGATTTTATCTTACTTCCGGTCAGAATGGGTCGAAAAGTCTCACGATGCTGCAAGAACGACGGTAGGAGCATTGTTTATTTAACAAAGATAAAATCGGTGCTCGGAATGGTTCTCGGTGCCTCGAGCGAACATTCCCGACATTACTGCGCCGAATTCGTCTCCGATTTTATCTTACTTCCGGTCAGAATGGGTCGAAAAGTCTCACGATGCTGCGAGAACGACGGTAGGAGTATTGTTTATTTAACAAAGATAAAATCGGTGCTTGGAATGGTTCTCGGCGCCTCGAGCGAACATTCCCGATAATACTGCCCCGAATTCGTCTCCGATTTTATCTTACTTCCGGTCAGAATGGGGGAAGAAGTCTAAAGATGCAGCGAGAATGACGATTGGAGCATTGTTTATTTAACAAAGATAAAATCGGTGCTCGGAATGGTACTCGGTGCCTCGAGCGAACATTCCCGATATTACTGCGCCGAAGTCGTCTACGATTTTATCTTACTTCCGGTCAGAATGGGTCGAGAAGTCTGGCGATGGTGCGAGAACGACGGTAGGAGCATTGTTTATTCAACAAAGATAAAATCGTAGCTCAGAATGGTTCTCGGGGCCTCGATCGTACGTTCCCGATATTACTGCGCCGAGTTCGTCTCCGATTTTATCTTACTTCCGGTCAGAATGGGTCGAAAAGTCTCACGATGCTGCGAGAACGACGGTAGGAGCATTGTTTCTTTAACAAAGATAAAATCGGTGCTCGGAATGGTTCTCGGCGCCTCGAGCGAACATTCCCGATAATACTGCCCCGAATTCGTCTAAGATTTTATCTTACTTCCGGTCAGAATGGGGGAAGAAGTCTAAAGATGCAGCGAGAATGACGATTGGAGCATTGTTTATTTAACAAAGATAAAATCGGTGCTCGGAATGGTTCTCGGTGCCTCGAGCGAACATTCCCGATATTACTGCGCCGAATTCATCTCCGATTTTATCTTACTTCCGGTCAGAATGGGTCGAAAAGTCTCACGATGCTGCGAGAACGACGGTAGGAGCATTGTTTATTTAACAAAGATAAAATCGGTGCTCGGAATGGTTCTCGGGGCCTCGAGTGAACATTCCCGATAATACTGCCCCAAATTCATCTCCGATTTTATCTTACTTCCGGTCAGAATGGGGGAAGAAGTCTAAAGATGCAGCGAGAACGACGATTGGAGCATTGTTTATTTAACAAAGATAAAATCGGTGCTCGGAATGGTTCTCGGGGCCTCGAGCGAACATTACCGATGTTACTGCCCCAAAGTCGTCAACGATTTTATCTTACTTCCGGTCAGAATGGGTCGAGAAGTCTGGCGATGGTGCGAGAACGACGGTAGGAGCATTGTTTATTCAACAAAGATAATATCGTAGCTCGGAATGGATCTCGGGGCCTCGATCGTACGTTCCCGATATTACTGCGCCGAATTCGTCTCCGATTTTATCTTACTTCCGGTCAGAATGGGTCGACAAGTCTGACGATGCTGCGAGAACGACGGTAGACGAATTGTTTATTTAACAAAGATAAAATCGGTGCTCGGAATGGTTCTCGGGGCCTCGAGCGAACATTCCCGATAATACTGCCCCGAATGCGTCTCCGATTTTATCTTACTTCCGGTCAGAATGGGGGAAGAAGTCTAAAGATGCAGCGAGAACGACGATTGGAGCATTGTTTATTTAACAAAGATAAAATCGGTGCTTGGAATGGTTCTCGGGGCCTCGAGTGAACATTCCCGATAATACTGCCCCAAATTCGTCTCCGATTTTATCTTACTTCCGGTCAGAATGGGTCGAAAAGTCTCACGATGCTGCGAGAACGACGGTAGGAGCATTGTTTATTTAACAAAGATAAAATCGGTGCTCGGAATGGTTCTCGGGGCCTCGAGCGAACATTCCCGATAATACTGCACCGAATTCGTCTCCGATTTTATCTTACTTCCGGTCAGAATGGGGCGAGAAGTCTAAAGATGCAGCGGGAACGACGATTGGAGAATTGTTTATTTAACAAAGATAAAATCGGTGCTCGGGATGGTTCTCGGGGCCTCGAGCGAACTTTCCCGATATTACAGGCCCGAATTCGTCTCCGATTTTATCTTACTTCCGGTCAGAATGGGGGAAGAAGTCTAAAGATGCAGCGAGAACGACGATTGGAGCATTGTTTATTTAACAAAGATAAAATCGGTGCTCGGAATGGTTCTCGGGGCCTCGAGCGAATATTACCAATGTTACTGCCCCGAAGTCGTCTACGATTGTATCTTATTTCCGGTCAGAACGGGTCGAGAAGTCTGGCGATGGTGCGAGAACGACGGTAGGAGCATTGTTTATTCTACAGAGATAAAATCGTAGCTCGGAATGGTTCTCGGGACCTCGATCGTCCGTTCCCGATATGACTGCGCCGAGTTCGTCTCCGATTTTATCTTACTTCCGGTCAGAATGGGTCGAAAAGTCTCACGATGCTGCAAGAACGACGGTAGGAGCATTGTTTATTCAACAAAGATAAAATCGGTGCTCGGAATGGTTCTCGGTGCCTCGAGCGAACATTCCCGACATTACTGCGCCGAATTCGTCTCCGATTTTATCTTACTTCCGGTCTGAATGGGTCGAAAAGTCTCACGATGCTGCGAGAACGACGGTAGGAGTATTGTTTATTTAACAAAGATAAAATCGGTGCTCGGAATGGTTCTCGGCGCCTCGAGCGAACATTCCCGATAATACTGCCCCGAATTCGTCTCCGATTTTATCTTACTTCCGGTCAGAATGGGGGAAGAAGTCTAAAGATGCAGCGAGAATGACGATTGGAGCATTGTTTATTTAACAAAGATAAAATCGGTGCTCGGAATGGTACTCGGTGCCTCGAGCGAACATTCCCGATATTACTGCGCCGAATTCGTCTCCGATTTTATCTTACTTCCGGTCAGAATGCGGGAAGAAGTCTAAAGATGCAGCGAGAACGACGATTGGAGCATTGTTTATTTAACAAAGATAAAATCGGTGCTCGGAATGGTTCTCGGGGCCTCGAGCGAACATTACCGATAATACTGCCCCGAATGCGTCTCCGATTTTATCTTACTTCCGGTCAGAATGGGGGAAGAAGTCTAAAGATGCAGCGAGAACGACGATTGGAGCATTGTTTATTTAACAAAGATAAAATCGGTGCTTGGAATGGTTCTCGGGGCCTCGAGTGAACATTCCCGATAATACTGCCCCAAATTCGTCTCCGATTTTATCTTACTTCCGGTCAGAATGGGTCGAAAAGTCTCACGATGCTGCGAGAACGACGGTAGGAGCATTGTTTATTTAACAAAGATAAAATCGGTGCTCGGAATGGTTCTCGGGGCCTCGAGCGAACATTCCCGATAATACTGCACCGAATTCGTCTCCGATTTTATCTTACTTCCGGTCAGAATGGGGCGAGAAGTCTAAAGATGCAGCGGGAACGACGATTGGAGAATTGTTTATTTAACAAAGATAAAATCGGTGCTCGGGATGGTTCTCGGGGCCTCGAGCGAACTTTCCCGATATTACAGGCCCGAATTCGTCTCCGATTTTATCTTACTTCCGGTCAGAATGGGGGAAGAAGTCTAAAGATGCAGCGAGAACGACGATTGGAGCATTGTTTATTTAACAAAGATAAAATCGGTGCTCGGAATGGTTCTCGGGGCCTCGAGCGAATATTACCAATGTTACTGCCCCGAAGTCGTCTACGATTGTATCTTATTTCCGGTCAGAACGGGTCGAGAAGTCTGGCGATGGTGCGAGAACGACGGTAGGAGCATTGTTTATTCTACAGAGATAAAATCGTAGCTCGGAATGGTTCTCGGGACCTCGATCGTCCGTTCCCGATATGACTGCGCCGAGTTCGTCTCCGATTTTATCTTACTTCCGGTCAGAATGGGTCGAAAAGTCTCACGATGCTGCAAGAACGACGGTAGGAGCATTGTTTATTCAACAAAGATAAAATCGGTGCTCGGAATGGTTCTCGGTGCCTCGAGCGAACATTCCCGACATTACTGCGCCGAATTCGTCTCCGATTTTATCTTACTTCCGGTCAGAATGGGTCGAAAAGTCTCACGATGCTGCGAGAACGACGGTAGGAGTATTGTTTATTTAACAAAGATAAAATCGGTGCTCGGAATGGTTCTCGGCGCCTCGAGCGAACATTCCCGATAATACTGCCCCGAATTCGTCTCCGATTTTATCTTACTTCCGGTCAGAATGGGGGAAGAAGTCTAAAGATGCAGCGAGAATGACGATTGGAGCATTGTTTATTTAACAAAGATAAAATCGGTGCTCGGAATGGTACTCGGTGCCTCGAGCGAACATTCCCGATATTACTGCGCCGAATTCGTCTCCGATTTTATCTTACTTCCGGTCAGAATGCGGGAAGAAGTCTAAAGATGCAGCGAGAACGACGATTGGAGCATTGTTTATTTAACAAAGATAAAATCGGTGCTCGGAATGGTTCTCGGGGCCTCGAGCGAACATTACCGATATTACTGCCCCGAAGTCGTCAACGATTTTATCTTACTTCCGGTCAGAATGGGTCGAGAAGTCTGGCGATGGTGCGAGAACGAGGGTAGGAGCATTGTTCATTCAACAAAGATAAAATCGTAGCTCGGAATGGTTCTCGGGGCCTCGATCGTGCGTTCCCGATATTACTGCGCCGAATTCGTCTCCGATTTTATCTCACTTCCGGTCAGAATGGGTCGACAAGTCTGACGATGCTGCGAGAACGACGGTAGAAGAATTGTTTATTTAACAAAGATAAAATCGGTGCTCGGAATGGTTCTCGGGGCCTCGAGCGAACATTCCCGATAATACTGCCCCGAATGCGTCTCCGATTTTATCTTACTTCCGGTCAGAATGGGGGAAGAAGTCTAAAGATGCAGAGAGAACGACGATTGGAGCATTGTTTATTTAACAAAGATAAAATCGGTGCTCGGAATGGTTCTCGGGGCCTCGAGCGAACATTACCGATGTTACTGCCCCGAAGTCGTCTACGATTGTATCTTATTTCCGGTCAGAATGGGTGGAGAAGTCTGGTGATGGTGCGAGAACGACGGTAGGAGCATTGTTTATTCAACAAAGATAAAATCGTAGCTCGGAATGGTTCTCGGGGCCTCGATCGTACGTTCCCGATATGACTGCGCCGAGTTCGTCTCCGATTTTATCTTACTTCCGGTCAGAATGGGTCGAAAAGTCTCACGATGCTGCAAGAACGACGGTAGGAGCATTGTTTATTTAACAAAGATAAAATCGGTGCTCGGAATGGTTCTCGGTGCCTCGAGCGAACATTCCCGATAATACTGCCCCAAATTCGTCTCCGATTTTATCTTACTTCCGGTCAGAATGGGTCGAAAAGTCTCACGATGCTGCGAGAACGACGTTAGGAGTATTGTTTATTTAACAAAGATAAAATCGGTGCTCGGAATGGTTCTCGGCGCCGCGAGCGAACATTCCCGATAATACTGCCCCGAATTCGTCTCCGATTTTATCTTACTTCCGGTCAGAATGGGGGAAGAAGTCTAAAGATGCAGCGAGAATGACGATTGGAGCATTGTTTATTTAACAAAGATAAAATCGGTGCTCGGAATGGTACGCGGTGCCTCGAGTGAACATTCCCGATATTACTGCGCCGAATTCGTCTCCGATTTTATCTTACTTCCGGTCAGAATGGGGGAAGAAGTCTAAAGATGCAGCGAGAACGACGATTGGAGCATTGTTGATTTAACAAAGATAAAATCGGTGCTGGGAATGGTTCTCGGGGCCTCGATCGAACATTACCGATGTTACTGCCCCGAAGTCGTCAACGATTTTATCTTACTTCCGGTCAGAATGGGTCGAGAAGTCTGGCGATGGTGCGAGAACGATGGTAGGAGCATTGTTCATTCAACAAAGATAAAATCGTAGCTCGGAATGGTTCTCGGGGCCTCGATCGTACGTTCCCGATATTACTGCGCCGCATTCGTCTCCGATTTTATCTTACTTTCGGTCAGAATGGGGCGAGAAGTCTAAAGATGCAGCGAGAACGACGATTGGAGAATTGTTTATTTAACAAAGATAAAATCGGTGCTCGGGATGGTTCTCGGAGCCTCGAGCGAACTTTCCCGATATTACAGGCCCGAATTCGTCTCCGATTTTATCTTACTTCCGGTCACAATGGGGGAAGAAGTCTAAAGATACAGCGAGAACGGCGATTGGAGCATTGTTTATTTAACAAAGATAAAATCGGTGCTCGGAATGGTTCTCGGGGCCTCGAGCGAAGATTACCGATGTTACTGCCCCGAAGTCGTCTACGATTGTATCTTATTTCCGGTCAGAATGGGTCGAGAAGTCTGGCGATGGTGCGAGAACGACGGTAGGAGCATTGTTTATTCAACAAAGATAAAATCGTAGCTCGGAATGGTTCTCGGGGCCTCGATCGTACGTTCCCGATATGACTGCGCCGAGTTCGTCTCCGATTTTATCTTACTTCCGGTCAGAATGGGTCGAAAAGTCTCACGATGCTGCGAGAACGACGGTAGGAGCATTGTTTCTTTAACAAAGATAAAATCGGTGCTCGGAATGGTTCTCGGCGCCTCGAGCGAACATTCCCGATAATACTGCCCCGAATTCGTCTAAGATTTTATCTTACTTCCGGTCAGAATGGGGGAAGAAGTCTAAAGATGCAGCGAGAATGACGATTGGAGTATTGTTTATTTAACAAAGATAAAATCGGTGCTCGGAATGGTTCTCGGTGCCTCGAGCGAACATTCCCGATATTACTGCGCCGAATTCATCTCCGATTTTATCTTACTTCCGGTCAGAATGGGTCGAAAAGTCTCACGATGCTGCGAGAACGACGGTAGGAGCATTGTTTATTTAACAAAGATAAAATCGTAGCTCGGAATGGTTCTCGGGACCTCGATCGTCCGTTCCCGATATGACTGCGCCGAGTTCGTCTCCGATTTTATCTTACTTCCGGTCAGAATGGGTCGAAAAGTCTCACGATGCTGCAAGAACGACGGTAGGAGCATTGTTTATTTAACAAAGATAAAATCGGTGCTCGGAATGGTTCTCGGTGCCTCGAGCGAACATTCCCGACATTACTGCGCCGAATTCGTCTCCGATTTTATCTTACTTCCGGTCAGAATGGGTCGAAAAGTCTCACGATGCTGCGAGAACGACGGTAGGAGTATTGTTTATTTAACAAAGATAAAATCGGTGCTCGGAATGGTTCTCGGCGCCTCGAGCGAACATTCCCGATAATACTGCCCCGAATTCGTCTCCGATTTTATCTTACTTCCGGTCAGAATGGGGGAAGAAGTCTAAAGATGCAGCGAGAATGACGATTGGAGCATTGTTTATTTAACAAAGATAAAATCGGTGCTCGGACTGGTACTCGGTGCCTCGAGCGAACATTCCCGATATTACTGCGCCGAATTCGCCTCCGATTTTATCTTACTTCCGGTCAGAATGCGGGAAGAAGTCTAAAGATGCAGCGAGAACGACGATTGGAGCATTGTTGATTTAACAAAGATAAAATCGGTGCTGGGAATGGTTCTCGGGGCCTCGATCGAACATTACCGATGTTACTGCCCCGAAGTCGTCAACGATTTTATCTTACTTCCGGTCAGAATGGGTCGAGAAGTCTGGCGATGGTGCGAGAACGATGGTAGGAGCATTGTTCATTCAACAAAGATAAAATCGTAGCTCGGAATGGTTCTCGGGGCCTCGATCGTACGTTCCCGATATTACTGCGCCGCATTCGTCTCCGATTTTATCTTACTTTCGGTCAGAATGGGGCGAGAAGTCTAAAGATGCAGCGAGAACGACGATTGGAGAATTGTTTATTTAACAAAGATAAAATCGGTGCTCGGGATGGTTCTCGGAGCCTCGAGCGAACTTTCCCGATATTACAGGCCCGAATTCGTCTCCGATTTTATCTTACTTCCGGTCACAATGGGGGAAGAAGTCTAAAGATACAGCGAGAACGGCGATTGGAGCATTGTTTATTTAACAAAGATAAAATCGGTGCTCGGAATGGTTCTCGGGGCCTCGAGCGAAGATTACCGATGTTACTGCCCCGAAGTCGTCTACGATTGTATCTTATTTCCGGTCAGAATGGGTCGAGAAGTCTGGCGATGGTGCGAGAACGACGGTAGGAGCATTGTTTATTCAACAAAGATAAAATCGTAGCTCGGAATGGTTCTCGGGGCCTCGATCGTACGTTCCCGATATGACTGCGCCGAGTTCGTCTCCGATTTTATCTTACTTCCGGTCAGAATGGGTCGAAAAGTCTCACGATGCTGCGAGAACGACGGTAGGAGCATTGTTTCTTTAACAAAGATAAAATCGGTGCTCGGAATGGTTCTCGGCGCCTCGAGCGAACATTCCCGATAATACTGCCCCGAATTCGTCTAAGATTTTATCTTACTTCCGGTCAGAATGGGGGAAGAAGTCTAAAGATGCAGCGAGAATGACGATTGGAGTATTGTTTATTTAACAAAGATAAAATCGGTGCTCGGAATGGTTCTCGGTGCCTCGAGCGAACATTCCCGATATTACTGCGCCGAATTCATCTCCGATTTTATCTTACTTCCGGTCAGAATGGGTCGAAAAGTCTCACGATGCTGCGAGAACGACGGTAGGAGCATTGTTTATTTAACAAAGATAAAATCGGTGCTCGGAATGGTTCTCGGGGCCTCGAGTGAACATTCCCGATAATACTGCCCCAAATTCATCTCCGATTTTATCTTACTTCCGGTCAGAATGGGGGAAGAAGTCTAAAGATGCAGCGAGAACGACGATTGGAGCATTGTTTATTTAACAAAGATAAAATCGGTGCTCGGAATGGTTCTCGGGGCCTCGAGCGAACATTACCGATGTTACTGCCCCGAAGTCGTCAACGATTTTATCTTACTTCCGGTCAGAATGGGTCGAGAAGTCTGGCGATGGTGCGAGAACGACGGTAGGAGCATTGTTTATTCAACAAAGATAATATCGTAGCTCGGAATGGTTCTCGGGGCCACGATCGTACGTTCCCGATATTACTGCGCCGAATTCGTCTCCGATTTTATCTTACTTCCGGTCAGAATGGGTCGACAAGTCTGACGATGCTGCGAGAACGACGGTAGAAGAATTGTTTATTTAACAAAGATAAAATCGGTGCTCGGAATGGTTCTCGGGGCCTCGAGCGAACATTCCCGATAATACTGCCCCGAATGCGTCTCCGATTTTATCTTACTTCCGGTCAGAATGGGGGAAGAAGTCTAAAGATGCAGCGAGAACGACGATTGGAGCATTGTTTATTTAACAAAGATAAAATCGGTGCTTGGAATGGTTCTCGGGGCCTCGAGTGAACATTCCCGATAATACTGCCCCAAATTCGTCTCCGATTTTATCTTACTTCCGGTCAGAATGGGTCGAAAAGTCTCACGATGCTGCGAGAACGACGGTAGGAGCATTGTTTATTTAACAAAGATAAAATCGGTGCTCGGAATGGTTCTCGGGGCCTCGAGCGAACATTCCCGATAATAATGCACCGAATTCGTCTCCGATTTTATCTTACTTCCGGTCAGAATGGGGCGAGAAGTCTAAAGATGCAGCGGGAACGACGATTGGAGAATTGTTTATTTAACAAAGATAAAATCGGTGCTCGGGATGGTTCTCGGGGCCTCGAGCGAACTTTCCCGATATTACAGGCCCGAATTCGTCTCCGATTTTATCTTACTTCCGGTCAGAATGGGGGAAGAAGTCTAAAGATGCAGCGAGAACGACGATTGGAGCATTGTATATTTAACAAAGATAAAATCGGTGCTCGGAATGGTTCTCGGGGCCTCGAGCGAACATTACCAATGTTACTGCCCCGAAGTCGTCTACGATTGTATCTTATTTCCGGTCAGAACGGGTCGAGAAGTCTGGCGATGGTGCGAGAACGACGGTAGGAGCATTGTTTATTCTACAAAGATAAAATCGTAGCTCGGAATGGTTCTCGGGACCTCGATCGTCCGTTCCCGATATGACTGCGCCGAGTTCGTCTCCGATTTTATCTTACTTCCGGTCAGAATGGGTCGAAAAGTCTCACGATGCTGCAAGAACGACGGTAGGAGCATTGTTTATTTAACAAAGATAAAATCGGTGCTCGGAATGGTTCTCGGTGCCTCGAGCGAACATTCCCGACATTACTGCGCCGAATTCGTCTCCGATTTTATCTTACTTCCGGTCAGAATGGGTCGAAAAGTCTCACGATGCTGCGAGAACGACGGTAGGAGTATTGTTTATTTAACAAAGATAAAATCGGTGCTCGGAATGGTTCTCGGCGCCTCGAGCGAACATTCCCGATAATACTGCCCCGAATTCGTCTCCGATTTTATCTTACTTCCGGTCAGAATGGGGGAAGAAGTCTAAAGATGCAGCGAGAATGACGATTGGAGCATTGTTTATTTAACAAAGATAAAATCGGTGCTCGGACTGGTACTCGGTGCCTCGAGCGAACATTCCCGATATTACTGCGCCGAATTCGTCTCCGATTTTATCTTACTTCCGGTCAGAATGCGGGAAGAAGTCTAAAGATGCAGCGAGAACGACAATTGGATCATTGTTTATTTAACAAAGATAAAATCGGTGCTCGGAACGGTTCTCGGGGCCTCGAGCGAACATTACCGATATTACTGCCCCGAAGTCGTCAACGATTTTATCTTACTTCCGGTCAGAATGGGTCGAGAAATCTGGCGATGGTGCGAGAACGACGGTAGGAGCATTGTTTATTCAACAAAGATAATATCGTAGCTCGGAATGGATCTCGGGGCCTCGATCGTACGTTCCCGATATTACTGCGCCGAATTCGTCTCCGATTTTATCTTACTTCCGGTCAGAATGGGTCGACAAGTCTGACGATGCTGCGAGAACGACGGTAGACGAATTGTTTATTTAACAAAGATAAAATCGGTGCTCGGAATGGTTCTCTGGGCCTCGAGCGAACATTCCCGATAATACTGCCCCGAATGCGTCTCCGATTTTATCTTACTTCCGGTCAGAATGGGGGAAGAAGTCTAAAGATGCAGCGAGAACGACGATTGGAGCATTGTTTATTTAACAAAGATAAAATCGGTGCTTGGAATGGTTCTCGGGGCCTCGAGTGAACATTCCCGATAATACTGCCCCAAATTCGTCTCCGATTTTATCTTACTTCCGGTCAGAATGGGTCGAAAAGTCTCACGATGCTGCGAGAACGACGGTAGGAGCATTGTTTATTTAACAAAGATAAAATCGGTGCTCGGAATGGTTCTCGGGGCCTCGAGCGAACATTCCCGATAATACTGCACCGAATTCGTCTCCGATTTTATCTTACTTCCGGTCAGAATGGGGCGAGAAGTCTAAAGATGCAGCGGGAACGACGATTGGAGAATTGTTTATTTAACAAAGATAAAATCGGTGCTCGGGATGGTTCTCGGGGCCTCGAGCGAACTTTCCCGATATTACAGGCCCGAATTCGTCTCCGATTTTATCTTACTTCCGGTCAGAATGGGGGAAGAAGTCTAAAGATGCAGCGAGAACGACGATTGGAGCATTGTTTATTTAACAAAGATAAAATCGGTGCTCGGAATGGTTCTCGGGGCCTCGAGCGAATATTACCAATGTTACTGCCCCGAAGTCGTCTACGATTGTATCTTATTTCCGGTCAGAACGGGTCGAGAAGTCTGGCGATGGTGCGAGAACGACGGTAGGAGCATTGTTTATTCTACAGAGATAAAATCGTAGCTCGGAATGGTTCTCGGGACCTCGATCGTCCGTTCCCGATATGACTGCGCCGAGTTCGTCTCCGATTTTATCTTACTTCCGGTCAGAATGGGTCGAAAAGTCTCACGATGCTGCAAGAACGACGGTAGGAGCATTGTTTATTCAACAAAGATAAAATCGGTGCTCGGAATGGTTCTCGGTGCCTCGAGCGAACATTCCCGACATTACTGCGCCGAATTCGTCTCCGATTTTATCTTACTTCCGGTCAGAATGGGTCGAAAAGTCTCACGATGCTGCGAGAACGACGGTAGGAGTATTGTTTATTTAACAAAGATAAAATCGGTGCTCGGAATGGTTCTCGGCGCCTCGAGCGAACATTCCCGATAATACTGCCCCGAATTCGTCTCCGATTTTATCTTACTTCCGGTCAGAATGGGGGAAGAAGTCTAAAGATGCAGCGAGAATGACGATTGGAGCATTGTTTATTTAACAAAGATAAAATCGGTGCTCGGAATGGTACTCGGTGCCTCGAGCGAACATTCCCGATCTTACTGCGCCGAATTCGTCTCCGATTTTATCTTACTTCCGGTCAGAATGCGGGAAGAAGTCTAAAGATGCAGCGAGAACGACGATTGGAGCATTGTTTATTTAACAAAGATAAAATCGGTGCTCGGAATGGTTCTCGGGGCCTCGAGCGAACATTACCGATATTACTGCCCCGAAGTCGTCAACGATTTTATCTTACTTCCGGTCAGAATGGGTCGAGAAGTCTGGCGATGGTGCGAGAACGAGGGTAGGAGCATTGTTCATTCAACAAAGATAAAATCGTAGCTCGGAATGGTTCTCGGGGCCTCGATCGTGCGTTCCCGATATTACTGCGCCGAATTCGTCTCCGATTTTATCTCACTTCCGGTCAGAATGGGTCGACAAGTCTGACGATGCTGCGAGAACGACGGTAGAAGAATTGTTTATTTAACAAAGATAAAATCGGTGCTCGGAATGGTTCTCGGGGCCTCGAGCGAACATTCCCGATAATACTGCCCCGAATGCGTCTCCGATTTTATCTTACTTCCGGTCAGAATGGGGGAAGAAGTCTAAAGATGCAGAGAGAACGACGATTGGAGCATTGTTTATTTAACAAAGATAAAATCGGTGCTCGGAATGGTTCTCGGGGCCTCGAGCGAACATTACCGATGTTACTGCCCCGAAGTCGTCTACGATTGTATCTTATTTCCGGTCAGAATGGGTGGAGAAGTCTGGTGATGGTGCGAGAACGACGGTAGGAGCATTGTTTATTCAACAAAGATAAAATCGTAGCTCGGAATGGTTCTCGGGGCCTCGATCGTACGTTCCCGATATGACTGCGCCGAGTTCGTCTCCGATTTTATCTTACTTCCGGTCAGAATGGGTCGAAAAGTCTCACGATGCTGCAAGAACGACGGTAGGAGCATTGTTTATTTAACAAAGATAAAATCGGTGCTCGGAATGGTTCTCGGTGCCTCGAGCGAACATTCCCGATAATACTGCCCCAAATTCGTCTCCGATTTTATCTTACTTCCGGTCAGAATGGGTCGAAAAGTCTCACGATGCTGCGAGAACGACGTTAGGAGTATTGTTTATTTAACAAAGATAAAATCGGTGCTCGGAATGGTTCTCGGCGCCGCGAGCGAACATTCCCGATAATACTGCCCCGAATTCGTCTCCGATTTTATCTTACTTCCGGTCAGAATGGGGGAAGAAGTCTAAAGATGCAGCGAGAATGACGATTGGAGCATTGTTTATTTAACAAAGATAAAATCGGTGCTCGGAATGGTACGCGGTGCCTCGAGTGAACATTCCCGATATTACTGCGCCGAATTCGTCTCCGATTTTATCTTACTTCCGGTCAGAATGGGGGAAGAAGTCTAAAGATGCAGCGAGAACGACGATTGGAGCATTGTTGATTTAACAAAGATAAAATCGGTGCTCGGAATGGTTCTCGGGGCCTCGATCGAACATTACCGATGTTACTGCCCCGAAGTCGTCAACGATTTTATCTTACTTCCGGTCAGAATGGGTCGAGAAGTCTGGCGATGGTGCGAGAACGACGGTAGGAGCATTGTTCATTCAACAAAGATAAAATCGTAGCTCGGAATGGTTCTCGGGGCCTCGATCGTACGTTCCCGATATTACTGCGCCGCATTCGTCTCCGATTTTATCTTACTTTCGGTCAGAATGGGGCGAGAAGTCTAAAGATGCAGCGAGAACGACGATTGGAGAATTGTTTATTTAACAAAGATAAAATCGGTGCTCGGGATGGTTCTCGGAGCCTCGAGCGAACTTTCCCGATATTACGGGCCCGAATTCGTCTCCGATTTTATCTTACTTCCGGTCACAATGGGGGAAGAAGTCTAAAGATACAGCGAGAACGGCGATTGGAGCATTGTTTATTTAACAAAGATAAAATCGGTGCTCGGAATGGTTCTCGGGGCCTCGAGCGAAGATTACCGATGTTACTGCCCCGAAGTCGTCTACGATTGTATCTTATTTCCGGTCAGAATGGGTCGAGAAGTCTGGCGATGGTGCGAGAACGACGGTAGGAGCATTGTTTATTCAACAAAGATAAAATCGTAGCTCAGAATGGTTCTCGGGGCCTCGATCGTACGTTCCCGATATGACTGCGCCGAGTTCGTCTCCGATTTTATCTTACTTCCGGTCAGAATGGGTCGAAAAGTCTCACGATGCTGCGAGAACGACGGTAGGAGCATTGTTTCTTTAACAAAGATAAAATCGGTGCTCGGAATGGTTCTCGGCGCCTCGAGCGAACATTCCCGATAATACTGCCCCGAATTCGTCTAAGATTTTATCTTACTTCCGGTCAGAATGGGGGAAGAAGTCTAAAGATGCAGCGAGAATGACGATTGGAGTATTGTTTATTTAACAAAGATAAAATCGGTGCTCGGAATGGTTCTCGGTGCCTCGAGCGAACATTCCCGATATTACTGCGCCGAATTCATCTCCGATTTTATCTTACTTCCGGTCAGAATGGGTCGAAAAGTCTCACGATGCTGCGAGAACGACGGTAGGAGCATTGTTTATTTAACAAAGATAAAATCGGTGCTCGGAATGGTTCTCGGGGCCTCGAGTGAACATTCCCGATAATACTGCCCCAAATTCATCTCCGATTTTATCTTACTTCCGGTCAGAATGGGGGAAGAAGTCTAAAGATGCAGCGAGAACGACGATTGGAGCATTGTTTATTTAACAAAGATAAAATCGGTGCTCGGAATGGTTCTCGGGGCCTCGAGCGAACATTACCGATGTTACTGCCCCGAAGTCGTCAACGATTTTATCTTACTTCCGGTCAGAATGGGTCGAGAAGTCTGGCGATGGTGCGAGAACGACGGTAGGAGCATTGTTTATTCAACAAAGATAATATCGTAGCTCGGAATGGTTCTCGGGGCCTCGATCGTACGTTCCCGATATTACTGCGCCGAATTCGTCTCCGATTTTATCTTACTTCCGGTCAGAATGGGTCGACAAGTCTGACGATGCTGCGAGAACGACGGTAGAAGAATTGTTTATTTAACAAAGATAAAATCGGTGCTCGGAATGGTTCTCGGGGCCTCGAGCGAACATTCCCGATAATACTGCCCCGAATGCGTCTCCGATTTTATCTTACTTCCGGTCAGAATGGGGGAAGAAGTCTAAAGATACAGCGAGAACGACGATTGGAGCATTGTTTATTTAACAAAGATAAAATCGGTGCTTGGAATGGTTCTCGGGGCCTCGAGTGAACATTCCCGATAATACTGCCCCAAATTCGTCTCCGATTTTATCTTACTTCCGGTCAGAATGGGTCGAAAAGTCTCACGATGCTGCGAGAACGACGGTAGGAGCATTGTTTATTTAACAAAGATAAAATCGGTGCTCGGAATGGTTCTCGGGGCCTCGAGCGAACATTCCCGATAATACTGCACCGAATTCGTCTCCGATTTTATCTTACTTCCGGTCAGAATGGGGCGAGAAGTCTAAAGATGCAGCGGGAACGACGATTGGAGAATTGTTTATTTAACAAAGATAAAATCGGTGCTCGGGATGGTTCTCGGGGCCTCGAGCGAACTTTCCCGATATTACAGGCCCGAATTCGTCTCCGATTTTATCTTACTTCCGGTCAGAATGGGGGAAGAAGTCTAAAGATGCAGCGAGAACGACGATTGGAGCATTGTATATTTAACAAAGATAAAATCGGTGCTCGGAATGGTTCTCGGGGCCTCGAGCGAACATTACCAATGTTACTGCCCCGAAGTCGTCTACGATTGTATCTTATTTCCGGTCAGAACGGGTCGAGAAGTCTGGCGATGGTGCGAGAACGACGGTAGGAGCATTGTTTATTCTACAAAGATAAAATCGTAGCTCGGAATGGTTCTCGGGACCTCGATCGTCCGTTCCCGATATGACTGCGCCGAGTTCGTCTCCGATTTTATCTTACTTCCGGTCAGAATGGGTCGAAAAGTCTCACGATGCTGCAAGAACGACGGTAGGAGCATTGTTTATTTAACAAAGATAAAATCGGTGCTCGGAATGGTTCTCGGTGCCTCGAGCGAACATTCCCGACATTACTGTGCCGAATTCGTCTCCGATTTTATCTTACTTCCGGTCAGAATGGGTCGAAAAGTCTCACGATGCTGCGAGAACGACGGTAGGAGTATTGTTTATTTAACAAAGATAAAATCGGTGCTCGGAATGGTTCTCGGCGCCTCGAGCGAACATTCCCGATAATACTGCCCCGAATTCGTCTCCGATTTTATCTTACTTCCGGTCAGAATGGGGGAAGAAGTCTAAAGATGCAGCGAGAATGACGATTGGAGCATTGTTTATTTAACAAAGATAAAATCGGTGCTCGGACTGGTACTCGGTGCCTCGAGCGAACATTCCCGATATTACTGAGCCGAATTCGTCTCCGATTTTATCTTACTTCCGGTCAGAATGCGGGAAGAAGTCTAAAGATGCAGCGAGAACGACAATTGGAGCATTGTTTATTTAACAAAGATAAAATCGGTGCTCGGAATGGTTCTCGGGGCCTCGAGCGAACATTACCGATATTACTGCCCCGAAGTCGTCAACGATTTTATCTTACTTCCGGTCAGAATGGGTCGAGAAATCTGGCGATGGTGCGAGAACGAGGGTAGGAGCATTGTTCATTCAACAAAGATAAAATCGTAGCTCGGAATGGTTCTCGGGGCCTCGATCGTACGTTCCCGATATTACTGCGCCGAATTCGTCTCCGATTTTATCTTACTTCCGGTCAGAATGGGTCGACAAGTCTGACGATGCTGCGAGAACGACGGTAGAAGAATTGTTTATTTAACAAAGATAAAATCGGTGCTCGGAATGGTTCTCGGGGCCTCGAGCGAACATTCCCGATAATACTGCCCCGAATGCGTCTCCGATTTTATCTTACTTCCGGTCAGAATGGGGGAAGAAGTCTAAAGATGCAGCGAGAACGACGATTGGAGCATTGTTTATTTAACAAAGATAAAATCGGTGTTCGGAATGGTTCTCGGGGTCTCGAGTGAACATTCCCGATAATACTGCCCCAAATTCGTCTCCGATTTTATCTTACTTCCGGTCAGAATGGGTCGAAAAGTCTCACGATGCTGCGAGAACGACGGTAGGAGCATTGTTTATTTAACAAAGATAAAATCGGTGCTCGGAATGGATCTCGGGGACTCGAGCGAACATTACCGATAATACTGCCCCAAATTTGTCTCCGATTTTATCTTACTTCCGGTGAGAATGGGTCGACAAGTCTGACGATGCTGCGAGAACGACGGTAGAAGAATTGTTTATTTAACAAAGATAAAATCGGTGCTCGGAATGGTTCTCGGGGCCTCGAGTGAACGTTTCCGATAATACTGCCCCAAATTCGTCTCCGATTTTATCTTACTTCCGGTCAGAATGGGGGAAGAAGTGTAAAGATGCAGCGAGAACGACGATTGGAGCATTGTTTATTTAACAAAGATAAAATCGGTGCTCGGAATGGTTCTCGGGGCCTCGAGTGAACATTCCCGATAATACTGCCCCAAATTCGTCTCCGATTTTATCTTACTTCCGGTCAGAATGGGGGAAGAAGTCTAAAGATGCAGCGAGAACGACGATTGGAGCATTGTTTATTTAACAAAGATAAAATCGGTGCTCGGAATGGTTCTCGGGGCCTCGAGCGAACATTACCGATGTTACTGCCCCGAAGTCGTCAACGATTTTATCTTACTTCCGGTCAGAATGGGTCGAGAAGTCTGGCGATGGTGCGAGAACGACGGTAGGAGCATTCTTTATTCAACAAAGATAAAATCGTAGCTCGGAATGGTTGTCGGGGCCTCGATCGTACGTTCCCGATATTACTGCGCCGAATTCGTCTCCGATTTTTTCTTACTTCCGGTCAGAATGGGTCGACAAGTCTGACGATGCTGCGAGAACGACGGTAGAAGAATTGTTTATTTAACAAAGATAAAATCGGTGCTCGGAATGGTTCTCGGGGCCTCGAGCGAACATTCCCGATAATACTGCCCCGAATGCGTCTCCGATTTTATCTTACTTCCGGTCAGAATGGGTCGAGAAGTCTGGCGATGGTGCGAGAACGACGGTAGGAGCATTGTTTATTCAACAAAGATAAAATCGTAGCTCGGAATGGTTCTCGGAGCCTCGATCGTACGTTCCCGATATTACTGCGCCGAATTCGTCTCCGATTTTATCTTACTTCCGGTCAGAATGGGTCGACAAGTCTGACGATGCTGCGAGAACGACGGTAGAAGAATTGTTTATTTAACAAAAATAAAATCGCTGCTCGGAATGGTTCTCGGGGCCTCGAGCGAACTTTCCCGATACTACTGGCCCGAATTCGTCTCCGATTTTATCTTACTTCCGGTCAGAATGGGGGACGAAGTCTAAAGATGCAGCGAGAACGACGATTGGAGCATTGTTTATTTAACAAAGATAAAATCGGTGCTCGGAATGGTTCTCGGGGCCTCGAGCGAACATTACCGATGTTACTGCCCCGAAGTCGTCTACGATTTTATCTTACTTCCGGTCAGAATTGGTCGAGAAGTCTGGCGATGGTGCGAGAACGACGGTAGGAGCATTGTTTATTCAACAAAGATAAAATCGTAGCTCAGAATGGTTCTCGGGGCCTCGATCGTACGTTCCCGATATTACTGAGCCGAATTCGTCTCCGATTTTATCTTACTTCCGGTCAGAATGGGTCGAAAAGTCTCGCGATGCTGCAAGAACGACGGTAGGAGCACTGTTTATTTAACAAAGATAAAATCGGTGCTCGGAATGGTTCTCGGGGCCTCGAGCGAGCATTACCGATAATACTGCCCCAAATTTGTCTCCGATTTTATCTTACTTCCGGTCAGAATGGGTCGAGAAGTCTGACGATGCTGCGAGCACGACGGTAGGAGAATTGTTTATTTAACAAAGATAAAATCGGTTTTCGGGATGGTTCTCGGGGCCTCGAGCGAACTTTCCCCATATTACTGGCCCGAATTCGTCTCCGATTTTATCTTACTTCCAGTCAGAATGGGGCAAGAAGTCTAAAGATGCAGCGAGAACCATTCCGAGCACCGATTTTATCTTTGTTAAATAAACAATGATCCAATCGTCGTTCTCGCTGCATCGTCAGACTTCTCGACCCATTGTGACCGGAAGTAAGATAAAATCGGTGACGATTTCGGGGCAGTAATATCGGGAACGTACGATCGAGGCCCCGAGTACCATTCCGATCTACGATTTTATCTTTGTTCAATAAACAATGCCCCTCCCGTCGTTCTCGCACCATCTTCAGAATGCTCGACCCATTCTGACCGGAAGTAAGATAAAATCGGAGACGATTTCGGGGCAGTATTATCGGGAATGTTCGCTCGATGCCCCGAGAACCATTCCGAGCACCGATTTTATCTTTGTTAAATAAACAATTCTTCTACCGTCGTTCTCGCAGCATCGTCAGACTTGTCGACCCATTCTGACCGGAAGTAAGATAAAATTGGAGACGAATTTGGAGCAGTATTATGGGTAATGTTCGCTCGAGGCCCCGAGAACCATTCCGAGCACCGATTTTATCTTTGTTAAATAAACAATGCTCCCACCGTCGTTCTCGCAGCATCGTGAGACTTTTCGACCCATTCTGACCGGAAGTAAGATAAAATCGGAGACGAATTCGGCGCAGTAATATCGGGAATGTTCGCCCGAGCCACCGAGAACCATTCCGAGCACCGATTTTATCTTTGTTAAATAAACAATACTCCAATCGTCGTTCTCGCTGCATCTTTAGACTTCTTCCCCCATTCTGACCGGAAGTAAGATAAAATCGCAGACTATTAGAGAATGTAATTATGAAGCTGCGATCAAAATTCAAATCGATTCATGCTAAGGGTTCGCGTATTCCGGCCTCCCAGTTTGAAAAACAATTTTTTCAAGGTGGGCTCTGTAGTCGCTATTTTGTATGAAAATTACAATAATTTTTACATACTTTAATTTGACTTCCATAAACCCTCTCATAAGAAATCCTATTCCTTGTTTCATACTGCCAAAATAAATTGTCAAAGTTAGGCCTAATTTTCTGCCGCTCGAGTGGTGTTACCCCTTAAGCGAAACCGCAAACAGAGTCGCAACGCTTTGGGATTTCCATAATCAACCCGTATCGGTACGTGAAAAATTGTGTCTCAGGCGGTGCAGAAGATCTTCTCATCTGTTTTCAATCCTAAAAAAACGTCGTATCGATTTTTGTCTGCCGGAACCGATTGATTTCGCCTCCCCTAATGAGGAAATGGAAAGCTTCTCCTCATGTTTCCTAACCCAGCTCGAACACACTTTGAGATGATACTCGTACAGAAAAATGTATTTTTGGAGATCAATCCGACTATGATACTGAACGGAGTGTTCGAATGAGAAATGAAATCCCGAAAACATCCAATTCTCGAAAATGTAGCGTCAAGTTATTGAGAGTTTGTTAATAAAAACTTACGTATTGATTTTTTTTTCAATACGCAAAAAAAATCGCTCGGTTTATCGAAATTCGATAATCATTCACAATTCTTTGGTTTTGTTAATTTTTATTTCTTAACATAGCAAAAAGAACAGGCGCTCTCGATGGATAGTCGCGGCAAAATTCGTAATGGTCATTAATTGCGGCGCGCTTCACGCTTTGGCACGCAATACGCCGAGCGATAGCAGACGATAGGTGAAACGTCAAATCGTGTGTCACGATTCTTGGGCCGAATAGGTTGACAGGCAACGTAGCAAATGATTCGCTAAACATCAGATCATGCGCGCTGGCATTTGTCAAACGCTGCTGTTTCGCAGAACCTTCTTGACGTCGGCTACGACTTCGTGGCCCTTCGTCTACTCTTCTGCCCTTTTCGATCGTCCAACATGGCGGATTCGAGCGTCAATTTCGAAGATCGAACGCCTATTTTCTAATGCTTCCCATTTGATGGCGGAGGCGAAAAAGAGAAAACGGCTCGGTAGAAATCTTCGGCGTAACCTGCCGAACCCGGCATTTCCCGCTGTTACACCTATTCTGGATCACCCTGTATATTATATACTATATACAGGTATATATTGTCGGAGAAGGGTCGGGACAACTGCCGCCCTCCGAGCGCTAGACCCATTAGGAGCGCGCGTACCGCTCTCTACCTGGTTAATGGGCTGTAGAAGCTATAATATTGGGAATTTCCGCATGAAAATTTCACAGTATATTCTTAAGATGCTATACCTTTGAAATATCGAAAAAAATCGATTTTTTGAAATGTCTAGACCACCGGGTCCCCTTAACCCACATATTAATCACCTCCGAAACCTTCTCAATTCCTTCTGCAGCCGTCAGTCCGATCCGGTCTCTCGTGGAGTGGTACCAAATGTCAATGTTGATAAGGACAAAAATTTCAAGGGTTTATAAGTTCATGCGGTCCGTCGAGAAAAATCCGTATTATCACGGTACTCTTGACTGCTCAATTTCCCATCGTTTGGTATTTTTGGCAACGCCCATACGTGAACCAATAAAAACCCATCGCTCCTCTTCGGAGTAATATTTCACAGTTATGCGGAGTGGGTTTTTCGTAAATTGACAACGAGAAAAATGTCAATACGCAGCATCGGAATCCCGCAAATCGCTCAAAT
Organism: Ophion obscuratus; assembly: GCA_964007375.1. Classification (NCBI taxonomy): domain Eukaryota; kingdom Metazoa; phylum Arthropoda; class Insecta; order Hymenoptera; family Ichneumonidae; genus Ophion; species Ophion obscuratus. The sequence continues at coordinate 47,730,146 of OZ023313.1, forward strand.
CGACATTATATTCGAGTAGCGTGGAAAAATTTGAGGAACAAAATGGTTATTCCTGCACGTGCGATAGGGGGAATCCCAATAATAATTGGTGCGAAATAATTTGCAGGTATAATAGGCAATCCAAATATTTTTAGTGAAACTGTGAAAACTGTATCGCTCTTCCGGCGGATAAAACGAAACAAGTGTTCATGCATTATGAATGTCGTTAATAGTTCGCCATTGAGTAAGCAAAATGGAAACCGGCGTCATGGATACAAACATCTGGCTATTGTTAAATAATTAAATTTTCATTTCTTTCAGTTTGGTTTTAAGTTCAGCTCAACTTAAATCTTAGTTCTTCTTTGAAAGAAAACATTATCAATAAGTGTAAACGTTTTTTGAATAAACTAAGCGAACGCTCGTATTTCGAGTTTCAGTTCGTCACTTACATTTGCTGTTTTCATGTTCTCATCTGAAATTAATTATCTTAAGACTTGTCTAGAGCAAATGTTTCGTTTCGGACGCCACGTTGCGTCCATGCGAACCTCAATGTTTCACGCAAGATTGTTATTCGTATCTACAAATGGTCCGGAATCACCAGCAAAATGCCCTTCTCTGTTCCAACCCGTTATAGCGCGCAAGGACTTTCTTCCATTGTACAAACGTTCATGCGTGTACGGTATACGTGCTTATAGGTTCTTTCTTGAGAGGTTATTCAACATCATTTACTGAGAATCATCGTAATTGGCGCTCAGCACCGTAAAAGTAAAAAAACACGGAAAAGATCTCTCCACACGATTACCCAAGTGAGCTTATATTATTAGTGTTGGACCATAATTAATGGTAATTCGAGGGTGATTTATTGAGCACGCTTTTAATTTACGTTAAGTATTTATACTTATACGACCACACTGAGAAAAAAAAACAAATGAATCAAAAAAATATATTGGTTGACCCAAATAAATGTCTGAACGCGGAGTGCCACCTATAAATGAGATAGTTACAATACTTTAAAATATTGGACAATGCGATTGATTTAAATAACATATATTTTATTTGAGAATCTCTTCTCTTCTCTGAATATCTACATTATCATTCAAATAAAATTATATTCTATTGAAATCTTTCTAGGTATGGATGAAATAAATAAGCGGTTTCTACCACGTTTTTTAATTCGTACAAAAATAGAAGCAATACAAGGAATTACTTTTTTACCACATAGAAAGGAATATGCCATGAGACGTAACATTTTCGTACTCCGTACAATATCAAAAGTAGTTGCATGAGATGGAGATTGCATGATATACACTTGGAGACAAGTGTATATCATGATTGAAAAATTAACAATATGGATTCGAAATAATGGTATTTTGTGCCACACAGTACAGGTGTCATCTGTAACAACACATTTAATCTCTAGTAGGACAAAAATATAAAATTCGATGATATAAATGTTCATTGCAATAAAAATAATATATTTGTGAATTCGAAAAGTCATGTTTTTAATATGATTACCCTTGCAAACATTTCGTGATTATTAGTTCAAATAAATGTACACTCACGAGAATAGCTGAAAACATTTGAAATAAGTTCTTTGGAAAAGGGTAGTTAGGGTAAATATTATACTGGTAAGAAGAGATCGTACACTTTGATCTCAGCGGCACGCCGAACAGCGACTTCAGGTAGAGTTTCTCCGGCGCTTAAGTAGATTTTCGTTTCGTGCTACGCTTACGATAAACGAGCCCGTGTACGGCTTCTAGCGGTTCCTCCGAGAACTACGGGAATAGATTCATACATATATAGGGAGACGACGATGACGTCACAGGTGTTGTGTAGAGGGTATCCCGCGGCGGCGCGTGGTGGGGGTGTCTGGCGGTCGCGGTTGCGTCGCTGTGGCATGTATGGGGAATTAGTGGTGGGTGGAGTCGGCAGTGTCGGAGGGGGTGGGGGGATTGGGCCCTTTTTCGGGAGCTCGTGGTTAAGTGGGGGGTGTTTCGAGCTGCTTTTCCGAATAGACTGACTGGTGGTGTCTTCTGTATATATCGAAGACCTGTTTACTGCTAGAACAAGCGGGTGGGGACTACGCCGCGTGGATCGTATGGGGGAGGAAGGTCTTACACCGTGGGGATAGGGAGCTTCGGGTAAAGAAAAAGCGCGATGATTTACGTGAATACATGTATCGAAGTTTTTATTCAACATTTTGTCCGTTCATACATATTGTGTGTGTGTGTGTGTGTGTGTGTGAGTGTGTGTGTGTGTGCGTGCGTGCGTGCGTGCGTGCGTGCGTGCGTGTGTGCGTGCGTGCGTGTGCGTGCGTGCGTGCGTGCGTGCGTGTGTGTGTGTGTGTGTGTGTGTGTGTGTGTGTGTGTGTGTGTGTGTGTGTGTGTGTGTGTGTGTGTGTGTGTGTGTGTGTGTGTGTGTGTGTGTGTGTGTGTGTGTGTGTGTGTGTGTGTGTGTGTGTGTGTGAACATGCAGATGTGAAAGTCGGCGTCTATCACACCTACTTGAAAAATGAATGCCATAGAAATGCTGGATGTGAAATAAAGTCCTAACCTATAAATCTTATTTTATGCAGCTGTAGTAACAAAGAGGCGCGCTCTTCCAAGATGTCACTACATCCGGGTTTTGTTTTCATTTCCACAGGTGACACCGAGGTATTTATTCATGCAAAGTACTCAATAATGCGTGGATGCCACCGCACGATTTCTCGTGTGAAAACCCCAGATCATCCACAGTTATACTCCCTTTTAACTAGTTCATTTCGTTTCCATGTCTCCCCACTATTCTTGTAGTATTACAATATAAGAACACTATAGTGTGGAACTATAGTGCACTCCTAAAATAGAGGAAAAATATGGAAAAAAGATTCCCGAATGAAAACGACTTCTACCACCGCAGGCTTTACACTGCGAATCGAGCAGTCACTTTTGCCGACATCACCTCTTGAAACTTCCGTTGTGAACTCACGTGAAAATGGCTGAGAAAATTCCACAACTTGAACAAAACCTGCGCGATCAAGCCGCACTTATAAATTCCGTGGAAGAGTATATAGTATGGGAGCAACAATGTGATCAGTGTGTGGAGTCATTGGAAACAAAAACCCGAATTAAACGACCGCGATTATCACTCGGAAATCCGCAATCGTTGGTAGCAGGAATCGCTCGTTTAGAAGGTTTAAAAAATGTTCTACGCAGACGATTTTTACATACGGGTGCGCGAAACAGTGATCGTGGTTTGATCTGGCGAGAGATTGATACGGCGTTCGAAAATCGTGTCCTGACCGGCTACGTCATCAATAACAACCATATTGAACCTCGTCAGTTTCTCTAAGAGGTGTGTGATATGATGCTTTCACACGTGCAAGACATTACCAACAAACACTTCAGTGTGAAAGTGAATACCGTTTTCAATGGTGAATTTGAGTCAGGTGACAAACGTGCAACTAAAAGTATCAACACGAACAACTTTGAACGTTTTACCACATCCAATTTACGTGAGTGGTATACACAACGAGTTGTTGAGCCTACTCTGGCATCTCTCGAAGATTTTCAAAATCGTGATAGCGGATGGAGATTGTCACGGATACTGGACATAACATTAAATATCAACAAATACAATCCAATGCGTGCCGGATGTCAAACTGTTTTGACGCGGGAAATAATCCCGAAGAAAGCAGTGATGAATATAAAGTCTAAGGATAACGCATGTTTCGCGTGGGCAGTGGTGGCTGCTCTTTATCCAGTGGAAACAAACGTGCATCGAGTAATTTCATATCCACACTATTCAATTGTACTGCGTCTTCAGGGAATTGCTTTTCCAATGACTCTCAATCAAATAAAAAAATTTGAATCGCAAAACAATGTTTCCATTAATGTATTTACAACGGAAAAGAAAGGCATCGTTCCAATTCGAATATGCGCCCAAAAACTGGTTAAACACGTCAATTTATTGTACGTGGAGGATTCGTCGGACCACAGCGTGGGAAACTTTGTATGGATAAAAAATTGATCCCGGCTCGTGCGCACGCAGCTGAACAAAAAAAAGTGAAAAAACACATCTGCGATCAGTGAGTAACAAGAAGCATACTCGAGAATACACATATGAGCAAGTATGTACTTCAATAATATAATTCTTTCCATCGGTTTGTTATAGGTGTTTGCACTACTTTTATACGGAGGCTAAATTACGATCGCACGAGATGGATTGTGGACAATCAAACGACTGTGTCATTCGATTACCTGGTAAAACAGACAAATGGCTAGCGTTCGAAAACTTTCAACGAAAAGAGCAACTTCCATTTGTGATTTATGCGGATCTCGACTGCGTTTTGGCAAATGTTGACAACAAAAATATACAGTAACAGCACGAAGTGTTTAGCGTAGCGTACTACGTACATTGCTCGTATGACGATTCGTTATCGGGATACTACTCGTGGCGCGATGCCAATTGCATCCCATGGTTTGTTGAGAACCTTAAAAATTTAGCTTTGCGCATCAACGATATTCTATCGGATAGTGTTCCCGTGGTACTTCTAACTCCAGATGAGCGGGCAAAATTTCGAAGCGCTGCTCAATGCCATATATGTGAAAAACCATTTGCCGAAGACGACATACGCGTTCGTGATCATTGCCGTCTAACCGGACGGTATAGAGGTATATAATTACCAACGGTATTTTTTCATAATTTGTCCAGCTATGGTGCACAGCTCATCATCGAGGAACTAGCCACAGCATTTGCCGGGGAAACCACTGTGCTGCCCATAACTAAAGAGGAATACATTTCTTTTACAAAAACATTTCGAACGGCAGACAAATCACATCCGATTGAATTACGCTTCGTCGATTCATACAAATTTCTCAATGCAAGTTTGGATGACCTGGCCTCATTTTTAACAATGGACAAACTAAAAATTTTACGTTCGCAATTTCGTGACATAACAAGCGATAGTTTCGTCCTATTAACTCGAAAGGGCGTCTTCCCCAATGAATATATTGATAGTGTAAACCGATTGGAAGACTATCACCTACCACCACGAGACTCATTCTACAGTACTTTGACTGGTGACATTGTAAGTGAGAATGAATACGCTCACGCCAAGAATGTATGGGAACGGTTTTCTATTCAAACGTTAGGTGAATATAGTGACTTGTATTTGAAGACCGAAGTTTTGTTGCTGGCCGACGTTTTTGAGAACTTTCGCAATAGCTTTATGGAGCATTACAGGCTCGACCCCGCTTATTATTATACTCTCCCGGGCTACACATGGGATGCATTATTGAAACATACATGCGTCAACTTCGAATTGTTCACCGACATTGACATGGTATTATTTGGTGAACGGGGTATACGTGGTGGCCTGAGTCAGTGCTCAAATAGGTATGCGCGCGCCAATAACAAATACATGGAATCATTCGATCCATCAAGGTCCTCATCATACTTGATGTATTTCGATGTAAATAATTCGTATGGATGGGCAATGTGTCAACCATTGCCCTATGCTGATTTTCGATGGGTCGATGAGTTGTCGACATTCGATTTATCATCTATCACGCTAGATTCACCGACCGGTTACATTCTTGAGGTTGACTTAGAGTACCCGGAATGTCTACACGATGCACACACGGACTTACCGTTTTGTTCAACACATGGTAAACCGCCGGATGGACAATACGAAAAACTGCTTGCAACCGTGCATAACAAGGAACGGTCTGTTATTCATTATCGCAATCTGCAGCAGTGTGTACGACACGGTCTAAAAACACAAAAATTCATAAAATACTCCAATTCTCCCAATCGCCCTGGCTACGAACATATATCGAGCTGAACACGCAGTTCCGAACCCAAGCAAAGAATAATTTTGAAAAAATCTCTATAAATTGATGAATAATGCGGTGTTTGGGAAAACAATAGAAAAGGTGCGCAATTACGTAGACGTCAAGATTTTAACACGGTGGGAGGGCAGATACGGTGCAGAGGCAATGATTGCAAAACCAAATTTTCATAGCCGAAGTGTTTTTGCAGAAAACCTTATTGCTGTCGAATTACGCAAGCTCGAGGTGAAATTTAATAAACCAATATATGTGGGTATGTGCATACTCGACATATCGAAGACGTGTTTATATGATTTTCATCATGAGTACATGGTGATTCTGTATAAAGAAAAATGTACAGTGCTGTACACCGATACAGATAGTCTAATATACAACATTGAGTGTGAGGATGTGTACGACGACATGAAGCGTAATATCCATCGTTTTGATACGAGCGAGTACCCGGCGAGCAATGGGTATTATATACCGCTTGTCAACAAAAATGTTCCCGGACTTATGAAAGACGAAAATAATGTGCGAGTCGATGGTACAGACGTTACGAAGAAACTGAAGCGCGATAAGAGTAACATTGGGGCGAGAAAGATCTCCTTCGAGGATTACACGAAATGCTTGCATGACCAGATCGAAATGACTGATCAGCAAGCATGCATACGATCGATGTTGCATGAAGTGTACACCACCAACGAGACAAAAATTGCTCTAAGTCCGCGCGATGACAAACGGTATATCATACCTGGAACCACGAAAACGTTGCCATGGGGGCATTATAGGATACAATCGTAAGGTGTATTTTATTAATTGTAGATAAGCTTGTAAAATAATTATAAAAAAGCTTTATCTGCAAATAATCAACCCTGTGAGAAACGACGTTTGTAAATTATCGCGTTTGTCTGTTGTATATAATAAATTGGTTCATTAATTTTTCAACTGAGAAAATGAAGAAGGGCCCGCTGTAGTTTGGCGAATCACCTTATTTCTCCTCACACTCTCCTGATACGCTTCTACGGGAGAGAAAGAAAGAGAGAGGTGTCATAAAATTTAAAACATTTTTATTGTCCGCTCCACATCAGGTTTGCTCATTCAGCTATTGTGAGTATTGTCGAAAGCCAACCCCATTACAAACATTCGATTATTACGCTGCTACAATACTTTTTCAATGAGATCAATTTCGACATATTCGACATAATTTCGACATATCAATTTCGACATATAAGTAGGTCCTGATCGTACAAATCACCTGCAACGGCTCCATCGTTATCGCCCGTCAGATGAAATGCTACGGAGTTCGTGATTTTCTCTCGATATATGGCAAATATTTGCGCTGTCCAGTTCAGTGGGTAATCCTTTCAGAATACACTCTTAGTTTACTAATTCTCAATGCTCTTTATTGTCAATTTTTACTTACATAATGATGCGGTTAAAATTGTTTGAAATGGGGTCCTATGAAAAACATGTTGTTGTGGTAGCTTCTCATTTTCAACGATGATGCTACTCAGGTTCAACTGCCTTATCGTATAGTGTACAGAATTATGAGACGCGTCTACTAGGTTATCAAGAATACCGATGTATCTATAATTACTACGTAGGGTAAATCGCATTCACATCTTATTCCTCTCTGCACGATTGAAATACTCACAAACGGATGCTTTTAAATTGCTATACCCAGAATACAGGCGAAAATTATACGTTTTCATTAGGGTTTTAAAGCGACCATTATAAAAATATTTTCCCTGATCAAAGTGCAAGTTCTGCGGTATACGTCCCCTTGACAAGTGTTGAAGTCACTGCGGTTCCTGCATCATTACAATTCTTACTCCGTAGGCGTACGGCCGAGGCAAATTTTGAGACAGTAACGATGACGGTTAGGTGAAATTTATGTTTGGAGTTTTTACGCGCGTACGATGAAATATCGACGAGATCAGCTTGCCACGGTTCATCCAAACCGCGAATGTTCACAAGTAGAAGGTCTAGTAGCGTCGAGTTCATCAACGCTTCGCACAACGAACGAGATTTTTATTTGAAGGACTTAAAGTAACGCTACCGACTTTGTCCTTCCGATGTAACACTGGGATGACAGTGGTATACCGCACGAGCCAGCTTGAACGATAATTCAAACCATCTTGCGAGGAGCTCCCACGATCACGCGGCGGATTCCGAGAAGTACTCGAAGCTGTCAATATTTACGCAAAAATCGGCACAAAATCGTGTCAATTATCCACAGACGCTTCAGTTAAGATAGAGCGCATCGTCACCGTGCAAGGGCTCAAGACATCCACCAACGAGTTTATACTAAAGGAGATATCCATCACCAAACTTCACGACAGGAACGCTGACCCGCAAAGTAGATATGAATTGAAGGCATATAAAACAATCGTTTATTAATAATAAAATTGAACAATTACATAATCACAGTGTATGCTATGCATTAAACCTTGGTGTGTGTGTGTGTTTGTTTTTATTTTTTTATTCTTTAATTTTAAATATCCGCAGCGGTAGTCGTTCTGAAACCAACAAAACGTGCATTTTTCTTATCAATCTATCAAACATAATGATATTTAGAATGATACTAAAGTAAAAAAGATAATACTCACAATCAGCCCTGTATACGTTCAAACAGGTTGGACACATGTCGCGCGTGACAATTTGATGTAGCGGTCCACCGCAGTTGGTGCAAAAGATTCCGCGCATGGCTATAAAGCGTTCGCTGTAGTGACCGCATCTTTTGCGAAGTCTTTCAAACATATCCCGTACATCGAAGTAGCACGAAACACAATACTTTGATCGATGATTTTCGGTAAAGCATATGAAATTCACGCAATATACGGCTTCCCGGTTCATCCGATTAAGCTGACGCCGGTCCAGTAGGTCCTCTCGCACATCATGGTATTCATCATCTGACCCACCGCCGTATGCGGAATCTGCCTGTTCAATATAACTATCCAGTTCGTCTATTTCAAGCAGTGCGATGTCATCACGAGCGATCACTTCTACTTCATCGTCATAATCAGCGTTGTCAACATCGATTTCGTCGTCACCATCAACGGCGATATCAACAATTTGAACGTCGTTATCATCGGCGATATCAACAGCTTCTACTTCGTCGTCATTATCGTCGATATCCACCACCTCCATTTCATTATCAACGACTAGATCGATCACTTCACGAATTTGGCTAACCATTATTTCATTTTTCTTCGTTCTGCGACTCTTTCGTTTCAGAATGACACCTCGGAGGTTGGAGCCTGGAATGGTGAAGACTGCGTTCACGATACTTTTTGAAATTTCGGTTTTTGGATTCTCATATGATTGAGGTATGGTGGGGATGGCCAATAGGACGTGTACACGGTTTTCCTATTCAGCATGTAGGAATTAGTCGGGAAGTGTAGGAAAAATTAACCTTCCAATTTCTCGCATCCCCACCATCCCGCATCCCAAGTTTGGGTATCTTGGTAATTGGATATCCCAAGGTATGGTGGGGATGCGAAATCTTGGAAGGTTAATTTTTCCTACACTTCCCGACTAATTCCTACATGCTGAATAGGAAAACCGTGTACACGTCCTATTGGCCATCCCCACCATACCTCAATCATATGAGAATCCAAAAACCGAAATTTCAAAAAGTATCGTGAACGCAGTCTTCACCATTCCAGGCTCCAACCTCCGAGGTGTCATTCTGAAACGGAAGAGTCGCGGAATGAAGAAAAGTGAAATAATGGTTAGCCAAATTCGTGAAGTGATAGATCTAGTCGTTGATAATGAAATGGAGGTGGTGGATATCGACGATAATGACGACGAAGTAGAAGCTGTTGATATCGCCGATGATAACGACGTTCAAATTGTTGATATCGCCGTTGATGGTGACGATGAAATCGATGTTGACAACGCTGATTATGACGACGAAGTAGAAGTGATCGCTCGTGATGACGTCGCACTGCTTGAAATAGACGAACTGGATAGTGATATTGAACAGGCAGATTCCGCATACGGCGGTGGGTCAGATGATGAATACCATGATGTACGAGAGGACCTACTGGACCGGCGTCAGCTTAATCGGATGAACCGGGAAGCCGTATATTGCGTGAATTACATATACTTTACCGAAAATCATCGATCAAAGTATTGTGTTTCGTGCTACTTCGATGTACAGGATATGTTTGAATGACTTCGCAAAAGATGCGGTCACTACAGCGAACGCTTTATAGCCATGCGCGGAATCGTTTGCACCAACTGCGGTGGACCGCTACATCAAATTTTCACGCGCGACATGTGTCCAACCTGTTTGAACGTATACAGGGCTGATTGTGAGTATTATCTTTTTTACTTTAGTATCATTCTAAATATCATTATGTTTGATAGATTGATAAGAAAAATGCACGTTTTGTTTGTTTCAGAACGACTACCGCTGCGGATATTTAAAATTAAAGAATAAAAAAATAAAAACAAACACACACACACACCAAGGTTTAATGCATAGCATACACTGTGATTATGTAATTGTCCAATTTTATTATTAATAAACTATTGTTTTATATGCCTTCAATTCATATCTACTTTGCGGGTCAGCGTTCCTGTCGTGAAGTTTGGTGATGGATATCTCCTTTAGTATAAACTCGTTGGTGGATGTCTTGAGCCCTTGTACGGTGACGATGCGCTCTATCTTAACTGAAGCGTCTGTGGATAATTGACACGATTTTGTGCCGATTTTTTCGTAAATATTGACAGCTTCGAGTACTTCTCGGATTCCGCCGCGTAGATCGTGGGAGCTCCTCGCAAGATGGTTCGAATTATCGTTCGAGCTGCCTCGTGCGGTATACCACTGTCATCCCAGTGTTACATCGGAAGGACAAAGTCGGTAGCGTAACTTTCAGTGCTTCACATAAAAATCTCGTTTGTTGTGCGTAGCGTTGATGAACCCGACGCTACTAGACCTTTTACTTGTGAACATTCGCGGTTTGAATGAACCGTGGCAAGCTGATCTCGTCGATATTTCATCGTACGCACGTAAAAACTCCAAACATAAATTTCACCGAACCGTCATCGATACTGTCTCAAAATTTGCCTCGGCCGTACGCCTACGGAGTAAGAATGGTAATGATGCAGGAACCGCAGTGACTTCAACACTTGTCAAGGGGACGCATACCGCAGAAATTGCACTTTGATCAGGGAAAATATTTTTATAATGGTCGCTTTAAAGCCCTAATGAAAACGTATAATTTTCGCCTGTATTCTGGGTATAGCAATTTAAAAGCACCCGCTTGTGAGTATTTCAATCGTGCAGAGAGGAATAAGATGTGAATGCGATTAACCCTACGTAGTAATTATAGATATATCGGTATTCTTGATAACCTAGTAGACGCGTCTGATGATTCTGTACACTATACGATAAGGCAAGTGAAACTGAGTAGCATCATCGTTGAAAATGAGAAGCTACCACAACAACATGTTTTTCATAGGACCCCACTTCAAACAATTTTAACCGCATCATCATGTAAGGAAAAATTGACAATACAGAGCGTTGAGAATCAGTAAACTAAGAGTGTATTCTGAATGGATTACCCACCGAACTGGACAGCGCAAATATTTGCCATATATCGAGAGAAAATCACGAACTCCGTAGCATTTCATCTGACGGGCGATAACGATGGAGCCGTTGCAGGTGATTTATACGATCAGGAGCTACTTATATGTCGAAATTGATATGTCGAAATTATGTCGAATATGTCGAAATTGATCTCATTGAAAAAGTATTGTAGCAGCGTAATAATCGAATGTTTGTAATGGGGTTGGCTTTCGACAATACTCACAATAGCTGAATGAGGAAACCTGATGTGGAACGGACAATAAAAATGTTTTAAATTGTATGACACCTCTCTCTTTCTCTCTCTCCCGTAAAAGCGTATCAGGAGAGTGTGAGGAGAAATTAGGTGATTCGCCAAACTACAGCGGGCCCTTCTTCATTTTGTCAGTTGAAAAATTCATGAACCAATTTATTATATACAACAGACAAACGCGATAATTTACAAACGTCGTTTCTCACAGGGTTGATTATTTGCAGAACAAGCTTTTTTACAATTATTTTACAAGCTTATCTACAATTAAAAAAATACACCCTACGATTGTATCCTATAATGCCACGATGGCAACGTTTTCGTGGTTCCAGGTATGATATACCGTTTGTTATCGCGCGGACTTAGAGCAATTTTTGTCTCGTTGGTGGTGTACACTTTATGCAACATTGATCGTATGCATGCTTGCTGAACAGCCATTTCGATCTGGTCATGCAAGCATTTCGTGTAATCCTCGAAGGAGATCTTTCTCGCCCCAATGTTAGTCTTATCGCTCTTCAGTTCCTTCGTAACGTCTTTACCATCGACTCGCACTGCATACATTTTTGCTCTAACCCCGACAAATTCCGTCATTATCCGAGCATTATTTTCGTCTTTCATAAGTCCGGGAACATTTTTGATGACAAGCGGTATATCATACCCATTGCTCGCCGGGTACTCGCTCGTATCGAAACGATGGATATTACGCTTCATGTCGTCGTACACATCCTCACACTCAATTTTGTATATTAGACTATCCGTATCGGTGTACATCACTGTACATTTTTCTTTATACAGAGGCACCATGTACTCATGATGAAAATCATATAAACACGTCTTCGATATGTCGAGTATGCGCATACCCAAATATATTGGTTTATTGAATTTCACCCCGAGCTTGCGTAATTCGACAGCAATAAGATTTTCTGAAAAAACACTCCGGCTATGAAAATTTGGTTTTGCAATCATTGCCTCTGCACCGTACCTGCCCTCCCACCGTGTTAAAATCTTGACGTCTACGTAATTGCGCACGTTTACTATTGTTTTCCCAAACACCGCATTATTCATCAATTTATAGAGATTTTTTCAAAATTATTCTTTGCTTGGGTTCGGAACTGCGTGTTCAGCTCGATATATGTTCATAGCCAGGGCGATTGGGAGAATTGGAGTATGCTATGAATTTTTGTGATTTTGAGACCGTGTCGTACACACTGCTGCAGATTGCGATAATGAATAACATACCGTTCCTTGTTATGCACGGTTGCAAGCAGTTTTTCGTATTGTCCACCCGGCGGTTCAGCATGTGTTGAACAAAACGGTAAGTCCGTGTGTGCATCGTGTAGACATTCCGGGTACTCTAAGTCAACCTCAAGAATGTAACCGGTCGGTGAATCTAGCGTGATAGATGATAAATCGAATGTCGACAACTCATCGACCCATCGAAAATCAGCATAGGGCAATGGTTGACACATTGCCCATCCATACGAATTATTTACATCGAAATACATCAAGTATGATGAGGACCTTGATGGATCGAATGATTCCATGTATTTGTTATTGGCGCGCGCATACCTATTTGAGCACTGACTCAGGCCACCACGTATACCCCGTTCAACAAATAATACCATGTCAATGTCGGTGAACAATTCGAAGTTGACGCATGTATGTTTCAACATTGCATCCCATGTGTAGCCGGGGAGAGTATAATAATAAGCGGGGTTGAGCCTGTAACGCTCCATACAGCTATTGCGAAAGTTCTCAAAAACGTCGGCCAGCAACAAAACTTCGGTCTTCAAATACAAGTCACTATATTCACCTAACGTTTGAATAGAAAACCGTTCCCATACATTCTTGGCGTGAGCGTATTCATTCTCATTTACAATGTCACCAGTCAAAGGACTGTAGAATGAGACTCGTGGTGGTAGGTGATAGTCTTCCAATCGGTTTACACTATCAATATATTCATTGGGGAAGACGCCCTTTCGATTTAATAGGACGAAACTATCGCTTGTTATGTCACGAAATTGAGAACGTAAAATTTTTAGTTTGTCCATTGTTAAAAATGAGCCCAGGTCATCCAGACTTGCATTGAGAAATTTGTATGAATCGACGAAGCGTAATTGAATCGGATGTGATTTGTCTGCCGTTCGAAATGTTTTTGTAAAAGAAATGTATTCCTCTTTAGTTATGGGCAGCACAGTGGTTTCCCCCGCAACTGCTGTGGCTAGTTCCTCGATGATGAGCTGTGCACCATAGCCGGACAAATTATGAAAAAATACCGTTGGTAATTCAAATTGCAGTTCGAATGGGCGGGACCTCTATAACGTCCGGTCCCGTCGGTTTTTCACATATATGGCATTGAGCAGCGCTTCGAAATTTTGCCCGCTCATCCGGAGTTAGAAGTACCACGGGAACACTATCCGATAGAATATCGTTGATGCGCAAAGCTGAATTTTTAAGGTTCTCAACAAACCATGGGATGCAATTGGCATCGCGCCACGAGTAGTATCCCGATAACGAATCGTCATACGAGCAATGTACGTAGTACGCTACGCTAAACACTTCGTGCTGTTACTGTATATTTTTGTTATCAACATTTGCCAAAACGCACTCGAGATCCGCATACATCACAAATGGAAGTCGCTCTTTTCGTTGAAAGTTTTCGAAAGCTAGCCATTTGTCTGTTTTGCCAGGTAATCGAATCACACAGTCGTTTGATTGTCCACAATCCATCTCGTGCGATCGTAATTTAGCCTCCGTGTAAAAGTAGTGCAAACACCTATAACAAAACGATGGAAAGAATTATATTATCGAAGTACATACTTCTCGAATACACATACTGCTCATATGTGTATTCTCGAGTATGCTTCTCGTTACTCACCGATCGCAGATGTGTTTTTTCACTTTTTTTTGTTCAGCTGCGTGCTCACGAGCCGGGATAAATTTTTTATCCATACAAAGTGTCCCACCCTGTGGTCCGACGAATCCTCCACGTACAATAAATTGACGTATTTAACCAGTTTTTGGGCGCATATTCGAATTGGAACGATGCCTTTCTTTTCCGTTTTAAATACATTAATGGGAACATTGTTTTGCGATTAAAATTTTTTTATTTGATTGAGAGTCATTGGAAAAGCAATTCCCTGAAGACGGAGTACAGTTGAATAGTGTGGATATGAAATTACTCGATGCACGTTTGTTTCCACTGGATAAAGAGCAGCCACCACTGCCCACGCGAAACATGCGTTATCCTTAGATTTTATATTCACCACCGCTTTCTTCAGGATTATTTCCCGCTTCAAAACAGTTTGACATCCGGCATGCGTTGGATTGTATTTGTTGATATTTAATGTTATGTCCAGTATCGGCGACAATCTCCATCCGCTATCACGATTTTGAAAATCTTCGAGAGATGCCAGAGTAGGCTCAACAACTCGTTGTGTATACCACTCACGTAAATTGGATGTGGTACAAAGTTCAAAGTTGTTCGTGTTGATACTTTTAGTTGCACGTTTGTCACTTGACTCAAATTCACCATTGAAAACGGTATTCACTTTCACACTTAAGTGTTTGTTGGTAATGTCTTGCTCGTGTGAAAGCTTCATATCACACACCTCTTCGAGAAACTGACGAGGTTTAATATGGTTGTTATTGATGACGCAGCCGGTCAGGACACGATTTTCGAACGCCGTATCAATCTCTCGCCAGATCAAACCACGATCACTGTTTTGCGCACCCGCATGTAAAAATCGTCTGCGTAGACCATTTTTTAAACCTTCTAAACGAGCGATTCCTGCTACCAACGATTGCGGATTTCCGAGTGATAATCGCGGCCCTTTAATTCGGGTTTTCGTTTCCAATGACTCCACACACTGATCACATTGTTGCTCCCATACTATATACTCTTCCACGGAATTTATAAGTGCGGCTTGATCGCGCAGGTTTTGTTCAAGTTGTGGAATTTTCTCAGCCATTTTCACGTGAGTTCACAACGGAAGTTTCAAGAGGTGATGTCGGCAAAAGTGACTGCTCGATTCGCAGTGTAAAGCCTGCGGTGGTAGAAGTCGCTTTCATTCGGGAATCTTTTTTCCATATTTTTCCTCTATCTTAGGAGTGCACTATAGTTCCACACTATAGTGTTCTTATATTGTAATACTATAAGAATAGTGGGGAGGCATGGAAACGAAATGAACTAGTTAAAAGGGAGTATAACTGTGGATGATCTGGTGTTTTCACACAAGAAATCGTGCGGTGGCATCCACGCATTATTGAGTACTTTGCATATATAAATACCTCGGTGTCACCTGTGGAAATGAAAATAAAACCCGGATGTAGTGACATTTTGGAAGAGCGCGCCTCTTTGTTACTACAGCTGCATAAAATAAGATTTATAGGTTAGGACTTTATTTTACATCCAGCATTTCCATGGCATTCATTTTTCAAGTAGGTGTGATAGACGCCGACTTTCACATCTGCATGTACACACACACACACACACACACACACACACACACACACACACACACACACACACACACACACACACACACACACACACACACGCACGCACGCACGCACGCACACACACACACACACACACACACACACACACACACACACACACACACACACACACACACACACACACACACACACACACACACACACACACACACACACACAATATGTATGAACGGACAAAATGTTGAATAAAAACTTCGATACATGAATTCACGTAAATCATCGCGTTTTTTCTTTATCCGAAGCTCCCTATCCCCACGGTGTAAGACCTTCCTCCCCCATACGATCCACGCGGCGTAGTCCCCACCCGCTTGCTCTAGCAGTAAACAGGTCTTCGATATATACAGAAGACACCACCAGTCAGTCGATTCGGAAAAGCAGCTCGAAACACCCCCCACTTAACCACGAGCTCCCGAAAAAGGGCCCAATCCCCCCACCCCCTCCGACACTGCCGACTCCCCCCACCACTAATTCCCCATACGTGCCACAGCAACGCAACCGCGACCGCCAGACACCCCCACCACGCGCCGCCGCGGGATACCCACTACACAACACCTGTGACGTCATCGTCGTCTCCCTATATATGTATGCATCTACTTACGGGTTTCCTCGCACCTATAATTTCGGTGGCGCTCGGCCATTATATGTACATGATTTGGTTGAATTTTTTCAACCTCAGAAGAAAGTATTGAACCGATTACCGTAATGTGTTCAGTTCAATTATACACGTGTCATATTAATAGCATATTCTTTTAAATTAAATATATAATTTAGTAGGCTTTTCGAAAAATATCTAAATCTAACAAAATAGCGCAGTTATGGAAAAAAGTCTGTTTTCTTGCCTATAAAATGGTCGTTTTTTTCAATCCCAAATCGTCAATTTTCATCCAATCAAAAATATCCTACGTCATTGTACAGTAAATATATTGAAGAGTACTCAGTTCAAATTTCAAGTCAATCGGATAATTGCTCTTTGAGTTACAATGTCAGCGAAGTGGAAAAATCTCATTTCATATACTTGAAAGTATAAACTGTCGAAAAAGGCAAAAAAGATCGATTTTTTTAAAGTGTCACACTGGTATAGCCCCTTAATCACTTCGTGTATGCGCAACAATTAAATTTCATTTTTGCATAATTTTTTAACCAATTCAGACATTCGCTTAATATTTATGAATCAATAGAAAATAATAATGTTTTAACGAATAATGTACTTGGAAATGAATATCGGATATGGTGAAGACAATAAAATAATATATTTACTCAATAGAAATTTTATCTGAATCAAACCAGCAAAATTCAATTTTTCTTGTCTACTGAAATCAACAATATTCATGTTATGAATTGAAACGCTTTTTTGTTCGTCGCAGAAAATGTATTCGAAACTATATAATTTGTTCGCGATAAGTTTTGAGTTGGATTCAATAATATATTGATCTCGGCAAACAATATATCTTTTGGATAAAAAAACGTTTAATTTGATCATGTTATTAAAGTCAATAGCGTTTTGGTCGGACTAATAAATGCGGTTATTTGCATCAACAATTTTACAATTGCATCAACGAAATTTCATTCAATAACACTAATTATATTGGATCAATCATTTTTTTCTCAGTGCACTAACGAAATAACCTATGAATTATCCTGACTCGGAGTTGTTGAAAGTCGTCATGGTTAATCTCTATTACGTAGTTTATATTCATTATTTTTTACGGATTCTTGGATCGTATGCTATGCTACTGATCGTAGGCTATGCTACTGTGACGGGTAAAAAAATAATCTATTTTTAATATTTTGTTCTCTTGAAAACTCTTGTATGTATTGGTACAAACTTTTTTGTCGCTTAAAGGTACACTCTCACAGATTATAATTTTTTTTAATGCATGTAAATATATACTTATTTAACAATTTATAATAGTGTAAAAGCAAGAAAAAAGTATGTTCCTGACGTTGATGATTTGCGCTCTCCAGGTAATCGGAAACAAGAAATTCAAAAAGAATCTTAATCTGCATGAGTGCCTCTATCGTCCGAACTTGGATTATTATCTTATATTGCAAAATAACAAAATGGTGTCGTTTTTGGAAAAAGTGTTCGAAAAACACGTTTTTTCGTTATAATTCGGGAGAAAGTATAAGTTGAAATAAATATTTCCAAATAATCCTAGATCGGGTGATACCCATATGCAGTAGACATTTTAGCCCGATTTGTTAACCTTTTTTTCTGAAATCACCAAAGCGAGGTGAAAAAAGTCGTTTCGAAAAAAAACGCGTTTAAAGTTTACTATACGAGGGTGGGGTGAAAAGTTTCCGGACTGACTAAGAGATGGTGCCACTAAGTCTAGTTTTGGCGCGGCGTCCTACAGTACCATTCCTACCGAGCTAGTATATACAGTTTCAGCCCAATCGCTACGTTAATTTGCGTTTGAGAGCACATTGCGCGAGACGCTTCCGTTGTTTTCGTAAAAATGGAAAAATTGGATAAACGTGCTGTCATCAAATACTTCCATTTAAAAGGTTTTACACCAAAACAAATGAAAGAAGAGATAGATTCAACACTAGGAGACTCCTCCCCATCATATTCAACTATTAAGCAGTGGGTTTCTAAATTTAAAATGGGTCGTGTGAGCACCTCTGACGAGCCTCGCTCAGGACGGCCCGTTGAAGTCACAACTTCAGAGATGATTGAAAAAATCCATAAAATAGTGTTGGAAGACCGCAGGTTGAAAGTGCATGTTTCACGTCATGTACGTGATGTACGCCTATACAGCGCCACAATTTGGCGCTGTATAGGCGTAATCCAAACGAATTTGTGCGTCGATTCATAACTGTTGATGAGAAATGGGTCCACCACTACCCTCCTGAAAATAAAGAACAGTCAAAACAGTGGGTTGGAAAAGGAGAACCAACCCCAAAGAAGGCAAAAACAATTTTATCGGCAAACAAGGTTATGGCTACTGTTTTTTGGGATGCGAGAGGAATTATATACATTGATTACCTTGAAAAGGGTAAGACTATCACTGGTCAATACTACGCAGATACTACGAGATGAAATTAAATGATCATTGGTCAATACTACGCAATACTACGAGGTGCAAATTAACCGACCTCATTTGGCGAAGAAAAAAGTTTTGTTTCATCACGATAACGCACCAGCGGATTCATCGATTGTTGCCATGTCCAAAATCCACGAATTGAAGTTTGAATTGATGCCGCATCCTCCCTACTGTCCAGACTTAGCCCCCAGCGACTATTACCTGTTTCCTAACCTCAAAAAATGGCTTGGCGGAAAAAGATTTAAGAGCAACGAAGAAGTTATCGAAGCTGTAAATCAGTATTTTGAGGAGCTTGACGAATCTACGTTTAAAACTGGTATAACTAAATTAGAACACCGTTATGAGAAATGTATCAGTGTTGATGGATATTATGTTGAAAAATAAAGCAAAAAACAATTTTTAAACATCGTTTTTCTTGGTCAGGCCGGAAACTTTTCACCCCACCCTCGTACTGTACTAGACAATACGAACCGGTAGCTCGACCTTTCACTCACACAGTGAAAAGAGGGAATGCTACTATGCAGTAAATGTATAGAAGTTTACGTGTACATGTTTATACTCAAGTATCAATTCAAGATAGCTGTTCCCAACAGCTTCCAGGGGCGCGCAGCGGGTAGTCGTGCTAGGGCACGCACCGAGCGCTTCTACTTTAAAATGCTGTATTGAGTTAATAAAGTGAAAATCGACTTTACCAGAAATTGGATATCAATTCTATGATAGAAAAGAGTCGAAAATACGCAAAAAATAACAATTGACATTCTGAGACCGTTACAGCAGAATGCCCCTTTAAGGGTGGTGGGCTAGAAATTTCAAAAAATCGATTTTTTTTCGATATTTCGAAAGTATAGTAACTTAAGAATATACTGTGAAATTTTCATGCGGTAATTCCCACTATTATAGCTTCTACAGCCCATTAACCAGGTAGAGAGCGGTCCGCGCGCTCCTAATGGGTCTAGCGCTCGGAGCGCGGCAGTTGTCCCGACCCTTCTCCAAAAATATATACCTGTATATAGTATATACTATATACCTATATGTACCTTCCCCTCCCCGAAATATGTGTACCTATTGTTGAACATTAGTAAGGGTAACGATCATTTGGCTTTCCCCTGACTTGATCAGTACAACGTTTCGTCTTGACGAAGCAACATCGAGCAGTTTGAAATAAAATATCAGAAAATATGGATAGAAAGCAAGGCGGCGACTCTTCTAGACGACCATCTTTTATAGGGCGTAAAAGATCTTTCAAGGGCAATCGAAGTGTGAAGTGTGAAGTGTGAACTGTGAAGTGTGGGTGTAAAGAAACTTTTATTTTGTCTTCGCCGTTAATCGATAAGGCGTTTGAAATCAACCGTCGACTTGTTCTCGCCCTGAGAATGCTTGGAGTAGGATTTGAAGGCATGAAAAATTTCTGCGGTCTCATGGATCTTGGACAAGGAATTTGTAATAGTACATATTACAGCATCGCGGACAATATAAAAATTGCAGCTCAAGTCGTCGCGAAAATCGTTTTCAAAAGAGCATTGAAAGAAGAATTCGAGTTGAATGTAAAAGCAGGGCGTCCCGCGGATGAACTTTCTGTGTCTGGTGATGGACCGTGGGCGAAACGTGGATTCTCATCGCTTCTCGGTATTGTCTCGTTAATAGGGAAATACAGTAACAAAATTTTAGACGTTGTCATCGAATGCAGTATATGTCAAGGCTGCTCAAATTGGAAAGGCTAAGAGGATACGATTGAATATGAAGCGTGGTATCGAGAGCATGAAGATCACTGTGACGCAAATCTTATTTCACAACGTGAAATACGCGAACTATATCAGAGACGGTGACACGAAAACGTTCAAAGCCTTATTGGATACAAAGTCTTACGGAGATGATTTTGTAGTTTGCAAAAAAGAATGTGTTTTGCATGTTAAAAAACGTTTGTACAAACGTGCTCTTGATGCGGAAAAAAACATGCACAAATAAAAAAAGCAACAAAGAAATTGACAGAAAAAGAAGAGGGGAAAAAGACACAGCAGAAAGTTAAAAAATCGAGAGATAAAATACCGAAGCGTCAACAATTGACGAATAAATTATTGCAAGAGCTGTCGACTTATTACGGTCTAGCAATTAGACGTAATTCAGATTCTATTGAAGGGATGAGAAGTGAAATATGGACCGCATATTATCACAAAATTTCAACAGATGAAAATCCGCAACACTCGTGCTGTCCTCCAGGTTCCGAATCATGGTGCAAGTGGCGTCAAAGTGAGGCTGCAGGTACTTTAGACACCTACGAGCATCCACCTGCTCTGGACGATGAAGCACAAGAAATATTGAAACCTATTTATGAAGAATTGACAGCAGAGCATTTATTGGAAAGGTGTATTGGCAGTAATACGCAGAACAATAACGAAAGTTTCAACTCTTGTGTGTGGCAACTTGCGCCGAAACATTTGTTTGCCGGCAAAAGATCATCGATATTGCCACCTATATTTCCGCTTGCATATTCAACGAAGGATTCGCATCGTTATTAAAAATAATGGAGACCATGGGCATCACAATCGGGCCACAAGCTGAGCAACTCGCGCGAGACCGAGACGGGCGGCGAGTATCGAGCGCCGACCGTAGGAGCACCGACAACTCCAAAGAGCCTCGTACAGCTCGAAAAAATAAAAGCTGTGAGCAAATCGAGGAATACGAACGTTCCGAAAGGACCCTATATGGTGCCGGAATCGCGGATTAAATGTAAGTATTCAAAATTTGCTCAATTTTTGAAAATATTTGTACCTCAAACTTTAAACTCATTTATCTCGAAACGACTTTTTTCGGCATGGCGGTGGTGAAAACAAAAAAATTATTCAACCGAATCACTTGAAATTTGGATATGTTGTTCACAACATGTATGGCTAAAGTCGGAACTAGAATCATAATTTTATTTAAATAATTTCCTATTGTTTACACTAAAAAACTAGTGAAAAAAGACCCGATTTTACGAACTTTTTTTTCAAAAGCGCGCCATTTTGTAAATTTTTAATTTTTTCGATTTGTTCTAGTTCCGACCATAACTGCACTCTTTCTAATTAAGATTCTCCTTGAATTTTGTGTTTCAGATGAGTAGAAGTCTCGAAATCACCTACGCCGTCCGGGTCCGATTTTTCGAGAGAGTCATCTTCAGCGGCATTTTTATAATAATAAGTATTGTTTTTAAAATGAAAAAAAAAAAAAAAAAAAAAAAAAAAAAAAAATTTGTATGTTCAATAAACGTAGTAATAAGCCCGAAAAGTTGAAACATCGTTTTTTAAATTTTTAATGGGAAAATATCGTGAAAATAGGTTAAATTTTCTTGCTCTAGCCCACCGCGTCCCCTTAAACGTTTAAATGTAGCACCGGGACCCTTTCCTTGCTACACGCTGTATAAACAACGACTTTCTGCAACAAGTAACCGGCCATGTTCAACAAATGTTCCAAGTAGTGTTGCCAGATGTCCCGCTTTTGGCGGTACGTCCCGTTGTTCAGCCCTCTCAGTGCGCGTCCCGCCAGCAACCAGAGCGGGATGCCCAAAATCCCACTTTTTTTTATTAAAATAGATTTTTAGATTTATCTTTGATTTCATCTAAGAGTCATCCTATATATATATATATATATATATATATATATATATATATATCAGGTTGTTAAAAAAGTTTTATCGCAATAATTTAAATATAATTTATTTATTTATATATCTTATACAAAGAATTTCGAAACAACAATATATTCGCCATCGTTTTCTATGACACTCGACCATCTAGTTGGCAACTCATTTATTCCCTTTGTCCAAAACTGCGGCGGCTGGAACTCAAAGAAATTTGAAATATCCCTTCTGAGATCGTCGACGTTTTTGAAAGTTTTGTTTCTCAAATATGCCTTCAAATGTCTGAAAAAATGGTAGTCAGATGGCGCGATGTCGGGAGCGTATGGTGGATGAGGAACGGTATTCCAGTGAAGCTCAGTGATTGTTTTGTGGGTTTCCTTTGCGACATGGGGTCTCGCGTTGTCGTGGAGAAGGTGCACAGTCGCGCGTCTTGGCCGTTTTTTTTTCTTCTAGCTTTTGCCAATTCCTGGAGATTCTCGATGTATCATGTAGAGGAGATCGTCTTACCTACAGAGAGAAAATTGTGAAACAGCATTCTCTTTGCGTCCCAGAAACAGCACAACAAAACCTTTTGTGATGGACGATCAGATTTCGGTTGGTATGGCGGTTTTTCTCCGATAGGAAGCCAGTAGGCTAAACGCGTTCTGTTATCATACAAGTCCCAGCTTTCATCTCCCGTCACAAGATCTTCTAAAAACTCCTTGCGATGGTGGCGAAGCAGGAGAGACTGGCAGATGGTCACGCGACAGTTCTTATTGTCGTCGGTGAGACGGTGTGGTATCCATTAAGCTAGAACCTTCCTGTATCCTAAGTTGTGTAAGTGATTGACTATTGACGGTTGGGTGCAGCCAAGTTCTCTTGCTAGCTCGTGCGTACTTGCTTCCGGTTTTTCTTTGATGCTGCGCAGTAATGCTTCATCATCGATGGTCGACGGTCGTTCGGAACGTTTCTTATCTTCAAGGCTTGTGTCTCCAGATTTAAAACGATTGAACCAACGCTGGACTGTTCGATGAGAAACTACGTTCTCGCTGAATGCATCCTGTATATTTTTAGCAGTTGTGCTTGCATTCGTGCCGCGCCGCCACTCGTAAAAAATGATCGCTCGAAGTTGCTCCTGCGAGATCGAAGCCATTTCTGTCCACTAGAACGCGCGCTCGCCCTTCCATACCCTGTCACGCGGAAAAGTAAAAAACATTCTAGAATATTCTCGACATACACTTTGCAAAAAAATTTAGGGAGCAAGAAAAAAATCCAAATTTTTGGGGGATTTTCAACAGGCTGTAACTCATACAAAAATGGTCGTACAGCAAAAAAAAAAGCAAATTGTAGCTCTAAGTGTCTAGTTTTCGGACCTGAGTTTGAAAATTTTTTTTTGAAAATATTTTTCGAGTAATCATAAGAAAACCACCGAAAAAAAAATGATCGAAATTTTTTTGGTTTTTTTTTTAATCTACGGACGTGGAAATTTTTTTTTCGACTTAACCTCTATATGGACCGGATAGCTTGTTTATTCAGCTTTAATTTGGTTTTTTAAAAATCTCGATACGAGCATTTCTCGCTGAGATATCGGTGTTTGAATGGAAAAAGATCATTTTGTCTTTGATTACCAATATCTCAGCAACCAATGATCGCACAGAAATTTTGAGGTTGGTTTCAAAAACTTGAATAAATTCTCTACAAGGATTGGCAATTGAATTTTGAAAAAAAATGTTTTTCAATCATTACATGAATTTGAAAAAGCGACCAAAAAAGGGCTTTTTGTGGTTTTTTGGAAAATCAAGCGCCCAATCAAAAATATTGCGGAAACCACTAATGTTAAGTGTGCCTTTTACTGTTCAATATACCCACAAAAACCCTACGAAGTTTCAATTTAATCCAGCCAACCGTTTTTTTTCCCACTTGATCGAATTTTTGAAAAAATTAAAGGAGCAAGAATTTCGCTCTGAAAATGTCATAATTTTTATCAAAAATGAAAAAAAAAAAAATTTCATTTTTCTCTCAATTCTGTATTAGTGACTTGGAAAATATAAGAAAAAAAAAATCGAAAATTTTTGAAAAAAAAATTCCAAAATTATTGAAATTTTTTTTTTTTTTAAAATTTTTTTTTCAATTGGCCCTAAATTAAAGAAATGTAGCGACTCACTTTCTCACCGATTTTCCTCTTCCGCACTTTAATTTTCCTAGTCACAAATTAATTGAATAAATTAAAAGTTGATACCCCCAAGGCAAGTCGAATATTCGTTCTACGAATATTGGGACAATAATTTTTTTGTGCGAATTTAAACAGTGTCTAAAAAAAAACAGTTTTTCTTAAAAAAAATTTTTTTCAAAAATTTTGGAATTTTGTTTTCATAAATTTTCGATTTTTTTTTTTTTCAAAAATTTTCCAAGTCATTAATACAGAATTGAGAGAAAAATGAAAAAAAAAAAAAAAAATTTTTTTCATTTTTGATAAAAATTATGACATTTTCAGAGCGAAATTCTTGCTCCTTTAATTTTTTCAAAAATTCGATCAAGTGGGAAAAAAAACGGTTAGCTGGATTAAATTGAAACTTCGTAGGGTTTTTGTGGGTATATTGAACAGTAACAGGCACACTTAACATTAGTGGTTTCCGCAATATTTTTGATTGGGCGCTTGATTTTCCAAAAAACCACAATAAGCCCTTTTTTGGTCGCTTTTTCAAATTCGTGTAATGATTGAAAAAAATTTTTTTTTTCAAAATTCAATTGCCAATCCTTGTAGAGAATTTATTCAAGTTTTTGAAACCAACCTCAACATTTCTGTGCGATCATTGGTTGCTGAGATATTGGTAATCAAAGAAAAAATGATCTTTTTCCATTCAAACACCGATATCTCAGCGAGAAATGCTCGTATCAAGATTTTTAAAAAACCAATTTAAAGCTGAATAAACAAGCTATCCGGTCCATATAGAGGTTGAGTCGAAAAAAAAAATTCCACGTCCGTAGATTAAAAAAAAAAACCAAAAAAATTTCGAACATTTTTTTTTCGGTGGTTTTCTTATGATTACTCGAAAAATATTTTCAAAAAAAAAATTTCAAACTCAGATCCGAAAACTAGACACTTAGAGCTACAATTTGCTTTTTTTTTGCTGTACGACCATTTTTGTATGAGTTACAGCCTGTTGAAAATCCCCCAAAAATTTGGATTTTTTTCTTGCTCCCTAAATTTTTTTGCAAAGTGTATATTTTTCGAATACGAGAACGATTATCACCTCAACGATTAAATCTTTTTTCAATGTATACAATTTCTTCAATTGAATGATTAAGAATATTTTACCCTCCATTAAACCATAGATTTAATTAAACTCCCTTAATATATCATAATAAATTCACTCTAAATTAATAAAATTTCTACCTAATTCATCATTAATATACAAGATGCTAGTTCACAATTTACAGAAAACTTAAAACAAATTTATGATCATTCATTAATAATGTTGTTGTTAATTACTATTATAATTATTTATATTATTTTTTCCTGATCAATTTATCATTTGAATAATAAGTTTATTTAACAAAATTAAAATATTGACATTGTTTGAACATTAATTCCGATATTAATTTAAATTTATCTAGCAATTCCTTCATTCAACGTTTTATATTTAACAGATGAAATTTATATATCAACTCTAACAACTAAATCTATTGGATATCAATGTTACTGATCTTATGAATATTCAGAATTAATAAAATAAAATTTTATTTATTTATAATTAAAAATTATATGAACATAAATAATTTCCGTTTATTTAATGTTGATAATAATATAATCATTCCGAATAAAAATCAAATTCGTATATTAATGAATTGTTCAGATGTAATTCATTCCTGAACTGTTCCATCATTAGGTATGAAAATTGATTCAATCCCTGGCCGAAGTAATCAAACTTTAATTAATATAAATCTATCTGGATTATATTATGGACAATATTCTGAAATGTGTGGTAAACTCATAGATTTATACCTATTGCAATTGAAAGAACTAATCGTGAAAATGTTATACAATGAATTTCTTATCCATTTTCATTGGATGACTGAATTTAAAGTTTTGATCTCTTAAATCAATATATCGTAATTACAATTACCTCTAACGAAAGAAATGAGTTAAAATATAAAGTTAAAATGTCATTTTTAAATGATTAATATTAATATTTTTTATATTCCACAAGTATCACTATACAATTGATTAACTTTAAATAAAGTTTTATTTAGATTGAAAAAAGTATTAAGGCGTTACCCCCACTTGTAGCGCAAAAAAAGGCCTTTTTCATGAATTTTTTTAAAGAAAACTACAAAACTTTTTTATTCGATCAATATACCACCTTAAAAACACATCTTGAAGAACTTTCAGTAATTTTTTTATTCAAAAATATTACATTGTTTAGTGGCCGTGTAGTGGCCGTTAATGAAATAATGTTTTTATATACATGGTTTGCGGTGACCAACATTGCGGCGAAGTGGATCATCTGAAAAAAATGCGGATGGATTTAGTTAAATATAAGTATAAACTAGTCTTTAATCGAAGGATTTTAAAAAATATTCATTTTTCACAAAATGGCGGACAGTCAAAGTTAATGGTTCGATTTTAACAAAAAAAACGGCCGTTTTTGGCTATAAAACGGCCATTTTTTTCGAAAAAAAAATCGAACGATCAAAGACTACATTTTTATGTATTAAATAAGCCTACAAAATTTTAAGAAGATCGGTTCATTAGTATTCGAGTAATCTTGGTCACCGACTTCGGAAATGCCAATTTGAGAAAAACGCGTTTAAAGTTTCAATTTCAGTTTACACGAAGAAAATATTTTTTTTTGTAAACTTACATAGAGTCATCTATTCCGGGCCCATACAGAAGTTCTTCCGCCGACGATGCCGCTTGCAAAACAGAAATTTGGCGTTGCCTTCGTAACATTCTTCCTTCACGAGTGCTCTCGGCCGCACGTCTCTCTGCCAGTGCAATCCGTGCTTCGTCCATTTTATCAGCGTGTTCGTGCGCGTTGTGTCCACAGCTCACTCCGATTGAGTTCAAATAAAATACTAATGATTTTGAACCTTCGATGAATAGTCCAACGGCAATATAAACTGCTAAATTTACAACGATTGCTCCACTCGAGACGACTTTTGGGCTGATTTTTCAAATAAGTTGGTTGAAGCTTTCGTTGTTATTTTGATTGAAGCCACCGACGCATCTTTCGAGTAAAGTTTCCTTACTCAGATCGTTATATATAGGTCTGATGGCATCCAATACATTTGATGGAAGTGGTTTGTAATCGTGTTGGAAAGCCTCGTTTCTCCCCTGAGCTCGTTGATACGAACACCACGATTCTTCACCGGTTGGACATCTCTCATGATGTGGATTTGCATCGGTTGAACTGTAATGATCGAAGGTCGCCCATATTGCCTCATGCATATCGTGAACAGAAGCAGAATGGCGTCGAATAGCAAGTCCATAGTACACCGTGAGCTTGTCAATAAACTTTCCTGTCAGCTGTCCTTTACCACCAAGCTTTTTGTTTTTTTTTTACTAAACGTATTTTTACTAAACGTATTTTTACTAAATACGTCATAAGGATGAGAATTTACTAGCCCAGTGTACGTTTTCGAATCTCCGTCTCCAATATAGTAACGGTATAGGACATTATATTGTTCTATTGAGCGCTTGAAGATTTCCATAATGGAGTCCACCTCCATTTTTTCCGAGGAGCCTTCGTGATTTGCACTGCAGTTATCTTCGTGTGTTTCGTACCATTCTTCGTATTCCGCATCATTGAGCTTATGTTTCCACGATTCACACATTTTACAATACGCACTTTTTACCACAAGATCAAGTACTTTTCCACTGTAGTAGCCTATGACTGATGTGACTCCGAACAACGACGTATATCCTCGCTTCCTCCAGGATCCATCTCCGGAAACTGTTAATTGAGGAGTTGCATCGCCTTCTGCATTAGGTGTATCTTCAATTTCTTCTCGTACGGCTTTTTAAATATTACATCTGCACATGTTTTCACAGACTCATAAATACTTTTCAAAATTATTGAATATGTAGTCTCGGTAAGAAACCTTGGCATGTCCATAACTCGGCAAAATTTTTGTGCTTCAGCCAATCCTATGCCGAGAACTCGCATGGTGAATATAAATCGACGATTTATTTCATACGAATGTTCCAAAAAAGGAGAAGATGGTATCAAATTATCTGCACATGAGTCACATTTCACAACGATTTTGAAGCCTAGTCTTCTTGTACTTGCCGTTTCAAATGTAATATTTCCATTACACGTTTTGCACTTCACTAAATTTGAAATAGCAGCAAACACAACCCAAAAGTTCAAAATCCGATATTCTATATTAGGACTTTGATTCACAGTCATATCAATATTATTTGTCAGTTTCTTCGCAGACGTGCTGAAACTTTCAGTTTCCGTTTCGGCCAGGTTGGGGTTAAAAACACCCTTCCTTTTTTTTTGGTCGAGATTTCCGTAAATTATCACTGCTTCTTGTTTGTCGCAAACCTTTTTTTCGATCCATTTTTGAATGTAAAATGAATAAAAACTGCGCTTATAATATTATGAACGGCGGAATATACGTCTTATATAGTCGAACTTTCGAGCTACACTGACGAGTTTAGACCATAACAGACAATGAAAATACGTTTTTATAAATTTCAGTGTATTATATGAACGTTGTGAATGCCAGGTATACGACCCTTTTCATCGAACAATGCATTGAAGGTCAGAGGGAGGGTCGAGCCCGCCAGACGGCAGACTAGCCGGTCGTTTACACAACGGATTCTTCTCTTTCAACGCTCATATCTGGGTCAATTTTGTTCGGATCGACTTGAAATTTTTAGGACATATTCTCAGATACTTATACTTCAAAAAAATGCAATAAAAAAAATCGATTTTTTCAAAATCGCAAGTGGGGGTAACTCCTTAATTCGTATAATAAGAATTTTTTTTAAATGTATCTTCAAATGGTAAGAACTTTATTTTCTATCTTTGATTCTAGTACCAATTCATCGGTTGGTTTAAATTGATTTTTTTCCATTCAAATTTTGTTATTATTCCAATATTATTTCGAATAGTTGATTGTCGATTAATTAATTTTTAAAATTTGATTTGAATAACTTTATTCAAAGAATTAAAAATTATTGAATAAATTTATTTGTTTTAATATAATTAATTTCACTATTTTATTTATATTAATTTTAAGAAATAATTTTATATATTTTTTCACAAGGAAATTATAAGGCAGAATGTAAGGGAGGAGAGGAAACGGCAGCCCTTGTAACCCTACGGGGAATCGAATAAAGCATACATACATATATATTTTTTTACAAGTCCCATATATTTTTACAAGTTCAAGACATTTAATTTTTTCCATTGACATTTCCCTCCCATTTTGATTTGGTTTAATAATTTTCTTTTCATTAAACAATACGAACTTTGCATTTGCGCATGTAATCCCTCAAAAGAAGACCCGCTTTCTTTTAATACTTTTTATAGTTTTAATTGAAACAACTAGAAATATCATTTGTGTTTTAACTTGATAAATTCGATTAACAGCAAATATATTTGCAGGATATTTACTTTTAACTTGAATAAAAGAATTAGCTATTTCATCAATAATAATTTTGTGAAATGTTATCATTTTAACACAAATTATATTATCAATATTACTATTTAAAGTTTCTATCATTCAATCATGTGTTTTTACTGTATAGAAAACTTTGAACACAAAGAAAACAAATTATGTTAAAATCATTATCAAACAAAATTTCCACTAGAAGGGCTTGAAAAGCGTTTCCACTAGAAGGGCTTGACCTTTAAAAAAGGTACTTTCCTGTACGTCGTTTCAACGAAGTGCTCTATTCTCGCTCTTTTTATTTCAGTCTACGAAATATTAGCAGGTAACGGATTTGTCATTTTAAATGCCCTACCTAACCCCCGCGAAAACACCCGATTGGTCCCGGGGACTCTCGAGCCGAGCTGCCGGTTTGCGCGCCGTGCCGGCAAGAGGGGAAGCCGCTGACGTACCTCTGGGCAACCGAAAATACCCGATCGAACATCGGCGACCCCCGAACGAAGTGCGGTAGCGGCCGTGCGAGAACGAGAGAGAGAGGAGGTATCAGCAATGCTCAAACCTCTCGTTTTCGTCACGTCCGTGTGCCTCGCGCGTTGTGTGAATTTGTTTTTCAATTTTACGGCTAAACTATTGCAGATAGAGAAAAAACATTATCTACACCTACCAGGTAAAATCTTCCCCTCTACAACTTTTGTTTGAAACTTTTTTGCGATTTCCTTTTCGTTCTCGAAATAATGCATATTTTTCGGTATTTACCCCTTCTCTTCACTGTTAATAGTCAAAATTCCTAGAAATTCGGATTCCCCGGGTCGATTAACATAGGAATACGTGTTTCACTAAGCGGTCGCAAAAAATTTCGACTTTGGCCACTTTTGACTGGACTAGAGCACGCGCGCCGCGAGTAACTAGATCGACTGTCGCAATATCCATCGCCACGAACGAGAGCGCACCACGACTCAACACGCTCTAAGAGTCGGGGATATAGAGAGAGGGAAGGCGTCGCAAGTGTGAGCGTATCGCGACTTGGCCCGCCCTAAGCGAAAGTATTAGGGAGAGGGCGACAGCCGTTATCGTTCAGTGA
Source organism: Ophion obscuratus (assembly GCA_964007375.1). Classification (NCBI taxonomy): domain Eukaryota; kingdom Metazoa; phylum Arthropoda; class Insecta; order Hymenoptera; family Ichneumonidae; genus Ophion; species Ophion obscuratus. Next base: position 47,761,654 of record OZ023313.1, read on the forward strand.
TAACAGATCGCGCTCTACTTTACCTCGCGAGTAGTCAATATTTTACCGACGGAGCAAAACATTGCAAAATTTTCAAATCCAACACAAACACACTACACTCATACAAAGCGTGCTTTATATTGTATCGAGCCGAATAAAATCTGAATAAATTGTTTTTCTTATTGTAAAATACCAAAAACACACGAGTCTCTTTTAATTTCTTCCCTGTTCGAGCCCTGAACCGATAAAGTTATTTGTATCGAATTAAGACTCGTTGTAATATATATACATTTTTCATTAATCATTAACTCGTTATTATTACTACGGAGAAATTGAAATAAAAAATGTACGTTCAGTATAATAATAGAATTTTTGTAAGACGAAATACTTTACATTTTTCGAAAAGATCACGAAAATGATAAATTGTTGAAAAAAGTACGATTTTCGACACAAAAACAACTTTAACCATTTATTATTAAGAAGTGGATAAACATATGGAAAAATCGTCTAATCATGTGATAGAAAACGTTATAAACTATATTCGAATTGGAAGTGAATCGGACGAATAGATTTGAAGATACGACTTACACCGCCCGATGTATAAAGCATAGTTTTAGGAGAAACGCAAATGAAAAAGGATTATTCGCAGCGGGGCGGTTTGTTATAGCATAGCGGGCGATCTGACCCTTCACAAAAATCGTCATAATTCAGCCAAATTGCGGAATTTTGAAAGAATCTTTGGTGCAAATTAAAGTTGAGATTGCGGGCTATAAAGCTTCGCAATGAGAGCGATCGTATTTGTGAAATTTCAAGCTTATGCAGATCCCTTAAGGGGTAAGGCCACTGTAAATTTTTTGAAAAATCGATTTTTTTTTATTGGCTTAAAAAATAGTTTAAGTTTAAAATAAAAAATAGTTTAAGTTTCTCCGAAACTTCTTTTTTTAATTTTTTCCAATAAAAAACTATTCGCAAAACTTTAAACGCGTTTTTTTCGAAACATGGTTTTTCAAAATGGCACGCAGCATAACTCGAACAATTTTCATTTTTTTTACTTGAAATTTTAACCAGATGTGAACATTTACATTATCTTGAGAATGTCGATCGGAATTTTCAAGAACTTTATTTATTGATTTTTTATTAACAAAAAACTTGCCGTTTTTTTCGTCAAAAATCAATTTTTTTTTTCAAACGCACGCCAAATCCACAAAAATTGATACTTTTTAAAATCCGATCGACATTCTCTAGCTATAGCCCTCTAGATTAATGGTTTTTTTTTTGTTCTAGATTCAAAAGTGCACCAGTGGTGCTGCGTGCCGCGGAGCCCTGGAAGCAAAACATGTCCCGGGAAGATAGCTGTGGAACCGCCATTTTGTTTTTTTTTTACTGTAAAAAAATTTTATAATAAAGTTTAATGTATGCCCGATAACACCATTAAAAGTTTTTTTTCAAATACCTTCAATTTCGGGAGCAAAAAATTAGTTAAAAAACCTTTTTTTTTGGGCCGTTACAGTGGCCTTACCCCTTAATACAGAATGCTCGGACATACTCCAAATAGTAATAGTAGTAATAGTACCACTAAAGCAGTATCTTTTTCAAAATGTTTTCAAACTCTCCAGACTTAGATCAAGCACGTATGAATGCTAGTTCCATCCTCGTAAAATCAAATATACAACAAGTACCCGATTTATGAGTGAAAAATGTGGCATTGACTAGAAGAAGCATTAGAACGCTTTTATGTTCAATGAGATTGGCACTTCTTTTTTTTGTAAACTCGTTTAGCAAATCTTATAATACAATGTTAAGAAAACGTGAGATACATATTGTAACGGGTCTTAATTCATTACGAAATAAATGTATAGGTTCGGGACTTGAACAGGGAAGAAATTAATATAAACTCAGATGTGTTGGGTAGCTTTTAACAAAAAATATGATTTATTGTTTTTTTATGGCTCTATATAATCTAAAATAACGCTAGGTATAAGTGCCAACGGCCAACGCTGCGCCAATTTTAGCTTCCATGTACAGGGATTTTCCCCCTCTTTACATTTCCCACCATTTTCTCCAATCCACATCCCAAATCAATTCCCACCTTGCGGCTGCAGCCGACTTCCCCCTCTGTATCGCATTCACCATGACGTGTTTTTTTTTTCGTTTTTTTTTGTCATGGGTATAGGGAAACTGCGGAAAACCTATACCAATACAGCCGGGCACGAGTTCGCTTCCCAGCCTCGGAGCTAGTCGCGTTCCGTCGAGAAATAGCTCACAGGCTACAGCCATACACATCCGACACACACACGTACCGGTCCGTGTGCGCGAGTAGAGGAGCTATGCCGATTCTAATTCAAGTGGAGGCATCTCAGAGGGGAGCGGGGGGGGGTCCAGGGGGGGAGGGTCCACGGGCGGTGTCCGGGGGGGGTCAGAGGGCGGGGTTTCCGGGAGGGGGGGTCCAGCGTGGGGAAGCCAAGTGCGGGGTTACGGTGGAGGGGGGGTCATCGGGCGCGTGTGAGGGCGGGCGTTTAGGGGGGGGGGTCCATGGCGGTGCTTCAGGCAGTGTCATGGGGGGGGGTTCAGAGGGTGGGGTTTCCGGGAGGGGGGGTCCAGCGTGGGGAAGCCAAGTGCGGGGGTACGGTGGAGGGGGTCATCGGGCGCGTGTGACGGTGGGCGTTTGGGGGGGGGGGGGTCCATTGCGGTGGTCCAGGGGGTGTCATGGGGGGGGGGGGTTCAGAGGGCGGAGTGTCCATAGGGGGGGGGGGGGTCCAGCGCGGGGAAGCCAAGTACGGCGGAGGGGGGGGGGGTCGTCCGTGGAGCGTCTGGCAGGGAAGCCGCCGTCTCAAAGCTCGCCGACAGACAGGTCCTGACAGGTTTCTTGGAAAAGCGTGTGTGACAACCATATATGTGTCGGAAACTTTTCGGTAATATGAAAACGCTAGGCGCCACATGAAGGGCGGCACCTTTCAAAGCCCATTATTTATGACATGCAGCTGGTTCCATTCCGAAAGACAATGTCAATTGCATCCGCCCCGTCTCAAAGCTCGCGGACAGACAGGTCCTGACAGGTTTCTTGGAAAAGCGTGTGTGACAACCATATATGTGTCGGAAAATTTTCGGTAATATGAAAACGCTAGGCGCCACATGAAGGGCGGCACCTTTCAAAGCCCATTATTTATGACATGCAGCTGGTTCCATTCCGAAAGACAATGTCAATTGCATCCGCCCCGTCTCAAAGCTCGCGGACAGACAGGTCCTGACAGGTTTCTTGGAAAAGCGTGTGTGACAACCATATATGTGTCGGAAAATTTTCGGTAATATGAAAACGCTAGGCGCCACATGAAGGGCGGCACCTTTCAAAGCCCATTATTTATGACATGCAGCTGGTTCCATTCCGAAAGACAATGTCAATTGCATCCGTCCCGTCTCAAAGCTCGCCGACAGACAGGTCCTGACAGGTTTCTTGGGAAAAATCTTTAGGGGTCAAAGGGACCGCGGATGGACCACTTGAGCGCAGCTGCACGCTTGAGGGGGGGGGGGGGGTTCCCGCGGTTCTTCGAACGTGTTCAAACCTGTTTTTCACGATTGAGGGGGGGGGGGGATTTGAGTGGGAGGCTTACAAGGGAGCTTATAATTTCGTGGACCAGGCTCAGACTGCACGATTCCACTGCACCATCAACATCTAAAAGAACTTTGAAAGTGCGGGGAAAATGGATCTCTCGAGTATCAACAAAGTCGGCCGGATGGCAGAATTCCTCCCAACGAAGAAGCTGTCAGAACTCCCCATTAAGTCGGAACGACTAATCTCCGACATAAGGGCCGTACAAACCAAATTTGGAAAACGCTACATCGTGGACATCGCGGATGAGTTCTCTGTCTTCTTACCGGCGCGGCTTGTGAAGGCCTTCGACCAAGATCCGACAATGTTCGAGAGTATGCTGCAAGTGGCACGCGACGGTCAGCTCTGCATGCAGTATATTGGTGGAAAATACAACAGTGTCGAGTTCCGTCGTCTCTAAACATGGTGGACGGAAAAAAATCGTTGGAACACCATCGTCAAACAGCTGTCCGCATCATCGAGAATATGCTGCAACTGGTCAACTCAGTGGTTGGGAACTACAACAGCGTTCCATCGTCTCCAAGCGTGGAGACAAAATTGGGCACCACCGTTCGCATGGTTTTTTTTTTCAAAGTGCTGACTATGTAAAAATGTATATGTTTAATCGAGTTGTAAATGATGGATGTTTTCGTCGTAAAATAAAGAATACAAATGACATTTTCATCTAGATGTGTTTTATTGATTAAAAAAAATCCCTCGCTCGTGCTTCGTATACGCTCAACCAGCTTTTCACCGATTTTACATTCTCATGGGCGCAATTTGTGTTGAAGGGATGATGGGGGGCATTTGGAGTTAGTGATTTTGGGCGGCGATGGACAGTCCAGAGTCTCCAAGTCGATGACGTTTGTCGCGGGATCCGTGAATCTTGATAGCCATGCTCATTTTTCGAATCCCTCCGCATAGATGTTGGGGGCTCGTTGCAAGATTTCTCGAATTGTCTTTCTAGCTGCCTCATATGGTATGCCATTATGATCCCATCGAATTCCATGGAAATTGCGTTCCAGCCACTTGTTTGTCATTTTGTACTTGGCCGGTAAAGAGTCCCATGCAAATGGTGCGTCGAAGGCGAGCGTCAGTGGTTCAGCATTCTTCCCATGGAGTTTGAGGATGGACATCTCCTTCAGGACCAATTCGGTGACGGGTCTCTTAAAGCCCTGCAGGTCGACGATAAGCTCCATGTTGACTGAAGTGGATGTCCATTGGCATGATTTTATACAATTTTTTTAACTACGCCACTGATTGGATTATACTCTTCGTGAGACGGTGCAGAGACTTCCGAAGACATTCATAAGACGTTCGAAGACATTCAAGAGACGTTAGAAAACATTCATAAGGCGTTTGAAGACATGCGTGAGTGGTTAAAAGAGTTTCAAAAGACTTTCTACGACGTCATGAGACGTTTGAAGGTGTTCGTGAGGCCTTCAAGAGACTTTCGAAAGCATTTAAAGACATTCATGAGAGGGTCGAAGACATTCAAGAGATCTTTGACAATATTCACAATACGTTTGAAGACATCGATGAGCAGTTCGACGACTTTCTAGAGACTTTCAAAGACATTCACGAGGGGTTCGAAGACGTTGAAGAGAATTGCGACGACATTCATAATACGTTTGAAGACATTCATGAGGGGTTCGGAGACGCTTAAGAGAGACTTTCAAAGACATTCACGAGGGGTTTGAAGACGTTTGAAAGACTTTCGACGACACTCATAATACGTTTGAAGATGTTCAAGAGACTTTCAAAGACATTCGCGAGAGGTGCGAAGACGTTCAGAGATTTTCAAAGGCATTCACGAGGGTTTCGAAGACGTTCAAGAGACTTTCAGAGACATTTGCGAGAGGTGCGAAGACGTTCAGAGACTTTCGAAGACATGTAAGAGATCTTTGACAATATTCATAATACGTTTGAACACATCGATGAGAGGTTCGACGACATTTTAGAGACATTCAACGACATTCGTAATACGTTTGAAGACATTCATGAGAGGTTGCAAGACGCTTGAGAGACTTTCAAAGACATTCACGAGGCGTTCGAAGACGTTTAAGAGAATGTCAACGACATTCATAATACGTTTCAAGACATTCATGAGGGGTTCGAAAACGCTTAAGAGACTTTCAAAGACATTCACGAGGCGTTCGAAGACGTTAAAGAGAATTTCAACGACATTCATAATACGTTTGAAGACATTCATGAGGGGTTCGAAGACGCTTAAGAGAGACAGTCAAAGACATTCACGAGAGGTTCGGAGACGCTTGAGAGACTTTCGAAGACATTCACGAGGCGTTCGAAGACGTTAAAGAGAATTTCAACGACATTCATAATACGTTTGAAGACATTCATGAGGGGTTCGAAGGCGCTTAAGAGAGACTTTCAAAGACATTCACGAGAGGTTCGGAGACGTTTAAAAGACTTTCGACGACACTCATAATACGTTTGAAGACGTTCAAGAGACTTTCGAATACGTTCAAGAGACTTTCAGAGACATTCGTGAGAGGTGCGGAGACGTTCAGAGGCTTTCGAAGACATTCAAGAGATCTTTGACAATATCCATAATACGTTTGAAGACATCGATGAGGGGTTCGATGACGATTTAGAGACTCAAAGACATTCACGAGGCGTTCGAAGACGTTCACGAGAAATTCAACGACATTCATAATACGTTTGAAGACATTCATGAGGGGGTCGAAGACGCTTAAGAGAGACTGTCAAAGACATTCACGAGAGGTTCGGAGACGCTTGAGAGACTTTCGAAGACATTCACGAGACGTTCGAAGACGTTAAAGAGAATTTCAGCGCCATTCATAATACGTTTCAAGACATTCATGAGGGGTTCGAAGACGCTTAAGAGGGACTTTCAAAGACATTCACGAGAGGTTCGGAGACGTTTAAAAGACTTTCGACGACACTCATAATACGTTTGAAGACGTTGAAGAGACTTTCCAATACGTTCAAGAGACTTTCAGAGACATTCGTGGGAGGTGCGGAGACGTTCAGAGGCTTTCGAAGACATTCAAGAGATCTTTGACAATATTCATAATACGTTTGAAGACAGCGATGAGGGGTTCGACGACGTTTTAGAGACTCAAAGATATTCACGAAGGGTTTGAAGACATTCAAGAGACCTCCAACGACATTCGTGATACGTTTGAAGACATTCATGAGGGGTTCGAAGACTCTTAAGAGAGACTTTCAAAGACATTCACGAAGCGTTCGAAGACGTTCAAGAGACTTTCAGAGACATTCGTGAGAGGTGCGGAGACGTTCAGAGACTTTCAACGACATTCATAATACGTTTGAAGACATTCATGAGGGGTTCGAAGACGCTTAAGAGAGACTTTCAAAGACATTCACGAGAGGTTCGGAGACGTTTAAAAGACTTTCGACGACACTCATAATACGTTTGAAGACGTTCAAGAGATTGTCGAATACGTTCAAGAGACTTTCAGAGACATTCGTGAGAGATGCGGAGACGTTCAGAGACTTTCGAAGACATTCAAGAGATCTTGGACAATATTCATAATACGTTTGAAGACATCGATGAGGAGTTCGACGACGTTTTAGAGACTCAAACATATTCACGAAGGGATTGAAGACGTTCAAGAGACTTTCAACGACATTCGTGATACGTTTGAAAACATTCATGAGGGGTTCGAAGACCCTTAAGAGAGACTTTCAAAGACATTCACGAGGGGTTCGGAGACGTTTAAAAGACATTCAACGACACTCATAATACGTTTGAAGACGTTCAAGAGAATTTCAACGACATTTATAATATGTTTCAAGACATTCATGAGGGGTTCGAAGACGCTTGAGAGACTGCCAAAGACATTCACGATGCGTTCGAAGACGTTCAAGAAATTTTCAACAATATTCATAATACGTTTGAAGACATTCAAGAGGGGTTCGAAGGCGCTTAAGAGAGACTTTCAAAGAAATTCACGAAGGGTTCGGAGACGTTTAAAAGACGTTCGACGACACTCATAATACGTTTGAAGACGTTCAAGAGACGTTCGAATACGTTCAAGAGACTTTCAGAGACATTCGTGAGAGGTGTGGAGACGTTCAGAGACTTTCGAAGACATTCAAGAGATCTTTGACAATTTTCATAATACATTTGAAGACATCGATGAGGGGTTCGATGACGCATGAGAGACTTTCAAAGACATTCACGATGCATTCGAAGACGTTCAAGAGACTTTCGACGACATTCGTGATACGTTGAAGACATTCATGAGGAGTTCGAAGAGGCTTAAGCGAGACTTTAAAAAATATTCACGAGGGGTTCGAAGACATTCAAAAGACTTTCGACGACACTCAATACGTTTGAAGACATTCATGAGGGGTTCGAGACGCTTGAGAGACTTTCAAAGACATTCACGAGAGGTGCGAAGACGTTCAGAGACCTTCGAATACATTCAAGAGATCTTTGACAATATTCATAATACGTTTGAAGACATCGATGAGCAGTTCGACGCCGTTTTAGAGACTTTCAGAGACATTCACGAGGGGTTTGAAGACGTTCAGAGACTTTCGAAGACATTCAAGAGATCTTTGACAATATTCATAATACGTTTGGAGACATCGATGAGGGGTTCGAGGACGCTTGAGAGACTTTCAAAGGCATTCACGAGAGTTTCGAAGACGTTCAAGAGACTTTCGACGACATTCATGATACGTTTGAAGACATTCATGAGGGGATTCGAAAACGGTTATCAGAGACTTCCAAAGACATTCACGAGGGGTTCGGAGACGTTTAAAAGACATTCAACGACACTCATAATACGTTTGAAGACGTTCAAGAGAATTTCAACGACATTTATAATATGTTTCAAGACATTCATGAGGGGTTCGAAGACGCTTGAGAGACTGTCAAAGACATTCACGATGCGTTCGAAGACGTTCAAGAAATTTTCAACAACATTCATAATACGTTTGAAGACATTCATGAGGGGTTCGAAGGCGCTTAAGAGAGACTTTCAAAGAAATTCACGAAGGGTTCGGAGACGTTTAAAAGACGTTCGCCGACACTCATAATACGTTTGAAGACGTTCAAGAAACGTTCGAATACGTTCAAGAGACTTTCAGAGACATTCGTGAGAGGTGTGGAGACGTTCAGAGACTTTCGAAGACATTCAAGAGATCCTTGACAATTTTCATAATACATTTGAAGACATCGATGAGGGGTTCGAAGACGCTTGAGAGACTTTCAAAGACATTCACGATGCATTCGAAGACGTTCAAGAGACTTTCGACGACATTCGTGATACGTTGAAGACATTCATGAGGAGTTCGAAGAGGCTTAAGCGAGACTTTAAAAAATATTCACGAGGGGTTCGAAGACATTCAAAAGACTTTCGACGACACTCATAATACGTTTGAAGACATTCATGAGGGGTTCGAGACGCTTGAGAGACTTTCAAAGACATTCACGAGAGGTGCGAAGACGTTCAGAGACCTTCGAAGACATTCAAGAGATCTTTGACAATATTCATAATACGTTTGAAGACATCGATGAGCAGTTCGACGCCGTTTTAGAGACTTTCAGAGACATTCACGAGGGGTTTGAAGACGTTCAGAGATTTTCGAAGACATTCAAGAGAGTTTCGAAGACGTTCAAGAGACTTTCGACGACATTCATGATACGTTTGTAGACATTCATGAGGGGATTCGAAAACGCTTATCAGAGACTTCCAAAGACATTCACGAGGGGTTCGAAGACGTTCAAGATCCTTTAGACAACATTTATAATACGATTGGAGACATTCATGAGGAGTTCGAAGACGCTTAAGAGAGACTTTCAAAGACATCGACGAGGGGTTCGAAGACGTGAGGAGCGAAGCCAGACTTTCACAAACATTCACGAGGGGTTTGAAGACGTTCAAAATACTTTCGAATATGTTCTAAAGACTTTCCACGACATTCATAATACGTTTGAACACATTCATGAGGGGTTCGGAGACGCTTAAGAGACTTTCAAAGACATTCACGAGGCGTTTGAAGACGTTCAAGAAACGTTCGAATGCATTCAAGAGACTTTTGACGACATTCATAATACGTTTGAAGACGCTTAAGAGACTTTCAAAGACATTCACGAGAGGTGCGAAGACATTCAGAGAGACTTTCGAAGACATTCAAGAGATCTTTGACCATGTTCATAATACGTTTGAACACATCGATGAGCGGTTCAACGGCGTTTCAGAGACTTTCAAAGACATTCACGAGAGGCTCCAAAACGTTCAACAGACATTCGACGACATTCATAATCGTTTTTTCAGACATTCATGAGGGGTTCGCAGACGCTGGAGAGACTTTCAAAGACATTCGCGAGAGAGTGAATCCCTTTTTGGCATGAATGTTTGGGCGAATTCCAAACAAACCCAAACAATGCCAGCAAAACTCAAACATCATGAAAGTCTTCGATGACGTTTGAGATAATACGACTTTCGACGACATCCATAAACTAAAGACTTTCATGACGTTTGAGTTTTGCTGGCACTGTTTGGGTTTGTTTGGGATTCGCCCAAACATTCATGCCAAAAAGGGATTCACCCTCCCGCGAATGTCTTTGAAAGGCTCTCCAGCGTCTTCGAACCCCTCATGAATGTCTGAAAAAACGATTATGAATGTCGTCGAATGTCTGTTGAACGTTTTGGAGCCCCTCGTGAATGTCTTTGAAAGTCTCTGAAACGCCGTTGAACCCCTCATCGATGTGTTCAAACGTATTATGAACATGGTCAAAGATCTCTTGAATGTCTTCGAAAGTCTCTCTGAATGTCTTCGCACCTCTCGTGAATGTCTTTGAAAGTCTCTTAAGCGTCTTCAAACGTATTATGAATGTCGCCAAAAGTCTCTTGAATGTATTCGAACGTTTCTTGAACGTCTTCAAACGCCTCGTGAATGTATTTGAAAGTCTCTTAAGCGTCTCCGAACCCCTCATGAATGTGTTCAAACGTATTATGAATGTCGTGGAAAGTCTTTAGAACATATTCGAAAGTATTTTGAACGTCTTCAAACCCCTCGTGAATGTCTGTGAAAGTCTCGCTTCGCACCTCACGTCTTCGAACCCCTCGTCGATGTCTTTGAAAGTCTCTCTTAAGCGTCTTCGAACTCCTCATGAATGTCTCCAATCGTATTATAAATTTTGTCTAAAGGATCTTGAACGTCTTCGAACCCCTCGTGAATGTCTTTGGAAGTCTCTGTTAAGCGTTTTCGAATCCCATCATGAATGTCTTCAAACGTATCATGAATGTCGTCGAAAGTCTCTTGAACGTCTTCGAAACTCTCGTGAATGCCTTTGAAAGTCTCTCAAGCGTCCTCGAACCCCTCATCGATGTCTTCAAACGTATTATGAATATTGTCAAAGATCTCTTGAATGTCTTCGAAAGTCTCTGAACGTCTTCAAACCCCTCTTGAATGTCTCTGAAAGTCTCTAAAACGGCGTCGAACTGCTCATCGATGTCTTCAAACGTATTATGAATATTGTCAAAGATCTCTTGAATGTCTTCGAAGGTCTCTGAACGTCTTCGCACCTCTCGTGAATGTCTTTGAAAGTCTCTCAAGCGACTCGAACCCCTCATGAATGTCTCCAAACGCATTATGAGTGTCGTCGAAAGTATTTTGAATGTCTTCGAACCCCTCGTGAATATTTTTTAAAGTCCCGCTTAAGCCTCTTCGAACTCCTCATGAATGTCTTCAACGTATCACGAATGTCGTCGAAAGTCTCTTGAACGTCTTCGAATGCATCGTGAATGTCTTTGAAAGTCTCTCAAGCGTCTTCGAACCCCTCATCGATGTCTTCAAATGTATTATGAAAATTGTCAAAGATCTCTTGAATGTCTTCGAAAGTCTCTGAACGTCTCCACACCTCTCACGAATGTCTCTGAAAGTCTCTTGAACGTATTCGAACGTCTCTTGAACGTCTTCAAACGTATTATGAGTGTCGTCGAACGTCTTTTAAACGTCTCCGAACCCTTCGTGAATTTCTTTGAAAGTCTCTCTTAAGCGCCTTCGAACCCCTCATGAATGTCTTCAAACGTATTATGAATGTTGTTGAAAATTTCTTGAACGTCTTCGAACGCATCGTGAATGTCTTTGACAGTCTCTCAAGCGTCTTCGAACCCCTCATGAATGTCTTGAAACATATTATAAATGTCGTTGAAATTCTCTTGAACGTCTTCAAACGTATTATGAGTGTCGTTGAATGTCTTTTAAACGTCTCCGAACCCCTCGTGAATGTCTTTGAAAGTCTCTCTTAAGGGTCTTCGAACCCCTCATGAATGTCTTCAAACGTATCACGAATGTCGTTGAAAGTCTCTTGAACGTCTTCAAACCCTTCGTGAATATGTTTGAGTCTCTAAAACGTCGTCGAACTCCTCATCGATGTCTTCAAACGTATTATGAATATTGTCAAAGATCTCTTGAATGTCTTCGAAAGTCTCTGAACGTCTCCGCATCTCTCACGAATGTCTCTGAAAGTCTCTTGAACGTATTCGAAAATCTCTTGAACGTCTTCAAACGTATTATGAGTGGCGTCGAAAGTCTTTTAAACGTCTCCGAACCTGTCGTGAATGTCTTTGAAAGTCTCTCTTAAGCGTCTTCGAACCCCTCATGAATGTCTTCAAACGTATTATGAATGTCGTTGAAAGTCTCTTGAACGTCTTCAAACCCTTGGTGAATGTCTTTGTCTCTAAAACGTCGTCGAACCCCTCATCGATGTCTTCAAACGTATTATGAATATTGTCAAAGATCTCTTGAATGTCTTCGAAAGCCTCTGAACGTCTCCGCACCTCTCACGAATGTCTCTGAAAGTCTCTTGAACGTCTTCGAACGCTTCGTGAATGTCTTTGAAAGTCTCTCTTAAGGGTCTTCGAACCCCTCATGAATGTCTTCAAACGTATCACGAATGTCGTTGGAAGTCTCTTGAATGTCTTCAAACCCTTCGTGAATATCTTTGAGTCTCTAAAACGTCGTCGAACCCCTCATCGCTGTCTTCAAACGTATTATGAATATTGTCAAAGATCTCTTGAATGTCTTCGAAAGCCTCTGAACGTCTCCGCACCTCTCACGAATGTCTCTGAAAGTCTCTTGAACGTATTGGAAAGTCTCTTCAACGTCTTCAAACGTATTATGAGTGTCGTCGAAAGTCTTTTAAACGTCTCCGAACCTCTCGTGAATGTCTTTGAAAGTCTCTCTTAAGCGTCTTCGAACCCCTCATGAATGTCTTGAAACGTATTATGAATGTCGCTGAAATTCTCTTTAACGTCTTCGAACGCCTCGTGAATGTCTTCGAAAGTCTCTCAAGCCTCTCCGAACCTCTCGTGAATGTCTTTGACAGTCTCTCTTAAGCGTCTTCGACCCCCTCATGAATGTCTTCAAACGTATTATGAATGTCGTTGAATTTCTCGTGAACGTCTTCGAACGCCTCGTGAATGTCTTTGAGTCTCTAAATCGTCATCGAACCCCTCATCGATGTCTTCAAACGTATTATGGATATTGTCAAAGATCTCTTGAATGTCTTCGAAAGCCTCTGAACGTCTCCGCACCTCTCACGAATGTCTCTGAAAGTCTCTTGAACGTATTCGAAAGTCTCTTGAACGTCTTCAAACGTATTATGAGTGTCGTCGAAAGTCTTTTAAACGTCTCCGAACCTCTCGTGAATGTCTTTGAAAGTCTCTCTTAAGCGCCTTCGAACCCCTCATGAATGTCTTCAAACGTATTATGAATGTCGTTGAAATTCTCTTTAACGTCTTCGAACGCCTCGTGAATGTCTTCGAAAGTCTCTCAAGCGTCTCCGAACCTCTCGTGAATGTCTTTGACAGTCTCTCTTAAGCGTCTTCGAACCCCTCATGAATGTCTTCAAACGTATTATGAATGTCGTTGAAATTCTCTTTAACGTCTTCGAACGCCTCGTGAATGTCTTTGAAAGTCTCTCAAGCGTCTTGCAACCTCTCATGAATGTCTTCAAACGTATCACGAATGTCGTTGAATGTCTCTAAAATGTCGTCGAACCTCTCATCGATGTGTTCAAACGTATTATGAATATTGTCAAAGATCTCTTACATGTCTTCGAAAGTCTCTGAACGTCTTCGCACCTCTCGCAAATGTCTCTGAAAGTCTCTTGAACGTCTTCGAAACCCTCGTGAATGCCTTTGAAAATCTCTGAACGTCTTCGCACCTCTCGCGAATGTCTTTGAAAGTCTCTTGAACATCTTCAAACGTATTATGAGTGTCGTCGAAAGTCTTTCAAACGTCTTCAAACCCCTCGTGAATGTCTTTGAAAGTCTCTCTTAAGCGTCTCCGAACCCCTCATGAATGTCTTCAAACGTATTATGAATGTCGTCGCAATTCTCTTCAACGTCTTCGAACCCCTCGTGAATGTCTTTGAAAGTCTCTAAAAAGTCGTCGAACTGCTCATCGATGTCTTCAAACGTATTGTGAATATTGTCAAAGATCTCTTGAATGTCTTCGACCCTCTCATGAATGTCTTTAAAAGCTTTCGAAAGTCTCTTGAAGGCCTCACGAACACCTTCAAACGTCTCATGACGTCGTAGAAAGTCTTTTGAAACTCTTTTAACCACTCACGCATGTCTTCAAACGCCTTATGAATGTTTTCTAACGTCTCTTGAATGTCTTCGAACGTCTTATGAATGTCTTCGGAAGTCTCTGCACCGTCTCACGAAGAGTATAATCCAATCAGTGGCGGAGTTAAAAAAATTGTATAAAATCATGCCAATGGACATCCACTTCAGTCAACATGGAGCTTATCGTCGACCTGCAGGGCTTTAAGAGACCCGTCAACGAATTGGTCCTGAAGGAGATGTCCATCCTCAAACTCCATGGGAAGAATGCTGAACCACTGACGCTCGCCTTCGACGCACCATTTGCATGGGACTCTTTACCGGCCAAGTACAAAATGACAAACAAGTGGCTGGAACGCAATTTCCATGGAATTCGATGGGATCATAATGGCATACCATATGAGGCAGCTAGAAAGACAATTCGAGAAATCTTGCAAGGAGCCCCCAACATCTATGCGAAGGGATTCGAAAAATGAGCATGGCTATCAAGATTCACGGATCCCGCGACAAACGTCATCGACTTGGAGACTCTGGACTGTCCATCGCTGCCCAAAATCACTAACTCCAAATGCCCCCCATCATCCCTTCAACACAAACTGCGCCCATGAGAATGTAAAATCGGTGAAAAGCTGGTTGAGCGTATACGAAGCACGAGCGAGGGATTTTTTTTAATCAATAAAACACATCTAGATGAAAATGTCATTTGTATTCTTTATTTTACGACGAAAACATCCATCATTTACAATTCGATTGAACATATACATTTTTACATAGTCAGCACTTTGAAAAAAAAACCATGCGAACGGTGGTGCCCAATTTTGTCTCCACGCGTGGAGACGATGGAACGCTGTTGTAGTTCCCAACCACTGAGTTGACCAGTTGCAGCATATTCTCGATGATGCGGACAGCTGTTTGACGATGGTGTTCCAACGATTTTTTTCCGTCCACCATGTTTAGAGACGACGGAACTCGATACTGTTGTATTTTCCACCAATATACTGCATGCAGAGCTGACCGTCGCGTGCCACTTGCAGCATACTCTCGAACATTGTCGGATCTTGGTCGAAGGCCTTCACAAGCCGCGCCGGTAAGAAGACAGAGAACTCATCCGCGATGTCCACGATGTAGCGTTTTCCAAATTTGGTTTGTACGGCCCTTATGTCGGAGATTAGTCGTTCCGACTTAACGGGGAGTTCTGACAGCTTCTTCGTTGGGAGGAATTCTGCCATCCGGCCGACTTTGTTGATACTCGAGAGATCCATTTTCCCCGCACTTTCAAAGTTCTTTTAGATGTTGATGGTGCAGTGGAATCGTGCAGTCTGAGCCTGGTCCACGAAATTATAAGCTCCCTTGTAAGCCTCCCACTCAAATCCCCCCCCCCCCCCTCAATCGTGAAAAACAGGTTTAAACACGTTCGAAGAACCGCGGGAACCCCCCCCCCCCCCTCAAGCGTGCAGCTGCGCTCAAGTGGTCCATCCGCGGTCCCTTTGACCCCTAAAGATTTTTCCCAAGAAACCTGTCAGGACCTGTCTGTCGGCGAGCTTTGAGACGGGGCGGATGCAATTGACATTGTCTTTCGGAATGGAACCAGCTGCATGTCATAAATAATGGGCTTCCAAAGGTGCCGCCCTTCATGTGGCGCCTAGCTTTTTCATATTACCGAAAATTTTCCGACACATATATGGTTGTCACACACGCTTTTCCAAGAAACCTGTCAGGACCTGTCTATCGGCGAGCTGTGAGACGGAGCGGATGCAATTGACATTGTCTTTCGGAATGGAACCAGCTGCATGTCATAAATAATGGGCTTTGAAAGGTGCCGCCCTTCATGTGGCGCCTAGCGTTTTCATATTACCGAAAATTTTCCGACACATATATGGTTGTCACACACGCTTTTCCAAGAAACCTGTCAGGACCTGTCTGTCGGTGAGCTTTGAGACGGCGGCTTCCCTGCCAGACGCTCCACGGACGACCCCCCCCCCTCCGCCGTACTTGGCTTCCCCGCGCTGGACCCCCCCCCCTATGGACACTCCGCCCTCTGAACCCCCCCCCCATGACACCCCCTGGACCACCGCCATGGACCCCCCCCCAAACGCCCACCGTCACACGCGCCCGATGACCCCCTCCACCGTACCCCCGCACTTGGCTTCCCCACGCTGGACCCCCCTCCCGGAAACCCCACCCTCTGAACCCCCCCCCCCCCATGACACCGCCTGGAGCACCGCCATGGACCCCCCCCTAAACGCCCGCCCTCACAAGCGCCCGATGACCCCCCCTCCACCGTAACCTCGCACTTCGCTTCCCAACGCTGGACCCCCCCTCCCGGAAACCCCGCCCTCTGACCCCCCCCCCCCCCCCCTCGGACACCGCCCGTGGACCCTCCCCCCCTGACTCCACCCCCTGGACCCCCCCCCCGCTCCCCCGCTCCCCCCTGAGATGCCGCCACTTGAATTAGAAGCGGCATAGCTCCTCTACTTGCGCGGCATCTGTGTAGAACTGGAGCTACGTCACGCCCGTGTTTTTATTTCTCGCCGAAACTACGAGACGGTGATTCGAACCCGCGACCTCCCGATGTGTTGATTTCAGAGGCAGGTACGCTAACCACTAGACCAACACATCGGTTGCTAGGTATAAGTGTAGTGTGTTGTTTGTGTTGTTCTTGTAATTTTTCGCAGTATTTTTCTCAGTCGGTCAATTACTCGTTACTCGCATGGTACAATTAGGTCGGCGGGATCATTTATCGTGGATCGTTATCGATTACTCACTCTCTTCTAGTTCTGTGGCTTTTGTCGACCTGAGTTTGCGACGTGCTTTCGCTGGCGGCGCGATAGGTATCGGTGTTTGGCCTATAGCAACGCGGTACTTTCCTTTGTAAATTTCGCTTAGGGCGCGTCGAGTCCTAGCGCTCTCCCACTCGTGGGGCTAGCACTCGCGACTTACGGGCCGTAGGAGCGCGCTTTCTCTCGTCATGCGTCAAGATCTATTCCCCTACCCTAGCTCTGCCCTTCGCGTCACGGTGATCGATGCTCTCTCCCGATCAATTATCGCGCGTCGATAATTGATCGCCCGGTCCTTGATCTTGGCGTGCGATGTCGCCACCGACCGGTCTACGATAGTCTAATCGAGCGATGTGCCGCGCGCACTCGACTGACCCTTTTGTGTGTGTGTGTGTGTGCGTGCGTGCGTGCGTGCGTGCGTGCGTGCGTGCGTGCATGTGTGTGTGTGTGTGTGTGTGTGTTTGTGTTTCGTGTGACTGTAGCGTACGCTTTCTTATCTCCTAATATAATGGTTCCTGTATTTTCCTAATTTAATATTTTTCCGTTATACCTAACTGAAACGCTCGCTTGCTAGAATACCTTTTCGAACTTTATTTTCTCCTAGTATGATTTTCCTACCTATTTTGCGATAATTGTTCACTACCCTTAAGTGGATAACTTTCTTTATTGCTCTTTTTATTTTTCTTTGATTTTCCAATCTTTTCTCGTTAAAATAAATTCATCTCAATTCTTCTTCGTTTTTTGTTCCTTAAGGGGTTACCCCCACTTGCGATTTTGAAAAAATCGATTTTTTTTATTGCATTTTTTTGAAGTATAAGTATCTGAGAATGTCCTGAAATTTTCAAGTCGATCCGAACAAATTTGACTGAGATATGAGCGTTGAAAGAGAAGAATCCGTTGTGTAAACGACCCGCTAGTCTGCCGTCTGGCAGACCCTCCGACCTTCAATGCATTGTTCGATGAAAAGGGTCGTATACCTGGCATTCACACCGTTCAGATAATAGACAGGAATTTATAAAAACGTATTTTCGTTGTCTGTTATGGTCTAAACTCGTCAGTGTAGCTCGAAAGTTCGACTATATAAGACGTATATTCCGCCGTTCATAATATTATAAGCGCAGTTTTTATTCATTTTACATTCAAAAATAGATCGAAAAAAAGGTTCGCGACAAACAAGAAGCAGTGATAATTTACGGAAATCTCGACCAAAAAAAAGGAAGGGTGTTTTTAACCGCAACCTGGCCGAAACGGAAACTGAAGGTTTCAGCACGTCTGCGAAGAAACTGAAAAATAATATTGATATGACTGTGATTCAAAGTCCTAATATTGAATATCGGATTTTGAACTTTTGGGTTGTGTTTGCTGCTATTTCAAATTTAGTGAAGTGCAAAACGTGTAATGGAAATATTACATTTGAAACGGCAAGTGCAAGAGGACTAGGCTTCAAAATCGTTGTGAAATGTGACTCATGTGCAGATAATTTGATACCATCTTCTCCTTTTTTGGAACATTCGTATGAAATAAATCGTCGATTTATATTCACCATGCGAGTTCTCGGCATAGGATTGGCTGGAGCACAACAATTTTGCGGACTTATGGACATGCCAAGGTTTCTTACCGAGACTACATATTCAATAATTTTGAAAAGTATTTATGAGTCTGTGAAAACATGTGCAGATGTAATATTTAAAAAAGCCGTACGAGAAGAAATTGAATATACACCTAATGCAGAAGGCGATGCAACTCCTCAATTAACAGTTTCTGGAGATGGACCCTGGAGGAAGCGAGGATACACGTCGTTGTTCGGAGTCACATCAGTCATAGGCTACTACAGTGGAAAAGTACTTTATCTTGTGGTAAAAAGTGCGTATTGTATCCCGCCTTCAAAAAACCGCCGTCAAAATTTATTGACATGCTCACTGTGTACTATGGACTTGCTATTCGACGCCATTCTGCTTCTGTTCACGATATGCATGAGGCAATATGGGCGACCTTCGATCATTACAGTTCAACCGATACAAATCCACATCATGAGAGATGTCCAACCGGTGAAGAATCGTGGTGTTCGTACCAACGAGCTCAGGGGAGAAACGAGGCTTTCCAACACGATTACAAACCACTTCCATCAAATGTATTGGATGCCATCAGACCTATATACAACGATCTGAGTGAGGAAACTTTACTCGAAAGATGCGTCGGTGGCTTCAATCAAAATAACAGCGAAAGCTTCAATCAACTTATTTGGAAAATCAGCCCAAAAATCGTTGCGAGTGGAGCCATCGTTGTAAATTTAGAAACTTATATTGCCGTTGGACTATTCAACGAAGGTTCAAAATCATTATTATTTTATTAGAACTCAATCGGAGTGAGCTGTGGACACAACGCGCACGAATACGCTGATAAAATGGACGAAGCACGGATTGCACTGGCAGAGAGCACTCGTGAAGGAAGAATGTTACGAAGGCAACACCAAATTTCCGTTTTGCAAGGGGCATCGTCGGCGGCAGAACTTCTGTATGTGCCCGGAATAGATGACTCTATGTAAGTTTACAAAAAAAAATATTTTCTTCGTGTAAACTGAAATTGAAACTTTAAACGCGTTTTTCTCACAATGGCATATCTGAAGTCGGTGACCAAGATTACTCGAACACGGATGAACCGATCTTCTTGAAATTTTGCAGGCTTATTTAATACATAAAAATGTAGTCTTTAATAGTTCGATTTTTTTTTCGAAAAAAAAAATGCCCGTTTTATAGCCAAAAACGGCCGTTTTTTTCGTTAAAATCGAACCATTAACTTTGACTGTCCGCCATTTTGTGAAAAATGAATACTTTTTAAAATCCTTCCATTCAAAACTAGTTTATACTTATATTTGACTAAATCCAACCGCATTTTTTTTTCAGATGATCCTCTTCGTCGCAATGTTGGTCACCGCAAACCGTGTATATAAAAACATTATTTCATTGGCGGCCATTTGCCACTAAACAATGTAATATTTTTCAATAAAAAAATTACTGTAAGTTCTTCAAGATGGTATATTGATCGATTAAAAAAGTTTTGTAGTTTTCTTTTAAAAAATTCATGAAAAAGGCCTTTTTTGCGCTACAAGTGGGGGTAACGCCTTAACGTTCCGCGTTCCAGACGTTTCCGATCCACGAGGGATGTACTTGGTCCAGCAGTACTAGTTAACTTAAAAAAAATGAAGAGAGCTTTCTAATGCCTTTTAGGCGCGACTCCGTTTTTTCCTTGTTTCTCAACGTTCCGTGTTCTCAGTGTTTCCTTCTACTAGGGATGTACTTTGCCAAGCAGTACTAGTCCATCCACGAGGAATGAAAGAAGTGATCTTTCTAATGCTTATTAGGCGCGACTCCGTTTTTTCCCTTGTTTTTCAACATTCCGTTTTCTCAGCGTTTCCTTCCACTAGGGATGTACTTTGCCAAGCAGTACTAGTCGATCCACGAGGGATTCATAGGGCGCTTTTCCTCCAAAATTCTCGTCCTTTTATACCCGGATTTTAACGCTTTTTCGGTCCCCTTCCTTTCCGTCTTCCTTTAATTAAATGAGTGGTTATCCGGGTTTTACCGCTTCTTCTTCCCCATCTCTTCAGTATGCCTCTAATTCAATTAGTGTAACGTCTGAATAAATGTTGCTTGTGTGACCGTTAGTTTCCCTTTGTTATTATCAGCCATTAATTTAATTAGCGTGCTTGTTGGTTCGACCAACATGGCCCTGTGTTGGTCTTGGTCTGTTTTTCCCTTACCCCTTCCTTTTCCCGAAATCGGTTGACTCCTTTGTATATTTGGGGCGATAGTCTATCGGTTTGTTCATGAGACGGTCTTTTCCGTCTCAATATATTTTCCGTAACTTGAGCCTTTAAGGGTTGAACTTTGCGATAGACCTTCCGGTATTTCCAGGCCACGAACGGCATAGAGTAACAGAGGGAACAGCGTGCAGACACATTTTATCAATTTTTTTCTCAATCACTGTCGCTGCGTGTATTAAACTATATAAATAGAACATGAAGTCTCAGCATGTATATACAGGGTGTCCCTCTTATCTCTGCCATCCGAAATAACTCGGTAATTATCGACGCCACAAAAAAATGTTCCAGACAAAAGTTGTACGGTGTGAAGAGTGCTATCCAATGGGAGAATTTTTTTTATTCCGGTGGATGCACTGATGCACGGTGAAGGTCACCTCCACTTTATGAAATGGAATGGTACTTTTTTCAACCATCTTGTGGAGCACCTCAAGCCGCATAAAAACATTACGGGTCAAAGTCGTTCATTTCGAACACCTATTAAAATGAAATACAAATCTTAATATCTCAGATCACTACCAAATATTTGGTAGTGATCCAAGATATTAAGATTTGCATCATCAATACTGACTTTAAATTACCTTGAACGACTTCGACCCCCAAGTTTTTATTATGCGACTGGAGGTGCTCCACAAGATGGTTGAAAAAATGTACCATTCTATTTTAAAAACGGCGGTGACTTTCAATGAAAAAAAAATGCTCGCATTTGATGGCCCCCGCCACACCGTACAACTTGTGTCTGGAACATTTTTTTTGTGACGTCGATAATTACCAAGTTATTGCGGGTGGCAGAAATAAGAGGAACACCCTGTAAATGTGTGTATATATAAATATATATTCGGAAAGTATTGATACTTTTTTGATTAGCGGATTTTATTCGATGGACTCTCGGGACGTCGTGATCGTCCTGCGTTTCTAACGCCGTCCCGGGAAAATTACGGTCCGTAGGTTAAAGAGAGATTTCTATGGTCGACTTGTTCCATCGTGCTTTTTGGGAGCTCTTGAATGCACGGCTGCTGAAATGATTCCCACTGGATCTCGAACATGAGACCAATGGGTGAACGGGTTATTTTTGGGGCGGGAAAGCTCAATGCAACAAATTTACAGTCTAAAGGGTCGAGGGAACGGAAAGACTATACGGGAATTCGAGCTTCGATCAGGTCGAGTAGGAACTGTATGTATATTTGTGTGTGTATGTACATACACCGTTGTTCCAGAGTCGCTTCGCATTGTCGTAATGCTCTTAGCCGCGTCTGGGCCGCTGGAGTGGGCTTCGCGTTACAAGCAACCAAACAGACGGACAGAGTTTGGGCTTTTCTTAAGGTGAGAAATCCCTTCAGGAGCGTGAAGAATATGTATTTTTCGGAAATTTTTTTAGAGGGGATAAAATAATTTGTTCATTTTCAAATTTGGACATGAATTTATTATAACGGTCAAGTTTGATTTTTTTTGAATGACCAACAAAATGGCGGCGTTATTAAGGGCCTTCGGACGCCTGTTTTCCGCGACATCGAAAAGTTCTGCAGTTGTCACTGTTTTTCTGTTGATCTCAAAAAAAATAATGTTAAGCTACCCGATTCGGGAAAATGGTTCTCGTTTCGAATCATGCACAAATTGAATGTCTCAAATAGAATTATTCTCGTATCTCTCCACGATGAGTAAAATGCCGTTGTATTAATTGTTCTCAGCCTCCTAGAAATGTTCGCAGACATCGTCGTATCTAACGATGATAAAGCGCAAAATGATGATACGACAAAACACAGCAAATGAGCGAATACAAAGACATATTATACGTACTTTGAAAACCTCGAGTGAGGGTTGTAATGAATTAAGGGCGCAAAGCCTTATCGATATATGCCCATATTAATGGTGCGGTTTTAGAAGCGAAATACTGTTATGAGTTAATCAGCCTCTTGGCATGTGCGTTAAGGGCCTTCTCGGGTCGTTAGAGCGTACCAGCCTTCCACCATTCACTCTCTTTATAGTTGTCATCATGGAACAGTGAATCTATTAAGGCGAGAAATCCCCTTAGGAGCGTGAAAAATAGGTATTTTTCGGGAATTTTTTTAGAGGGGATAAAATAACCTGATCATTTTCAAATTTGGACATGAATTTATTATAACTGTCAAGTTATTTTTTTCTTTTTTTTGGGATGACCAACAAAATTGCGGCGTTATTAAGGGTCTTTGGACGTCTGCTTTCCGTGACATCGGGAAGTGCTGCAGTTGTCACTTTTTCTGTTGATCTGAAGAAGATTTAATAAGTGTGATTCGGTTACTGACATATTAAGGGGAAGGATATACCTAAAGAAATGACGCAAAAGTGCAAAATTGAACATTTGGGAGCCTTTTTACTCCAAAGTTCGAATTTCAGACCATTTTTTCGACATATTTGGCCCCAAAAAATTATTTATTTCTACGCTACCTTTCAATCCTTAGGTATATCCTTCCGATAATACACTATAATTCCGATACTGAGAGTAACCTCCCAAAATTTCATCCAAATCGGTCGATAACTTTTTGAGCTACAACCCGAGCAATTTTTGAAAAAGGAGTTTCGAGATAATCGCGTTTAAAGTTTCATCATGTGACTCGCTACCTGACTGGATGCTGTCCTCGCACTCTAGACTATATGTAATAACTCCGCAAATATTCAATATTTCGAGTTTTCCTTTGGTCAGTATATTCTTTGGGTATTATACTTTCGAATCATGTAAAAAAATAGATTTGTTGAAAATTCTAAAGGGATTTCTTGCCTTAAGTTTATAGGGTGTTTAAAAAAAAGGTTCCATTTTTTTACTCTTCCATATGTGATTCAGTTAGGAATTGTTTCCTCTCAGACGAAACGATAAAAAAGTCGTTATCTCCCACCTTCGATTAAAATTTGCTCTAATTTTGCGATACTTCTCGAAAAAGCTCTAACAGCTCTAGACATGCTCCCGGCGACGCAAACCATTGAATATTAATAGAAATGTTGCATTGCCGCCAGTCGGCGCAAGTGGAACGGGTTACCGCTAGATCTGGCAGACGGATGTGTGCATGCGCGCGCGCCCGCGCGTGTGTGTGTGTGCATGT
This sequence comes from Ophion obscuratus, assembly GCA_964007375.1. Taxonomy (NCBI): domain Eukaryota; kingdom Metazoa; phylum Arthropoda; class Insecta; order Hymenoptera; family Ichneumonidae; genus Ophion; species Ophion obscuratus. The sequence continues at coordinate 47,785,488 of OZ023313.1, forward strand.
GTGTGTGGAAATAAGGAAGTATTGTTTTAATTGAAAAATGATACTGTTCAGAATGTCCACCGGAATGACGTCTTCGTCTGTAACACCACCTCTCGACCCACAAGGTGTCTAGAAAAAAGGCGTAAGCTAGAAAAATGACAAGACACAATCAATCTCTTCGAAAAAGTAGATGTAGAAGGCACTGCTCTGGCAAATATGATTAGCTGGCGGCACCCGTCACACAATATATGAACATACTAGCTTATGCCGGCGGCTTCGTCGTGCTGCACTAGTTAATATAGTTATTCTGACTACCTGGTCTACAGTTTTTTATAATTGACCTTGATTATTTTTAAAAAAATTATATTACTATAAGTATAGATAGTTTGAGTATTTACTGACGAAAATTTCAATGGAAATCACATTAATCGATCCTAACTTTACTGAATAAAAAGTACTAAAATTAAACCTTTATATTTTTAATCTATTATTTTTTGAACTGTGAGTTATCTAAAATTAAAATTGAATCGATCTTACGACATTGCATTATACCCTACGTTGCGCGTTTTTCTTTTCTCCCCATCAGTTTAAATAAAAAGAGTTTCTTGGTTGCTTATTCTAAAGCAGGCGACATAGAGCTGACCACGCGAGAAGCAGACAGTTTGCAGGTCGACTCCACCCGCTTGTGGCGTTTAGCCTTGCGATTTGGTAATCGACATCGCAAAGCAGACGGTAATGGGGAACTGCAGTCGCTTGATTTGAAACGTAAAGTTATTGAGAACAGATGGTATCCGCGGAATAAATACCGGCTCAACCCGTCCGTCCCCCGTCAAAACTTTTCAGGAAGGAATCAAACAAATGTCCAATGATCTCAAGAAATGTTTTTCTCCGATGTTTTTGAATTTTTAGTACCTCTTCAGCTTGCTAGTGTATACGAAGTCGGGATATTTTCACTCCAGAATAATGATTCTGACACTCAAAATACAGAAAAAAAGGATGACAACTAGTTATCTGCTAAATCTGTTTTGTAGAAAAATTTCGAAATATTTCAAACGGTTGTATTCCAAACAAACCTACCGAGTAATCGAATAGCATCTATTAGAAAAAGTCAGATTTACATGCATAATTATCATTTCGGGAGAATGACCGATATACATTGGAACGTTGAATAAGTTCTCGCTATTTTCCCAAAGATGGCGTTGCCAGAAGTGCGAGCGTGCAGTTTAAGACGGTCCCGGATCTATAGGCTGTCTCACATTGACCTGACATTGTAATTTATGAATGAACCGAATTATTTATTTGTAAAGTACCAATATTTTCATTTTAATGTCAGGTACAAACATGGAGGTTATGTGTGGAACGCAATAGCCGATAAATGGCCGCCTCGTCCTTGCTGGCAAACATTAATTCTTTTGACGAAATTTTCAATAACTTTTTGGTATAGTTGTGGACTAATTTCATTAATAGTGCGTCCTCGACTTGCTTCCTCGAGCGCCGGAATGGTCTGTGGATCATTGGCATAGCTTTTTCTTTCAGTAAACCTCCAAGAAAGAAGTCTAGTGGCGTCAAATCGCACGATCTGATTGGCCAATTTACATTGCTGCAGCGCGAAATAACACGACCATGAAACTTTGTCTGCAATAACTACAGAATTATTTCGCTCGCTGTGTGGCCGGTTGCACCATCTTGTAGAAAGAATATGTCTCCCAATTCCATGCTATTTGTGCCATTTATCGGATATTAAGTTTCATACATAACCTCTAAATCTGTGCCTCATATAAAAATAAAAATATCATTGTAATCATGATCACGTAAGAACTCTTCGAGTGAACAAAATACTTTTGCGGCCCTTTAATCACGCTCGTTATATTCGTTCGCGACCGTAACCTTAGCGGCATGGCGTGTAGTGTTGCAGATTATTCACCTACATTCGAACGCCGAACGTTTCCAGTAGCGCACATACGGGTATTCTGACGATCTTGCCGGCCATAAATTAATTTCTAAGACCTAATGCAAAAACCGTTTATTATTATTGCTAAATGATTCGAGAACAATAGGCAACCATCAGACGGCAACCCCGTCTCTTATCGGTTGCACCCGCGCCGTAGTTTCAGTCGGAACATTACCATAGCTTCAAGAGTGCGATTCTCTCTCGGTTTTCTAACAAGGAAACGTTGCGAGGTCGATGTCTCCGATTTCGATGAAATTTGGCATGCTTGTAGAATGGGTAAAAATAGGCGACACGCATTTTTTATATCGGCTGGACCCGATTTTTAAGGGTTTGTTACATCCTAGCGAATGTGCCTTCTCTCGGTTATTTCCGATATCCTCATTTCCCGTCACAAGCGTATTAAATGTACAGGGTGTCCAATAGGAAGTTGCTAAAACTAGACAAGTGTCTCTTCCCTCCGTGAATTCAATAGGGGTCCCTTTTTCTAAGGCGCATACCAGAGGCCCCGCAGTTTTATTCCAGCCGTGGTTGAAGCAAGTACACGTGCGTCAAAATGAGTGAGCTCACCACGGAAGAAAAAGCATATCTTATTGAGAGCTTCTTCTCGAGGGGAAACATTTATAGTAATGCGTATAGAGGGTTTCGTACTAGCAAGGAAACGTTGCGAGGTCGATGTCTCCGATTTCGATGAAATTGGGTACACTTGTAGAATAGGTGAAAATAGGCGACACGTATTTTTTTATATTGGCGGAACCCGATTTTTAAGGGTTGAAAAGCACCCTCGAAAATTGGGGTGTTTTTCGTTTTTCGTCGATAACGTTTTAACGGTACGAGATATGAAAAAAACTTTAAATTGCAACAATGTTTATTTTTTGGTGTACTATACATTGGAGATGAAAACGACGTAGATAGCAACAAATTTCATATTGTTTATTGCAAAAATTCAACTTTTTCAACCGTATCTCCGCGAATTTTTAATCGATTGGGATGTAAATTTACATACATGTAGAGAATGAAAACGTGCGAATACAGATTTTTTCTTTTTCCGATATCTCATAATTAAGGGGTTCAAAGTGCCCGTCGATTTCTTTGCCGAGAGCATCGTATTACCAGCTAGCCTTTTGGCATTACGGTCTAAATTCACGTCAATACATGTTCGCGTTATGACGCAATTGCATATTTGTAACATTCCACCCCCTCCCCCAACGGTCCCCCTCTCGAAAGGTAAACGTTCAAAGTTCTTACCGTGCGGCATGAACGAAAATTTGTAGAAATAAAAATGGCTTACAAAGAAAGTACAATCAGTCAAAATAGTCGATACACATTTTTTCGTTATGGCAGAACGATACTCTTAAGGGGTCAACGCACCCTTAAAAACTTCGTTCTTTCTATAGCTCGTGAACGGGCCGAAATAAAAATAAAGTTCGAAAGGAAAAAATGTTGTATTCTTCGACTACTAGACGTTCATGATGATAATAATGAGTACAGCAATAAATGGCGTGTTGTTTATTGCAATAATTCGTGAATTACTTGTGAAAAATCACTGTTCAGTTTTCCACTAATATGGGCAGAAGCAAGGATCGCAATCACGGACTGACTTCGTGCTTCGGGAAGCAACTGGATTACAATTGTATATTTACGAAGAAATTCTTCCCCCCCACGTACTGCCTTTGAAGATTACAACACAATGGGATAAGTGTTCTCACGCTTACTCATTTAGGAAGCGTTTGAACTCTATTTTTTATGGATTATATTTATTACAATAATGGTAGTCATGATAAAATTGTTTGAAACAAAAAGACTTCTTACACCACGCACGAGTGATAATAGCGGCTTCGCCGCATATATCGCATGTCGGTACATTATGTGAAAAGCAAAATTATACCGGATTTTCGAAGTTTGGTGGTCTTTCTTCTTCGTACCCGCTTTTGTACCACGCATATTTGAAAAGGTTTGTGAACCGTGGAGAAGAAAACTGGTTGTGTGTAAGAGATTGTAATTTAATAATATTGCCTCTCAAATGCAGATTGACGTCGTAATTGTATAATATTACTGCGTCAGAAAAGTGTTTGACGAAGTTTTTCCATACACAAAGGCCATAAACATCAAGGGGCTGTATCATTCCAGTCGTACCTGCAGGAATTACTAATTATCATATGGAATAATTGTCTACAGACCTAATGAAACTGGTGCAATATATTTACCTGCTAGAATGGTTAAAACTTTAATATATTTCCCTTGCATATCCATTTCTTTAAATGCAGTTGGACATTGACCACTCCAAGAATCCAGAAGTATTACCAATTTTGGACCCATATTGGGAATATATACTTCTTGGAACCATCGCTTGAAATGATTAGTCGTCAATTTTCCAGATTTCGAAGCCAATAGAAATATATTTTCGGCTCTGAACATAGTTTGTTCCACTCGAGGACCAACTTTGCCAGTAGGTTCGTTTAAAACGATCAACATAGGTACTAAAAGCTTGCCACTCGCAGAAACCAAAGGCTGTATAGTATAACTGTGTGTTGTTGATGTTTTCGATTGCACGACTGTCTCAACGGATTTCTGCCCTTCTTTCGCCAATGTGCAGCCTGTATGTAGCTCTAAATTGAATCCGCTCTGATCAGAATTAAATGTGTCTTCAGCCCCAACGTCGGCTATGTTGACTTTCACCATTTCTATAAATTCGGTAGCTTTGTTTTGAAGTGTATCAGCATTTAATAATTGTTGTCTTGTTACATATTTAGTAATCTTCTGTGACACAATTCCATGTTGGTTTTTGAATGTCCTTAGCCAAGAAGCGGATGCTTGGAAATTTACGGCCGGTATTTCTACAATTTCTCGTGCACGTAAGGCCCATCGTCGAAGATCTATATTATGGACAGGCAGCCTTTTGTCCAAGACATCATTAAAATTGTTTAACGTGAAGTGAGCTATCTTTGTTGACTTTTCTTTGTAGGTGCCACCCTTATTTATACTATGGGCCCACCGGCGCGACTGCGGCTCTGATTTCACCTTTTTAAATTTCGTTTGAACAGATGATAACTTTTTATTCCCATTTGCCCCGGATCTCCAGTAATCTACAGCTCTTGTCTTATGTTCGTAACTCAATTCTTCTATATCTTGGGCACATACATTTTCATCAACTTTTTTATCTAGGTATCGTTGTCCGTGCCAATCTCCTTCACTGTCATCTTCTATTGTGGCTGCTTCATGAATTTCATTTGGTGACAGAAAATCCAAACCAGTTTCGACATCCATTTTCATAGGTTGATCCATCGCTTCGATGATCATGTTTTCTAGATCCTTACTGAACAGTTTTTCCTGTTCGGTGATTGGAGTGCGAGGCAAGTTCATAGCACTTATCGCTATGAATAGAAGTTGAATGACATTCACCGGAATAACGTACATTTTTATTTATATTTCGAATTTATATGACTTGAAACTCAATTGATAAATACACACGAAAAAAATAACGCCGACATACGTTATTACGAGAACTGCTATTCATCTTTAATAAGGCGATTTCAAGGTTATCATGAGAGCCGCTCTTTGCCCCGTAGTCGCTCTTTGCGAAGATTAATTTCTTTCGTTCATTGGTTCTGCTGTTTGTGAAATTAATGTTAAAGATAAAGATTAAATTATGCTGCGTTATAAGCTGATAAAAATGTTTGCATCATTCTGTTCATGAGTTGCAGCGGTAACCCAAAAACCCTGTAATCTCTGCAGATAATGCCTTCGATACGGTGAGCGGAATGGAATTTCTTCGTAAATATACAATTGTAATCCAGTTGCTTTCCGAAGCATCAAGTCAGTGCGTGATTGCGAGCCTCTGCCCATATGAGTGGGAAACTGAAAAGTGATTTTTCACAAGTAATGCACGAATTATTGCAATAAACAACACGCCATTTGTTGCTGTACTCATCATTATCATCATGAACGTCTAGTAGTCGAAGAATACAACATTCTTTCCCTTCGAACTTTATTTTTATTTCGAAAACGAGGAAATGTGTATCGACTATTTTGACTAATTGTACTTTCTTTGTAACCCATTTTTATTTATACAAATTTTCGTCCATGCCGCACGGTAAGAACTTCGATCGTTTGCCTTTCGAGAGGAGGAGCGTTGGGGGGGGGGAGGAGGGGCTGGAATGTTATAGACATGCAATTGCGTTATAACACGAACATGTATTGATGTGAATTTAGACCAAAATGCCAAAAAGCTAGCTGATTATACGACGCTTTCGGCAAAAAAATCGACGGGCAGTTTCAACCCCTTAATTGTAAGATATCGGAAAAAGACAAAATCCGTATCCGCACTTTTCCATTCTCTACATGTATGCAAATTTATATCCCAATCGATTAAAATTTCTCGGAGATACGGTTGAAAAAAAATGCATTTTTGCAATAAACAATATGAAATTTGTTGCTATCTGCATCGTTCTCATCTCCAATGTATAGTACACCAAAAAATAAACATTGTTGCAATTTGAAGTTTTTTCATATCTCGTGCTGTTAAAACGTTATCGACGAAAAACGCAAAACACCCCAATTTTCAAGGGTGCTTTTCAAACTTTAAAAATCGCGTTCCGCCGATATAAAAAAATACGTGTCGCCTATTTTTACCCATACAAGCATGCCAAATTTCATCGAAATCGGAGACATCGACCTCGCAACGTTTCCTGGTAAGTCGATATGAGCCAATAAGGAATTCGCATTGAGGTGGGACACAGTAAAAGTCGAGAGACTAGGGCTGTGTGAAGAATTTCTCGAAGAGCGACGTGCGTCGGTTGAGGAAGACGGAGGGGGACGGTCAAATTAGCTGAGAAATATCGTCCATGGTCGAGATGCAGACAGTCGGTTGGCCCTCAGACTTACGCGCGAATATGCGGCCGCGTTTAGTCCAGACAATTTTGTAGCCTGCGGGATGAGCCCGAGCCCTCGCTGAACAAAGTAGATTGTATTGCGCAGTCGGTATGAGCTCGTTCACGTAGACATTCCCTCTATCAGATCCACTAAGAACCTCGGTAACCCGGAGAGTGCGTTTAGTGCGCTCAGCGTTGATGATTGCATCGCAAACGGCGGAAGATGTCAAGGTGACGATGATGGAGAACGAGCGCATAGATTGAGGCGGGTCAGTAGTAGATGACGAGGCCCCAGAGGATGCAGATTTACGTTTCAGCACTCAAACGGATATGATGTGGGTACGTAGGTCGGGGAGGCCCAGAGCAATCAAGACCTTTTCAACTATGGCTTTAGGTTGGTCGGAAATATTTGAGGGGAGACCCGATACAATGATTTCATTAGAGTTAGACGCTGGCGGGGGATTAAGAGTATCAACGCGTCTAGGTAACGCATCTAAATCATGTCGTATGTTCGCATTTTCAGACCGCAGAGTGTCGAACTGGGTCGTAAGGTCTGCTACAGTATCGACTAATTTAGGTAGCAAGCTAAGAGTTTCGGACATGTTGGCAATAGCCTGATCTCTTCGGTTACCAGTCTCACGTTGCTCGGCTACAAAGGCAGAAAAAATTGCCTCATTTGATTTGAGTACTTGCATAACGGATTTAAACATAGTCTTAGACGAAGTAATCGAGTCGGCGGCGACCCCGGGGGAAGCAGAGCCGTCGTCAAACATTTTGCCAAGGTAAGTTTTACAGCAAGGGCTAATATTACAGCTGTTGAAATATACTCGCGCGCAACCAGGATGAAAAACCCAAACGCACTGGTTACATGAAACTAATTCGCGAGGCATGTAACAATCAGTACGTCACCAGTAACGGCTGCGATGGTCAAGAGTGTAGACACGGGTTCGGTTCGTGCCACGTGCGGGGGGAGATAGTATAAAATCCAGGCGATACCGAGGATATCCGAGTGAGATAAGACCAGCGGCGCGGGGGAGTGAGACTACCACAGTCACGCGTGAGGATATCAGCTGAGACGAGTGTTGACGGAGACCGGTGAGCGCGGTCGATTCAACGATGTGTGTGTGTAGATGCGAATAGTCCATGGACACAGGTGTACGGTGGTCAGTGTAGAGCAGCAGCGAAGATTTCCGATATCAGCCGAAGCGGAGCGAGCCGGGCAGGAAAGAAGCCAAGCAAGATAGCTGAGACTTGATGATGAAAAGCGATTTCGAAATAAAACGCCTTTCTTATAGCAGAGAATCAGCCCGTAAGAGAGGACGACGGTTTGGCCGAAGAAAAGCGTAAGGGTGCACGCTTTATGCCTGGAAGAAGACGCCCGCAGGCACAAAAAGCAGAATCAATGACGAAAAATTGTGTAGCGAAATGACAAGCGTGTATGCAGACTCACTGCACGGAGAGAGCAGAGAGAGAGAGAGAGAGAGAGAGAGAGAGAGAGAGAGAGAGAGAGAGAGAGAGAGAGAGAGAGTGGCAGGGTACTTCCCGCACGATAATAAACCTTTTGAAATGTATTCCACGTAATCATTTTCTATACCACTCGGCATCCAATGTACCAAGCCGCATGCTGATAAATAAGAATATTTATATGTCTTGTTGAAAATAATATGTTTTTTGTTCAACCGTCGCCCTGACCCATCCACAGTATGAGACCATCCTTACCATAAGCAATGCACCGAAACCGATTTTACCCACCATATCTGCGAAATCGAATCGCCTGACAATCAACCCTGCGATCACCGTCGGTATGGTAGTAACCTAACAAACCTACCCCTCCGCTACCCCCACACCCCCGCACATACCACCTCTAGCCGCCGCTACCTCCACCACCCGTTCCCCAAAACGGGGCCCCCACCACCCATTCCCCATACGGCCCCACCGAGACGGTCTGGCTCGCGAGACATCACGTATACACTTCGGCTACGATGACGTCATCAGGCGGCTCTCCATAACCCTCTTTAACTACTCTCAAATATGAAAAAATCCTGAAGATTCCAAATTTTCGTGGAGTTTACATGCGCGATATATTGCTCGCGAACGGACCTCTGAAATGTGATGCGGCCATCGTAAATTTGGACGAAAATGTCGGTCCTCGAACGCATTGAGTCGCTTACAAAAATACTGGATGGAAAGTTGTGTACTTTGATAGTTTTAGCAATCTTCCACCACCATCCGAGCTTATGAGATATTTCCTAGTTATAATTATTCTAGTTATCAGGAATATGATACGATTGAATGTGGACATTTGTGTCTGAAGTTTCTTTGTCGACAATTGTAGCACAAAGACTAAGATACACTATATATAGGGGTGAAATGACGTGGAGAATTCAGTTGTCAATTCCCCAGCATCATGCATGAAAGTTTAACATTGACCATATTTGGCTCACCATCCATACTCGAGGCGCAATAATTTCCCTCCATCGAACTCTCGCCACAGAAATTATACTCTCGGTCTCGTGGAATTCTTAATCTTCAACTCTATTCCCAATATCGACGTTGAGCAACGTAAACTTCACGTGGGAGATGAGATGTTGACGATACCTGCGGGCAGTTATGAAATAGGGGATATTGAGACATTTGTACACGCAGAGCTCTCGCGTAAAAACATCAAAATCAACATTAGGCATCGACTAATGTCGATGCCTAATGTTGATTATTATTATCGGCCTGATGTCGATGCGGCTTCACCGCACGCAAATTGGAAGCCAATAAAGGACACGAATCTGACCTTCCTGTAGTCATTCTCAAAGTGAATTCCTTACGCGTTAAGTGCAACATTACCGATGGCGCCTGTATTAACGGACAAAAAGTACAGATGATTCATGCATTTTTTCCATCTGTGCCACCTGGCTATAAGATCATTGAAGATCCCTCCCACATAATTTATATGCCAATCACGAGTCGAACGATTGACGCGATACAGCTTCGCATAGTGGATCAAGACGGTATTTGGTAAATTTCCGCGGTGAAGTGATTACCATTCGCCTGCATATAAAGTTGTGATGGATATAGTTTTCAATAGATTGCCCAATAACAATAAACGGCCACGGCTGAAATCAATCAGTCATCGGCCAGCGCCCAAAGTGTTAACACCTCAAAACTTGCTACTCTTGAAGAGTTTGGGTCTCGAAGTCCGTGGCGAAAGCGTATAAAAAATTATTTAGCCTGTGCTCTGTGCATCTGTTGCGTGAAATGGAAGAAAAAATCAGACACCCGTGGTCTCTGATGAATCCGTCATCCATTGTGAGATTCACGCTCATCAGCCGTATGCATCTTCAACGTTCAATAACTGCGAGGGAATCCGTATTGCCATCCGGCATCAAGACCTCTCTATCCTGCCAAGCAAGAGTTCCCTACCCATATGTGGGAAATTATCCAAGCGTGATGGTACGCCAACCGCTGCTACAAGTATCCTCAACAATGCCATTTGTCATTTGTTTGAGGAAGTGCGATATGAATTGAATACCATAGAAATCGATCGTAATAAGAATGTTGGCATTACGAGTGCAATTAAGGGATATTCATCTCTCTCACCGGCCAAAATTCTATGCTCGAGAACACTGAATGGCTCGATGACGAAGAGACGAAACAGATTGTAGATGTATTGGGAAACTTTGATGTTTGCATTCCACTCAGCATGCTCCTCGCGTTTGCCGAAGGTTATCGCAAAATTGTCGTAATTGCCAAGCATGAGCTGATTCTCACGAGATCAAAGACCGATGACAATGCCATTATACAAACAGTGCCCGAAGACTACAAACTCGCATTGCACAAAATAGAATGGGTCGTACCGTATGTGACAGTCTCGGAGCAGCGAAAAATTCAACTGTTATAGTTTCTCGCCAAAGACGCACGAATTTTCATGAGTTTTCGTACATGGGAACTGTATGAACATCCATTGCTGCCTGCCACCTCTAAGCACGTGTGGTCTGTGGAAACCTCGAATCAGCTGGAGAAGCCACGTCATACTCGCGCTGTAGACGGGACGGAAAAAAAGAAACAACAAAATGTGAGCCACTTTGATCTTTGTAACCTAAGCGATGTCAGGCTATACCTCAACTCCCAATGTTATCCATATGGAAATTTGAACTTGAACATTGATCAAAATCAATATGCCCTACTCTACGAGATGTACGCAAACTTTCAAGCGACATATTACGTCAAAGAGGCAGAACCATGGCGGAGCAAGATTGAATTTTTAGAAAAAGTCCCTCTCGTTGTCATTGACTGCTCAAAGCAGAACGATACTCTCAAGTCCGGCCCCGTTGACGTGCGTCTTGAGTTCAAAATCAAATATAATATTCCATCACAAACTTCAGCATACTGCATGATCCTCTATGATCGCATTGTCGAGTTCAATCCAATCAGCAGTGGGGTTAAAAAATTGGTATAAAATCATGCCGTTAATTCGCGTCCACTTCAGTCAACATGGAGCTTATCGTCGATGTACAGGACTTCAAGAGACCCATCAACAAATTTGTCCTAAAGGAGATGTCCATAATGAAACTCCCAGACAAGGATGTTGAGCCACTGACGCTCGCCTACGACGCACCATTTGCATCGGACTCTTTACCGGCCAAGTACAAAATGACAAACAAGTGGTTGGAACGCAATTTCAATATAATACGATGGTATTGAAGCGGCATACCATACGAGGAAGTTAGAAAGGCAAATCGAGGAATCTTTCAAGGAGCTCCCACCATCTATGCGAAGGGATTCGAGAAAAGCGCATGGTTGTCAAGATTCACGGATCTCGCAACAAAGGTCATCGAATTGGAGACTCTGGACTGTCCATCGCTGCAGAAGTTGCCGAAAATCACAAACTCCAAATGCGCTCATCATTCCTTCAACACGAAATACAACTGCGCCCATGACAATGTAAAACCGCTGCAAAGCTGGTTGACTGTATACGAAGCGTTGTGTGCGCGAGGGTTTTTTTTTTAAATGAATAAAAAACATTTCGATGAATATATATATACCATTTGTATTCTTCATTTATTCTACGATACAAATTATTTGAATTTCTCCTTCACTTACATCTCGATAAAACAGTTTTTTTAAATACATTTTTACTAGTCAACACTCAAAACGTCGAAAACGATGGCGAGACGACTGATCTGGACGACTGGTCCACTCAATGATGCTGCCCCAACGAGTATACGTTTTTCCACTATACTCAGAGGCGATGGAACTTGACGCAGTTGTATTTTCTACACCTGCATGTAGAGTTGACTATTAGTCGCCAGTTGCAGCATACTCTCAATGATGTAGACCGCCGTTCGACGATGGTGTTCCAACGAATTTCGCCTTTTCCACCATGGGTGCTCAGAGTTGGAAAAAGTCCATGCTGTTGTAGTTTCCACCTTTGTATGTCATCCAGAGATGATAATCACGTGCTGCTTGCCGCATTCGCTCGAACGCGTCCAAATCTTCGTCGAAGTCCTTCACAAGTCGTGCCGGTAAGAAGACAGAGAACTCATCCGCAATGTCCGTGATGTAGCGTTTCCCAAACTTGGTTTGTACGGCCCTCATGTCCGAGATTCGATGATCCGAGTGACCGCGGAGTTCTGACAGCTCCTTCGTTGGAAGGAATTCCGCCATCAGACTGACTTTATTGATACTCAAGAGAACCATTTTCTCCGCACATTCGAAGTTCCTTTTGGAGAGATGTTGATATCGCGATGGAATAGTGTAATCTAAGCTTGGACTATGAAATTATAAGCTCCCTCATAACTCTCTCACTCAAATTTTTAAACTTCTTTCCACTTTTCCAATCGTGAAAAACAGGTTCAAACTCTTTCGAAGAACCTCGTCCATGGAGAATCCCCCCCCCCCCCCCCCCGACATTTTTGCGCACTCCAAAAAAACGGGTTCAAACACGTTTGAAGAACCCCGTACGTGGAGAATTTCCACAGCATTTTTCACATTCCCGACGTTGAGGTGGGGGGCCATCGATGTGATGTTTCCTCTGTGGCGTGTTATAATGCTCCATGCATGAAAGATATATCACTTCACTATCATTCCGATGAAGTTTTAGCAAACGATTCCACAATAAGCCAACATATTCACTCCAATATTTTAGGAGCAAGACCTTTGGAACCTGTTCGAGCTCGTTTTTAGTCAAGTCCAGGGGGTACTTGGCCGGATGCTCTGCGTACATACTCGCACATCTGAACATCTCGACGTTATATTTCGGAATGAAAACGAGGCCTCGATACATCGAAATATTTATTCCAGAGTGCAGCTGTGCTCAAGTGGCCCATCTGCGGGCAAAGCCTTTGATGATAGATCTCTAAAGTTTATAGTTTTTCCAAGAAATCCCGACTTGTCAGGACCTGTCTCAGATGTCGGCGAGAGTCGTGACAGGAGTGGACACGCATACAAACATTTTAAAGATTTCGGAAACGATACCAAGCGCATCACACCTGCATCTCATAAATAAAAGGCTTTGACAAGCTGCCCCTTCATGTAGCGTCTTCAAATTAATGAAATTTTCCTACCCATATATAGCCATTACACGTACACATCGTGTGTGCAAGTTTTTTTTACACAGGCTAAATAGTGTAGACAGAAAAACACTGCATCGATGCTAATCTTTTTTATGTCTATAATAAATTATAAGATTTATGGGTTTTCAACGTTCACCCATCACGACCTGGCCCCCGCCCCCACAAAACACTCGTCAACAGCGGCTTCCCCCTCCCGCCAGTCGCTTTTCGGACCACATGGCTACCCCCTCCACAGAGAACCCTGGCATGACGTCACGTGACGTTCCCGCGCTGGACCCCGCCCCCTCCAGGCACTTGGATTCCCTGCGCTGGACCCCGCTGCCCTGCTCTTCCCTGAGGTCCCAGAGTTAGAACTGCCCTAGCTACTCTACTGCAACGACTACAGGCGCACCAATGGACAAGGTAATGGAAACAGACAAGGAACCAATGAGACCAGGCATATCAAGAAGTTCAAGCGTGGCGTCGGTCGCTTCCGTGGGAAGACGCTCCCAAGGAAGTGTGAAGCGCTCACGCGAAGAACTCGTTTTCGACAGTGATTCGGCAGGGTCCCTCGGAAGCGGAGGTACTCCAAAGACTCCTGCCGCAAAACAATCAAAGGCTGGACCTAAGTCGAAGTAGAAGGACGAAGGCAGGGTTGGGGAAGAGTTCCGGAAGCCAGCGAATGTGACGCAAGAGGTGGGTGAGGTGACAGGCAGAGAAAAAGCTGGATGTGACAAAGAAAGGGATTAAAAAGGAAGAGAGTGGTGACGCACAGCTGGAGGTATGGCTCGATGCCCAAAGGACAACTTTGGAGAACTTTATTTTTCAAGAGTCCAACAAGATGTCCAAGACGGCGATTAGGACATTGCTCGACTATATGGCGGCCTACGAGTATAAGATCCGAGGGGAACGTAGGTATGCAGTGAAATGACGTTCAGCAATACGGATGTATGGGGCAGATACAGACCTGCTCGAGGCAGACCGTGACCACCTGAAGGTGCGTGTGGAGGTAGCCAAGAAACAAAGCGAGAGGCAACGAGTGAAGGCTGATAAGAGGCTGGAGGAACTCCGTAAGGAGAAAGAGGCTAATGTACCCCAGCGAACGTACGCGACTGCCGTCGGGAAAGTGGATATACTGGGTCAACTGGTGGTGCTCAAGCATCATCGATCGGGCCAGTCACGTTGGGGAGAAAATCTTCCCAACCAAGGACGGTGGCCGTGGTGGTACGGCCCAACAGTGAGTCCGACAACAGAGCCGTGGACGATGTCCAAAAGGATCTCCTCCGGGGACTCAAAGAGCACCGAAGTACCCTGAAGGTAGCGTCTGTTAGGCAGACGCGCAAGAAAGGTATAGTGATCAACGTCGCCTCGAAAGAGGACGCCGGAGCAATCACGCGTGCAGGCCTTAGCGGCATAAGCCTGACAGCAGTGACTGCCACTAAGAGAAAACCACAGATAATCATCTATGATGTGGAGACCGATGTATCCAAGTAAGACTTGAAGGGAGATTTCATTACGGAAAACCTCCTCAGGCACTCGAACGAGAAGGAGGCTGTTCTCTCTGAGGCAGTCTCCTTCGACCACTGCTTCAAGAACAAGCATGGGTTGAACAATTGGATTGTTCAACTACGCATGAGACACATGGTAGGAGTTCTCAAGCGAGGGCGAGTGTACCTCGCTTGGGGCTCATATAGGAACGCCGAGTATCTTAACGTTACTCGGTGTTTCAAGTGCTGTGGCTTCGGCCACATCGCGAAAAACTGCAGTGCTCCAAACCAAGTCTACGAGCATTGCGGATCGAAAGACCACCTGCGGGATGCCTGTCTGGCTAAGGAGATTCCAAAGTGAATCAACAGTGCGCGGAGCCGAAGAAAAGACGTGACACACTCCTCGAGGAACAAGCTATAGCCGAAGCACAACCAAAACGTCGGATTGTACCGAGCCCAGCTTGACGACACTTAAGGACAACGCTGACCTATGTTATAGGCACCGTGTGTTGTTATTATACAAGCTTGGCTACGGCCAGGTCCTTACGGCTACGTAAGGACGATTTTTTGTCGTTAGAGAACATTGGACATGCGTGACGATGTGCTCCGATAAGTGCTTAGTGTTGTGACCGATCCTGGCTTCGGCCAGCGAACGCGACAATTTTTTGTCTTTGAGGTATTTTGTAGACTCGTAGACATTGTGATTTTTTTTGTATGTACATCGTCAAAGTGTTTTTGTGTTTTTACGCTACTGGACATTGAACCGTTTCGAGAACCGTGGGGTCACGGCCTCACGGCATGTGACTCTTCCGGCAGGAGAGTTCTCGCAATCTGACTCCTACGGGACGATACCTGTGGAAACCTTGGTGAGCGGCGACACCGCCGTTCCAGCTGGCCTACTACGGCCGTCGGAGCGAGATCCGCGAAGTGTAGTGGCACGATTATATGTCACGAAGACCCCACCAGTGATCTAAACTGGTACCATGGGGGCTGGGAATCCACCGGCGAGTAATCGATCCAGCCGTTGAGGTTGGTCTCATGGTGGCCAGGAACCGTTAGTGCTTCTGACGTGTGATTTGCGCATCAACCGCTGGGGCAGCAGCCTGCAGAGCTTTTAGAGTGTTGGAAAGTCACTCGGCTTCACCAGTAGTTGCACGAGGACGCACATTCGAATGTAAACTAGGAGGCTTGCATATGCTTGTTGCGTGGACGCTTGGCGTATCCGACCCGAAACCCGTGGGGGTCGTGTTGTTTACTGCTCACTGGCCAGGCACAGCACGTTAAATCAACGCAGTTTATCTGTATATGTTTAAAGTGCAATACACGGCAAATGTAAGATGTTAAAGTTTATTTTAACTTTAATAGTTGTAACTCAAAGACAATGACTGGCTGTCAGCAAACGAGGATTGAATATAATCTTAACATTATTTTTTATTCTAAGATCGCCTGCGCGTACTCGAAACTATTTGCTGGTACAGGGAGATCATTGAAGCGCGAATGTTTGAGATTCTTTCGACCATCCGGCCGACTTTCTTATAATGTCTAAATCTAAACCTCGTCGCCTCGCGGCTGATAAGGATGCGTAGCGTGTATCGTACGCCGAAAAAATAATAGTACGAACTCTGCTGTTTGATAAAACTTTTTTTGCCCAGCGGGAAAGTGTTTGAGTAGAAACCCTCTTAAACGGTCTTTTCAGAGCAAGGAAAAGCGAATCTTTCGCTTTTTGTACGATTCGACAGTCGTAACCACGCAAATATTTCTACGAGCTTCGAATCTGGAAAAGGTCAGAAGGGGTTGAGCTGATCGCGACCCGACATATTTATGGTATCTGAAATCTTGATTTGGATAGTATCACCTCTTTTGATTACATCACTGAGCTTAATCAGTGATAGTGTCTGCATAAGCTGGCCCGTCACAAGAGCAAGAAGAGTGACAAGGGCAAAAAGAGTGACAATATTACTTTAGGGGCCCATGTAAAGTCGTATTTCGGCCTCGACGGCCGATATTCGACAGCTCCTTTGAAAAAACGCTTGATCCTTGAACCCTGACCTACAAAGGGCCTGCGATTAGTGAGATCGCTGATCTTAGAGAGTTTCAGGCTCCGTGCGATGGCCTCGCTGAAACTACATAGCGAGGACAGTAAGAATATTCTCAATGGACGGCCGGTACAAATTGGCGTTGTGTTCCTTGCAAAAATTCTACAATTTTCGTAACGCGCAATCATACTGTGTTATCGATCTGGTACGGAGAGAAGCCGTCATGAAATGCAGTACTACTTCCCGAACATGACTCTGCGGGAACGCCCTACTGATAACCACCCCACATCCAGGGTAAGGTCCCTCCAGAGTGGATGCAGTTGGTTGCTAGGAGGCAATAATACATTTTTATCGGGCGAAAATAATAGGCCCTTCGCATATTAACGCTTAAAAGAGCGTTCTATTTTTTTGCAAAACTCTCAGGATGACTGAAACTGAAGGATTCGCATAGGCAAGAGAAAAAACTCCCCATTGCATTGTAAAACCATCTGTCGCTGAACTGTCTGGATTGCGAAACCAATAACCGAAGCACTCACACTTCGTGTTAAGGGGTCAGTCTACTTTGGAGCCAGGAAAAAAGGCTATTTTCGCGATTTTTTTGAGGATTTTATGAACGATATGAATATAAATGTTGTTGGGCTTGATAAATAAAGTCGTGAAATACATTTAAAAAATGTTAATCCATTATTATCTACAAAAACTATAGTTTAGCGTAACGCCTCAAAAATAGGTGGGTCAGGTAGCTCCATCACAACTTGGCAACGGCTTGTCTGAAACAAAAAAATTAAAGTCCATTAAATTCAGTATAACACGAGCTACAAAATGACCCTCGGATATAAAGTATTATCAAAAAATAAAAAATGGCAGATGAAAAACGATAAAAGTTTTTAAAAAGCGTTTTTTCGGAGTTTTTCGCAAAAAAAAGAGTAAAAATAAAAATTTCAAAACCATCGAGGGTCATCTTGTTGCGAATCATGTTTACAATATGTGGTTCAAATTTCAAAAGAATCGGTTTATAAGTTTTAGAGATACGATGGAGCTAGATTTTAAAAACGTTGTTTCGAGAAAAACGCGTTTGAAGTTTATACTATGAAAAACTCTTACCTAAACTCAATCAGCAATTCCTGCACCGTAAAAAATCCCATCTGATTGCTCATCATCGTCGATTTCTTCAGGTCTGGCTTGCTTTCGATTTTTTGAAATTTTAAAAGTGCACTGTCCCCTTAATGCGTGAAGCAAATAAATCAATTCGAAGATTTCCTAATCATCTCGAGATATCCTGATATGCCTAATCCGCGAGAGAATATTCCGTTTCTTTATAAAGTCTCGCTGATTCAAAATCACCGTCTGCATTTTCTTTTCTACAAATAAACGAAGCCGCAATTCTATTATTTATTGTTGATATGACTGATCAAGAGGTCAGATAAGAGGACTGATCAATGAAGAGAGTCAGATAAGATCTGACTCTTTTTTTACAGAAACCATGTCATCTCTTTTTTCTAAGACTGCTTTCGAAGCCAATAATGATGTTCCACTAAAGATTTCCACAGAGAATTTTAGGGGTCTTATCGAGTTTCTCGGGTTCTCAATGGCTCTCAGCCACCAGATAAACTCAGCCTGCACCTCGACGCCTAGCATCATGTTCGCATCGAAACATTTATCGGTGAATGGTCCAACCTGTGTTCCCTCACCCAGACAGGTATACGCTACCGGTTCCTATCTAACTTACATGTCGCGAACCACGTCCAAGATACCGGGCGAACCGAAAGATCCTTTGATCACCGCTGGTCGAAAAGCGATCAGAGCAGTTTCGTTACATAGCAATCCGTCATCTTTCCGAGGGAGCTATTATGGCAGCTCCCCAAGCGGGGGCGACAAGATTCCAATGTATCCGCGGGGAACCTCAGGAAGGCCTGCTCTTGCGAGCCGCCTGGACACGACTCAGAAAAAGGAAGAAGTCTGAAAGAAACTGAAGGAAAAATGGAGGCAGGAGGCGGGAGGCGTGAGGCTCACCCCATCACGATCGTGCCTAGTCCCCTTAGATGTGGAGCGGTATCTGAGGCTCTTTCAGAGGAACGTTACCCATCCATACAGCCAGCCACTGGCCGGCGCACGGATCGGTCATCACCCCACTCGTCTGGGAGGATGTATATGGTAGGATATGCGGCATGCACGGCTGCTTTCGGAAAGGAAAAGGAGTTGGATGATGCCTTCATCCGAAACTGGGTGGGACCCACACGCCGAGACGTGAACACAAGACGAGACAACACAAATCGATCATGCCTGGCGTTCGTCACACGGTTGTCATCCGATTCATCTCAGTTTCAGCATGCGAGCCCTCGGGCCCGCTTTGAGAATCGAATTTCTTCATCTTGGCATTGCTCATCGACCGCGAAGTGTGACAGTTCGTGCGTCCGCATGCGAACCCGCCGCAGTGTTCTAGTCCTCCTTCGCCAGTTCTCTGTTCACATGACCACCAAGGTGGTCCAGAGTCCGTTGAGACGCATGTGATTATCCGGGGCGGCCCAGAGCCCCGAGATTTACGTTGTCGCACAAGGCGACGCAGAATACCAAGGCTCACATGACCACCAAGATGATCCAGAGTCCCTCTGGCTTGGAAGCCTCACGTGACCATGCAAAATGTGGCCCAGAGCCCACAGATTCACGTCGTCGCACAAGGCGACGCAAAATCCCAAGGCTCACGTGGCCACTCCAGGCCAGTGAGTTCCCAAATAGGCTTGGATAGAAGCCCGCTGTTGCTAACTTAGTTACTCTTCCACGTGGGAACAGCATTCGGTGGCTACCACGAAGAGGTATAACACCAACTTCAGTGCAAGAGGCCATGTGTTCACTTAGCACCCCAAGTAGATAGTCAGTTGGCTATCGATATTTCACATGCATTGCTTGACATACACGCAAAAATCTCGCACGCACAAAAAATCGACGCACATTGCTTCGCAATACCAAAAACAATTGTCAGTTCAACATCTCTCCCGCAGAACCGGAGTTCTGCCTTTTGGGATGAGGGTTCCCCTTAAGCTAGGCTTAAAGGCGGTTCTCTATCTACGCCACCGTCCTCATCGAAACAGTCCCTAGACTTTAAAAGAACCAGATACCGCGCTCTCCCAAACGTATTTGAATGGGCAAATCCATAACAGATCGCCGGACAATTTGCCACTAGAGAACCCCAAAAACGAGCAAAATCGGGAATTTTACAGCTGTTTGTGTTATAAAATTTTCTAATAAGATCCTTGATCGTGATTCTCTTATCTTCCGGAAGCTCTAGTCGCATTTTTTTCGAATCAAACCAAAACCCAAGATATTTACATCTCTTCGTCCCGTCGAAACAGTCCCGTCGAATCTAAACCTTAAAAATGGTGTTTTTTCTTGCTACAAGGACCGCGTGGTATGTATCCTTCGGGTCGATTGTTGCAAGGAAATAATCCTTATTTATCTCACTGCTGTTCTACGATCTTAAAGCTTGAAATATGTCGTAGGAACGAGCTTGCTCCACTGCTTTAGGTTTAAAACTAACCGAAAACTTCTTCCGGATTTCGGAACCGCGAAGACATTTGATAGAAACTGATATTGGCTATCCTGACATGATTATATCACTCCCTTCTCTAACAGAGCTGTCACTAGATCTTTAATCACCGTAGCTTCTTTTCCAGCGTTTCTTTTATATTTGGGGACAAATTGTTAGTTCGGTACCGAGGAAAAAAGAGACCTCATATCCCGCTATCCCCGTTAGGATGCGCTTGTCGGTGGTATGTTGTTTCCACTCCTCTGCGAAAAAAACGCAACCTTCCGGGTACACTACTCACAGGAAAAGCTAGTGTCTGCGTGCTGGAGGGCGGTTCTCTCTCTCTCTCTCTCCCTCTCTCTCTCTCTCTCTCTCTCTCTCTCTCTCTCTCTCTCTCTCTCTCTCTCTCTCTCTCTCTCTCTCTCTCTATCTCGGTGAAACTCGGCGAAGTGGCAATTTCCTGCCGTGAAAATCTGTTGTGTTTCTCCACAAATGATGTCGTCTTTCTCCCGCCTGAACCAGTCGATCGCTGGCGATAGCCGCGTGAGAAGCGACGAGGCGAGAACTTCAACCTTTTTTTACCCTTTTGTCGATGAGTCAGTTCGCAGCGCACATCATTCTCGACGGGTAAAACTTTCAAGCCCTTTCGCTGTCGTCACTTTTTCATCCAGTCGCGCTCCGAACAGGAAATCGTCAACCGTCGATGATTTTAGGACCTCCTTGAAAGATAAGCCCATGTTGGCCAGAATAAGATTTCTTCTACCGCCGACCCATCATGCAAAATATCTGCCAACAACCTTCCTGTGTCGCTCAAACGTTCGAGAAGAGAAAGCCTGCCTTGCGTGTGATTCAGGACTCCGAGAAACATTTTTCCCACTGGGGCGATGTAGGCTGCAAGCTTAGCTTGCTTCGCTACAATTCGTTTGTCTTCCTTAACGGCTGTTTCTGGGAGAACAGCCCCCACTTCCGGGTCTATTGCTGGCGGATCGGTGTATTTTGCATTTTTTAGAGGCGGATATTATTCAATTTGCTGAAACCTGTATTCTGTAGGCAATCCTTTTTTTAGGATCTCCTCCCATCAGATTGCCATCTTCGATAGAATATCGTCGTCCAGCACCCGCTCTTCCAAAATCTTTTTCCACAAAACCCTCTAAAATCTGAGGGTCGTAAGCTGTCTCATTTGTCGATTCCGACACCATGGGGGGAGTGTTTGGATTCGCGTCAGGTAAAAACCGACAAGACTAGACGATATTGCCAGCCTGAGCTCCGATCGGCTCCTGGGAGCCGATCTGTGCAGACCCAGTTTCCGCAAATCCAAGTCCGAGACGAGATCTACCGCGCCGTCTCCCTCGGCGTTTTCCTACGATGAAATCGTATCGATTGATCAAAATCCAGAGACAATATCGGTGAGTTTTACCTAAAGAAAACGCCGCGTAAAAAGCTAACCTGAAAACCAGGATCCTTACTCTTGCGTTTTTTCGTATGCTTTCTCTCGATCAATTCTTCGAGTTTCTTCATTGTCTTTTCGATATTTTTTTTTTTCAGTCCGCAGACCTACTTGTTGTACTTCGTGTACTCATTCTTGAATTTTATTAAAACAAGATTTCAAGTTCCAACGTGTGGATCTTCCGGCACATGGAAGAAGAATGAGTTTGTTTGGGTTTTCAAGGCTGGGTTGTTTGGGTTGTCAGGACGAAAAACTCTTTTGATGGGCTTTGAAAATATGTGGCTATTACGGCATGGGGGGGGGGGGAGGGGTACAGTGGAATCTATCAGAAGAGGCGCGAAATACAATGCTCGCTATGGGCACTCTAGTGTATGTAGCATTTTTAATGATTCGCTCATTGCGTTTTGATTCGGAATTTTTTTTGTATTTCTGTTTTCACTTGGATATGCGTTATTTCAATTTTCTATGTTATATATATTTACTAATTCTTCCCATTTCATTTATATATGTACAGTTTCTGTATTTTTTTATTGATGTCTCAACTAATTCCTGAGTTCCAACGTATATGCCTGCGGGTTTGTACGTATTACCCTTCTCAATTGGACCCTTTTCCATTATACCCTACCCGCACTTCGCTAATCTAACCTAACTTCCATTGAGCCTACAGCCGTCTTAAACTACACTATACTGTATTTGCCGAGGCTCCGGGGAAATTGTGGAAAACCCGTACATGTATTTATAAACGGCTCCATATTCTTCTGATTCTCTGGTGCACAGACTTTATTGAAGTATCCACATCGCCGCATCAGAAATATGGGCCTTCCACTCACCGGTTGATGCGCCATTCGGTGCACGGCTAAGCGGTCGCCACTGCAAGTATTGTCCATGCACAGCACTTACCTCGATGTGCCGCCAGAGCCGCACAACGACCGCCCATCCACCCGTATCGGTGTACGGTTTCTGTAATTTTATCCATTTTCTTTTTTTTTATTGCAATTTTATTTTTATTTGCGTCTTTAATCTGTGGTTTGCTGTTTAGTTGCGTATTCGGTCGTATATTTATTTTCTTTATGAGAGTCATCTTTCTTTGTTTTTTTTATTGAGCTTTCTTTTTTATTTTTCCTATGTACTGCATGTAGTATGAGGATTATGCGCTAGAGAGCGTTTTAGTCGCAGATGACGAATCAACCTTATCCCTCCCCCCTCGCTATTATGTCAAGGAGTCAGCGATTATCAAAGCCAAATCTTGATTGGGAAGCTAACTCCATTAGGGGTTCCTGAGGGTTCTGTTTTAGGTCCTTTGTTGTATCCACGTACAACAATAGCATTGCTCTGAACCTAATACACTCTCAGGACCTAGTAATTGATGATCATGCAGAAATTTATCTTAGTTGGTTGCTGGCTGAGCTCGATCTTCTTATCTCTAGAATTACCCGAGATATAGGGATTATCTCTAAATTCGCAGTTGCAAATGGACTTAAGCCCTTTTGTAACTGCGAAAAAAAAATAAAAAAAAGAGAGGAAGAAATTATAACATCTTTCACAAGAAATTACCTTTATTATTTTTCATTACAATATGAATTTTAGAATAGTAAGGCCGTTATTTCAAATACTCCGGCCTGGTTCGCTACCTGCTTTCCTCATCCCCACTTGTACCCTACCCCTTTGTTATACAAAGCCTATCGGTTTTTCGGATGTTGAGGTGACGTTGGTGGAGTCTTTCGCAGTGTTTCGCAGACATCAGTTGTGCAGATACATATGTTGGGTATAACGTCGCTCCGAAAAAAAGTTTATTGAAAGTAAAAAACCGGAAAATGGAAGAAATCAGTGCTGCTACGGCAAAAAGTCAGTCGGAAAAGAAGGATTATGAAATGGCAGCAACAAGTGTTGGATCAGAAGAAAATCTATCGGAAAGAGAAGAGCATGATGAGCAAACGAAGGCTGTTCTCACAAACACCATCACATATACTCGAAGCTTGCTCCAGGATTTGAATGTGCTCACAAACGCACCTCCAAGTGCAATTGCCGAGGAATCTATGGCGATGGGAGAGGTTTTTGCAAGCGAAATACTTGAAATGCTCGCAGATAGGCATATCACTCATGTGGATGAGTTTATCAGCACCGACGAGGTGGATGAACTGCAGAGATATGTAATGGTAAGTTTTATTTCTGTTCGGGGAATTATTTTGGTTTCCTGTATAACGTGGAGAAAGGTCAATAATGATCTTCTATGTAGTGTGAAGTCGTACCAGAAGAAGATGAGGACTTTGTGGCCGAGGAATTCAAACCTGCACCTGTGGATTATGTGCCTTTATCATACAAACAAAAAGCAGTCGCAATAGCAGCAGCTCATCCCAAATAGAGTTTGAAGACCATACAAGCACGCGGACTCTCGGTTGAAAAACAAACGAAATCTCTATCGATGGAGACAAGACGTCAAAGAAGGTGGAAATACGTTTAACAAATGGTATGCGATCAACCATGAAACACACGAACGATTCCTGGAAGGTCGGCAGCATTTGGAGCAAGTAAAACATATCGAAATATATATTAATTTATCCCTTATCTATGCACAACAAAATTAAAAATCGTTTTGAATTTTTTTGTGAATAAATTCTGGCGAAGAAACTATACAACGCACCAATGCAAAATTTGGCATGTGGATTTATTTATTTCTTATGTATTCACAAAAAAATTCAAAACGATTTTCAATTTTTTTGTGAATAAATAAGAAATAAATTATCAGTTTAGAATGTCAGGCACTTGGCGAGCCGCCGTCTAGTCTACACGGTTAGGGCTCGGTCTTTTGCGCCGGAGGTCTCGAGTTCGATTCCTCCTTCGGATCTCAGTTTTTTTTTTGTTATCCCAACAGTTATCCAAAACGTTTCTCATACCTACATCATTTAAAAAAATATTTACATTGTTTTAAAAAATTATTTTCTTGTGTTTTAATAAAACAATTCATAACGGTGGTTTTTTTTATTGTAACGTATATGAGGAAGGACATTGGGTTTTTAATGAGAATAACAAATTCAATTAGGAAAAATTCAATTTTTATTCATATAATAATTATATACAAAAACCGCAGTGGTAATTATCGTAGAAACATACAAAGCAATAATTTTTGCGACATCCGGCGCAGCATATAAAAGCGGATTTTTTACAATCGCAGGGAGTTTGCAATACATCCGTATAAAAACATGTCCCATTAACATTCATGAAAATGATTCTAGTAACTGATAATTTTGAGGCAAACCAGGCGTATTGAATCATGCCTCGGTATATTAGTGACGATAATTGATGGTGAACTATTGAATGGATTTTTATACAATCTTCCCGGGAATTAATTTCACGATTCTGCTCTAACAATTCGCTGCAATTTTGCAAGCGCTTTATGAAATTTTTAACTTGTCTGTAAAAGTAAACGTCACAAGGTTGCACCAAGCCAGTGCTTTTTGGAGGAATTACTTTTACAGAGCAAGTTGGCATATTTTCATTATCTTGGAAGATTTCATCATATATCTCTGGATTTGTTTGACTCCCCCCCCCCCCCCCCCCCCAAGAGTCAATGAGAAGTAAACACTTATTCTCGCCGACGTAAGTTTTTAAACATGTTTGGAGAAAATCCGTGTATAGGCTGTTGTTAGTTTTTCGGACTTCGATGATGTTGCAACGACGTTCGTATAACAGCTCAGCAACAGCTCAGCAATCTACCAATTTTTGAATACAAGGTCCGAAATGTCCGGTCGCCTTGCAAACATACGAAGACATGTGGGAGCAGCATTCCGAATAATGTTATGGAATATCGTGCGGTGTACGAATGCGTTGTCACATCCTAGCGAATGTGCCTTCTCTCGATTATTCCCAATAGCTTAATTTGCCGTAATAAGCTTATTATTATACGTATATAAATCTAAGAATAAGACGCGTAACAGCGTAAAAAGGAACTTGCGTACATTTCGCAGGCATAATCAACTCACAGCGATAGATACACGATAGCCGCACTGCCACAGTCATCGACTTTTTCGATCCTATTGGCTGTCAACAAGAACACGATCTCAGGCGCATATTCCAAGAAGAGTTGTCGAACGAAAAATCAACCATCAACTCGATCGACCGACTCCAAAAACTCTACGCCGTCCGAACCGCATGAGAATCAAAGAAGCCTCTACCCTGGATTACTTCATCATAACATAGCCTAGACGGCTCCGACGAATTTATAACTCTGACTGAAAAATAAGACATCCGGTCTCGCAGCGTAGCCCGATATACAAATTTCTCGATATGAGAAGTCACCATAGCCATAAATTGACCTAACACAAACCATGCGAATGCTTAGGTCTCTGATATCGAACTCTATATCCCATGCACTTTTTCGCCGAAACACGAGACAAAGGTCTCCTTCTCTTCATACGCATATTATTCAGAAACGATGCCCTGAAATAAAGCCACGCAAGTGCCTAACGAATCTGTAAAGTATTCGCACACCATACCGCGACCAATCACGCTAATCAACCGATATCTTCACGACCAATGGTCCAATCCCTAAAGAACTAGATGACCAAGACCACACTCTCCCTAAAGTTCCTTCTCCCACTACTGAACCTATCCTCATTTTCATATCAAGAAAGACTTCCTTCCTGAAGTTAGTCTCCCGTCAACCACCATCACATCAAGTTCTTATATCGAGTCTCAATCCCAGTCTCCGGTCAACCACCATCAAATTAAGTTCTTCTATCAAGTCTCAATCCCAGTCTCCCGTCAACCATCATCAACTCAAGTTCTTCTATCGAGTCTCAATCCCAGTCTTCCGTCAACCACCATCACATCAAGTTCTCCTATCGCGTCTCAACCCTAGTCTCCCGTTAACCACCATCAAATCAAGTTCTTCTATCGACTCTCAATCCCAGTCTCCCGTCAACCACCATCAAATCAAGTTTTTCTATCGACTCTCAATACCAGTCTCCCGTCAACTACCATCGACTCAAGTTCTTCTATCAAGTCTCAATCCCTGTCTCCCGACAATCTTCATCAAATTCAGAACTTAGTCTTCCGACAACCAATATTTACGTCAACCGAATCACTCCTTATATCAAGTCTTAACCCAGAAGCCTAACGAATATCTCCGATTATCCTTCATACGAACCGTCTTCATTTTTCGTGTCACAAAAGTTTTATTTTACACTTGTATAACTTCTATCATCGGTCCGCGATTATCAATCTCAATTCATCGACCTTGCGCGCCGTTCATATTTCTATCTACGCGTAGTTCCGTTGTAGTAAACACGTCGAGTATACACACGTCCAGCGTAAAATCCTGCGAGCGTCTTACCAGCAATTGTACCAGCGAGCGCACCAGGCCAACAGCGAAGGCCCTTGTAACGCGAGCGACAACAAATATCCACGCAAGCGAGCGAGCGAGCGACCGAGCGTCAAACACAACCAATGTAAGCTAACCATACCTTTTTCTTTTCTGTATTCATTCTTCAATATTTAATATTCAACTTGCAATATTCTGCATTCATCATAGTCCTGATCGCTTTAACCCGTCTAGTAATCTTAAAATAAATAACATAGTGTCAATCGTACACCAATTCTGTCGAATTCTTCCTCAATACCGAAATATCGCGTCAATTCCTTAATTCTATTCTTTCCCACGCACTGCCCCTTTTTACCCTCATCCCGTGCTATTGCGCCAGGCGTAGGCAACAAAGAGGGAAACGAAAATATTATGCTCTCATCCCTTCCGGATGTGACAGCGTCACGTTATTCAAATCCGACTTTTTTACGAAAACTGTTTTACTCCCTTTTTAAGTGAGTGTCCTGTTGAAAACAGATTGATATTGACATCCCGAAAAAATAGTATTTTTAATATTAAAAATTATTCGAATATGTATGTAGAAAACTTTTTATATAATTAATGTTGAATTTAAACATTTTGCATCGGTAAAAACATTTTGTACGCAGAAAACTTGTATTTACCTGATTGGTCAGTATTTATGACATAATCCTCATGGTATTGAGGTATTAAGTGGCACGTCTGTCGACGAAAGGTCTTTGTAGACGCCCGGATCTCCTCCATTGATGCCGCCTCTATTTTCGAAACCAGTTTCGTGATTTTCCGTTGAGAAATTTTGCGTTTCTGTTTGAATGCCGTGACCCATCGATCAGACGCCTTGAAAATGAAATAGATGAATTGTGCACCAGCAGCCAACGCCCATTGTTGTAAATTTCTTGTCGTAACATGCTGATATTACTGTCTTACTTCCACAAAACGGTCGTAGGGCCACGAATCTATCGCCTCAAATTTGCCCAATCTCGTTCCACCACTTTTGAATGTCACGTCCGGGAGGGATGTGGGCTTTTTTTTTTTTTTTATTCCCTCCTTTTTTGCCTACGACAAGCGCAATAGCATGGGATTAGGGTAAAAAGGGGTAGTGCTTGGAATGAGTTAAAAATTAGAAAGTCATGCAGTGATTGGTATTTACAAATAATCCGATGAATTTGTATAAACTTAACTAAAGGTTTATTAGAAATGAGTGATCGAATGAATAAAGTTGCTTGTACAGAAAAATTGACAATGAAAATGACTATGAAGTCGGGGGAACAATCGGATTAACATAAAATGAGATTTTTCGCTTACATTGGTCGCTGTGTTTGTGAGTGTAGCAGTGTGAAGGTACGCTCGCTCGCAAGAGTATCGGCTGTCGCTAGCAGATAAGGGCCTCGTTGACGGACGCCACGCTTGACGTTCGGAAAGCGGTCACCAGCACCAGACTTTTGGGGCGCTGAGAGTGTTTATGTATATACGCGTAGTAAACAGCACTTGAACTATTTTATGGACTCGAGGCCGCGAGAGTCGATTAAACTTTTATACGACACTTCGGTCAAAACCCGAAGATGTATAATATTCGAAACTCTATAATACCGGTTCTACACTTCGAATTCTGTCAGACCAAGATTAAGAAGTTAATTTGATGGAAGATTTTGCGAGACTGAGATCTAAACGCGATGGAAATTGTTGGAAGACTTGATCTGAACGCGATGGAAATTGTTGGATGACTTGATCTGAACGCGATGGAAATTGTTGGAAGACTATATGAACGCGATGGAAACTGTTGGAAGACTTGATCTGAACGCGATGGAAAATGTTGGAAGACTTGATCTGAACGCGATGGAAACTGTTGGAAGACTGACTTCAGGAAGGAAGTCTTTCTTGATATGAAAATTAGGAGGGGATAAATTGTGGGAGAAGGAACTTTAAGGTTTAGCGTGATTGGTCGCGATATTCATGTTTCGCAGAATTGATCTCGATCATTCTTTACATAGAATTTGCACGCGTGGGAGGTAGGAGACATTTATCCCGTGTTTCGGCGAAAAAGCGCATGTGATATAGAGTTCGATATCTGAGGCCTAAGCATTCGCATGGTTTGTGTTATGTCAATGTATGGCTCTGGTGACTTCTCATATCGAGAAGTTTGTATATCGGACTACGCTGGGAGACCGGATGTCTTATTATTTAGCCGGAGTTATAAGTTCGGCGGAGCCGTCTAGTCTATGTTATGTTTAAATAATCTATGGTCGAGGCTTCTCTTGGTCACCATGCGGATGGGACAGCGTAGGATTTCTGGAGTCTTTTGATCGAGCTGATGGTTCATTTTTCATTCGACAGCTCTTCT
Organism: Ophion obscuratus; assembly: GCA_964007375.1. Classification (NCBI taxonomy): domain Eukaryota; kingdom Metazoa; phylum Arthropoda; class Insecta; order Hymenoptera; family Ichneumonidae; genus Ophion; species Ophion obscuratus. Next base: position 47,815,003 of record OZ023313.1, read on the forward strand.
TGGAATATGCGCCTGAGAACGTGTTCTTGTTGACAGCCAATGGGATAGGAAAAGTCGATGACTGTGGTGGTGCGGCTATCGTGTATATTTCGCTATTATTTGAATATGCGTGCGAAACGTACGAGCGTTCCTTTTTACGCTGTTATTCATCTTATTCTTGGATTCATACATTTAATAATAAGCTTACAAGGGCAAATGAGGATATTGGGAATAACCGATAGAAGGCACATTTGCTAGGATGTAACATAATATCATTCTCCCAATATGAAAGATATTCTTTTCTGTTCAAGCGGTTGCATCCGTTTTTTGCAATGTCGCCAAAGACCACGTGGGATGCGGTTTAGCAATGTTCACGTCTTTGACTTTGCAGGCGATGGGAATAATTTCACTTTTATTTTTTTTCGGTTCCGGTTCGTACTCGTCTGGAGAAAAATCAAGTTGGGGCACTTCGAACTGTAGTTCTTCGCAATCCTCATGAGCGTGAATTAATTCCTCTTCAATTGCGATTTTTTTCACCCAAAAGTTCCAATGTATTATTATAACGTTCTCCGGCCAATAACATAGCATCGCGAGATATTTCTTCCGAAGGTGCCGATGCAATAAAATTATTTTCCATCAACAGCTTTTCATAATAAACTACTGCGTCCTTCAATCGCGATTTTGCTCGTTAGAAACATGGTGAAATTTTTGTGTACTGTTGTGCTACGTGTAGTGTTTCGGTGTTGTGTCCGTTCCTGGCCTCGGCCAGTTAACGCGACAATTTTTGGTCGTTAAGGCGACTTGTAGACTTGGACTGGGACATTTTTGTGCGAGCATCGCCAAGTGTTTTGTGTTTTGTGTTTTTTCGCCGCCGGACATTTGAGACTATTGAGATCATGGGGTCACGGCCTCACGTTGTGACTCTTTCGGCAGGAGGGTTCCCGTAGACTGACTCCTACGGGACGATTCCTGTGGAAACCGCGGTGAGCGGCGACACCGTCGTTCCAGCTGGCCTACCACGGCCGTCGGGGCGGGGCTGTTGCCATAATTTGCCATCTAGTGACACAATTATGTGCCGCGAAGACCCCACCAGTGATCTAAACTGGTACCATGGGGGCTGGGTAGCCACCGGCGAGTAGTCGGCCCGGCCGTTGAGGTCGGTCTCATGGGGGCAGTGGTTGGTCGCATGCTGACCAGGAACCGTTAGTGGTTCCAACGGGTGAGCTGCACACCAACACCACGGGCAGCAGCCTGCAGAGCTGTTAGAGTGTTGGAAAGTCGCTTGGCTTCACCAGTAGTTGCACGAGGACCCGCATCCGAATGTGAAGTGGGAGGCTTGCATATGCTTGTCGCATGGTCGGCGTATCCGACCTCATTCCCACGGGGGCGTGTTGGTTAGGGCTTACTGGCCAGGTACAGTACGTTACATACAATGGCATCTATCTTATGCCATTGCCAGTTCCGTCGAGATTTTATTTTTGCCTTATATTGTTACTTCCATTTTATTGCCACGATAGTGGTCGGTCCTAGGTGTCCTAAGTAAGAAGACTTATAATACGACCGCCGCGTAAGCCAAAAACAACGGAAACGCCGATAGCGATTACATCAGTTTTTTCCATCTTAGTAATCTCGCGCCCGATGGTCTCAGGCACTCACACCCTGGAATTAGATGGAGCTCGGAACTCCGGGAGCACTACTTCCGGAATCGCCCAATGATTAAAACTGGGCCCAGACGTCGGACGACCCGTGGGGGAATGTCGAGTCAGGACATTTATTGTGAAGGTGGAACCATTGCAATGGTCCAACCTGTGCTCCATCACCTCTAGGTATACGCTACGGGCTTCTATCTAACTTTGAAGGCTGAGAACCGCGTCCAAGGGTCGGGCGATCGAAAAATCCTTTGACTTTCGCTGGATCGACTAGCGAAGAGAGCAGTTTGGCCACGCGGGGTCAGATCCCGACAACTCTACCAAGACCCAGGCCCCAGCGGAGGCACCGGTACCGACCCCATGTGCTCACGGGGAACCTCGGGAAGGCCTGCGCCCGTATCCCGCCCGGACACAGCCCAGAAGACAAGGATCTCGGATGGGTAAGGGTAGGTGGATTGTAAGCCGAGTGTGGACGTGCTTCGGGGGCACAGCCAGGGGTGCTGTGGGCCCGCAGATTGTTTTGCGTGTTGTTCTGTGTGTGTTTGTGTATTTGTTCATGTTTGTTAGTGTATTCGACGACTACCTACTTCCCTATCTTTCTAGAGATCGTGTTCCCATCGCCGGGGCGAATCGGATGATTCGCGAGGTTTACGAGTCCACCCGCCATTCACTGAGGCTTCCGACAAACGCCTCGGCTAGGTCCGCGGGACACCCGGTCTCCTACCTACCCCCTTGGGCGCTGACAAGGCCCGTGTGCTCATCCTGTTTGGGATGATGTTTCTCTATCCCGCTACTCTAGCTACCGTTTGTACCCCGACAATTCCCCCCCTTTATTCCCACCCCATCCGCAGGCCTTATACTTGGTCTCCTACTGGAGCTCTACCGCCCCCTTTAACCAAAGGGCCTCCCGACAGAAATGGGCGAAGACAGAGAAGGCTTCCGCGGTAGCCACCAACTGGCGTGCCGCCACTGGTCATACCCTCTCGCCAATGAAGACCCGCAGAGCGACTCTCTGCGGCTCGTAGTTTGGGCACTCAAGGAGAAAGTGACAGGCCGTGTCCATCTGTCCACACTCGCAGTCCTCCTCCTCGACAAGCCCGAGTGACGCGAAACGCGCCCCGAAGTTGCCGTGGCTGGAGAGAACCCGTGTGCTGTAGTGGTTTGGCCGGAACCAACCCGCAGCCAATCTCTCCCGGATGGTCCCGGGGAAGACAAATGTGGTACGGCCTTTATTGGAAGATTGCCAGGCGGCCTACAACATGTTAATTGCCTCATTCTTAACCATGTCCACTATGTTATTCGCCCCCGCTGCAATTTCCACCCCATTTATCTCGGCGCCATGTTCCTTTCTAAGCCAGTATCTAGCACCCGCCTGCTTCAACAGAATATCTACTAGAGCAGCCCCTGCAATGACCACACAGATTCATACCATACGGTTCTGTATGCCCCAGTGACCGCGATCAACGCTAGTCTCTGGGCGCTTCTAAGGACTCGAAGGTCTGCCTCTCTACAGAGGTCAGACCATCCCGCGGCGGCATATGTCACCGTCGGGACAAAGAACCCCCGATATATAGCCCTAACTACACCGAAACCAAGTCCCCACCCAGCCCTCGCGATTTTCCCCAGACGCTCGAAGAGGGATGCACTCTTCTCCCTAAGTAGGAGCAATGGGAGCCGATTCCCATCCCCTTGTCAAAGTGGACACCGAGATATCTAATACTATCCTTAAAGGCTATCTTAGCTGCAGCATCCCCTATCCGGATTGTTGGGTATTTATTGGCCATGTCGGGCCTCCTAGCAACGCGGCGGTCGCGGTCCGGGCGGTCTCCTCCTTTCCTTCCAAATGGCGCTCTGCGCCTCCATTCGCTCTTAAGGAGTATGGCTTCTGTCTTCTTTTCAGACAATTGCAGCTTGGTGCTCTGGCACCAGGCTACAATTCTATCTACTATCGATTGTGCCCTAACCTCTATTTCTCGCCACGAGTTGCCTTCCACCATGACCATGAGGTCATCGGCGTAGGCAACCAACTTGTTCGGGGCAATTTCTTCGATAATTCTCAAGAGCCCGTTGAACATGAGGTTCCAGCAGGTTGGGCCGAGTACGGAACCCTGCGGGCACCCCCTCGTGGCTTGCTTGGAGATCTCGCTGTTACCCTACAAAATTCGCACTCTCCTATCGCTAAAGTAATTGCAGATGACGTTGAAGACGTTCCTGGGGCCGTCCCTAGCTTTAAGGCTATCCAGAACCAGGGGCCACCACACGGTGTCGAAGGCGCCCGAGATATCGAAAAGGAGTGCGACATCGTACGTGTCCACAGACTCGGCCAGCATCCTACGCATCTCCACGATTGCGTCCTCCGTCGACTTGCCCGGAACGAAGCCGAACTGTCGCTCGGAGGTCCGACCCGGGCCCATCGACGACCGCACAGTGCGCCCCTTGAGGGCTCGTTCGAAGAACTCACCTACCACGGAGAGGAGGCATCCGGGCCTATAAGATTTTGGGTCCTTTTCGTCCTTGTCCTCGCCCATCCGAAGGAATCGGAGGGATCCCTTCTTCCAGGCAGAGGGAAAGATGCTCAAACTCAGACACGCGTTGAAAAGACGAACCAGCACACCGGAAATGACCGCGAAGGCCCTTTTCAGCACGACGACCTCAATGAGATCGGGTCCCGGGGACTTCCCGCTCTTGAGGGTTTTAAGGTGGGAAGCGAGTTCCGCTTGAGTGAAAAGCGGGTCGTCGGGAGTATTGGGTGCAGCGAAGGCACCTTCCCTGACTTCCCGCTGTTGGGGGTGTCATCCTCTTCCCGATCTTCAGGGACATGAGCCTCAAGGAGGAAGCTGGCCGTTTCTTCAATGTCCGTTGTGGGGCCATCGTCTCGCCGGAGGGTGCTGAGCACCCTCTCAACTTCAAGCTTGTACGACTGGAGCTTATAAACGAAGCCCCAGGGCTTCTCGTTGCCGTGCGACGAAACGAAGTTCCTCCAGCTTTCGAGCTTGACCCTCTTCACCGCCCGGGTATATTCCCGCACAGAAGTGCAGTACTATTGCAGGAGTATGAGGCATTGAGCGTCATCGTCGCGTTACCTCCGAAAGACCCTATGTTGCCGGTATACCTCTTTCTTGAGGTTGGTAGTCAGCCACGGGTTGGACTTCCTGAAGTAATTCTTCCTGGGCATCGCCCCCTCACAAGCCTCCGTGAGGACACCCGTGAGGGTGCCAGCCATCTCCCCAACGCCTACGGGGGGCGCCAGCGTAAGTAACTCCAGCCTTTGTGCCGACAGGTCGGCGAGGGTCTGGTCGAACCGCTCCCAGTCGGCTCTTCTTACGGTGAACCGACTGATAGCGGGGCGTCCGTTATTTCCCTCGACCTTTGGTACCCTCAGACTGACGTCCAGAGCGTTATGGTCGCTCCTTGTCCATTCCTGGCGCACTGTCCACTCGCCGACGGAGCGGCTCATGGAAGGCGACCCCAAGGTTACGTCGATGTATGACGAATCTGTGACCGCACAGAAGGTGGGCGGCTGGTTGACATCATTGTGGACGGTGTATCCATACTAACGGATAAGCCGCTCCAGTTGACCACCGCGCCTGACTGTGTCCTGAGGTCCCCAAAGGGAGGACCGGACATTGGCGACTAGTCCGACGAGATATCTCTGCCCCTTCAGCGAACGAAACACCACTTCGAGGTGCCTGAGGTGCACTTCAATCTCGTCGCTCCACTGGAAGTAGTGGGATATGACGTAGAAAGAGAATCCGGGTGCCTGCACCATCGCACAAACGCAGTGCGTGGTGCTCAGCTGCGAAACGATGATCATCTTGAAGAAGGGGTTGTACACCGCGACCGCCGCCCAGGGGCGTTCTGAGCGAACAACAGCGACCCTTATTCCAGTGCCTAGTCCATAGAAGGTGGGGCTCGTGCCCTGGCGCCGGACGTATGGCTCCTGCAAAAGCAGGACGTCCAGGCGCTTCTCGGCAACGAGCGAACGCACCTCAGCCGAAACGACAGCCGAACGCCTAGCGTTCAGCTGCAACACCCTAATTTTATCGAAAGCTCGGCCGCCCGGTGCGGCCACATTTACCGCGGTTTCTACAGGGGGCGGGTTGGGGGGACTTCAACGGTGACGCAGCTAGCTACCTGAACGCGCACAGCCATGGTTGGCTGGTTTACTTACCTAGCTTGGTTCCCCTCGTATCTAATGGGAACTACTCTAACGGCGCGAAGGCCGAACTCCTCGTACCGGGCCCGGTCGGCTACATATCCGGCACCCCAGCGGTGGCGCGGGTCGCGCGGCGGTGGCGCGGGTCGCCCGGGAATGGCGCGGGTCGTCCGGGGCCGACTCACTAAGGCTAAGCCCTTGCTTCCCGAGTCACCCTATGGGTGTTCGGATGCATGACCAGACCTCCCACTGGTCCATCCCGAGACATATCAGCATTCACACCGTTTTTAAGTTTTCCCATTTTTGTTCCTACGAGTGCGGTGGAAAAGAGGTCACCCCAGGCAGACCCACCTATGCCCGGGTAGGGGGTAGATACGACAGAATTCCCCCAGGTGCCCTGAAGGGATCGTTAGAGACTGCAGCGAACAAATAAAAACAAAAATACCCTCCGTGCAGCCAGCAGACTATCGGCACGATGCCTCCCACCACTAGTTTCGGAGGTTTTTACCCCGCGCCCTGGGGCAATGACGGGACGCTGTAATTATACAGAATAAAATAAAATAAAGATAAATAAAACCCTGATTAGTACGTTGAGGGCACCTGGTTCCGTGCCGTCACTGCAACGAAGGTCACGGTGAGACCGCGCCCAGGATACCCCACCTGAAAGAAAATACCTGAGAAGAAGGAACAGAAACAAAAGACCTGAAAACAACAAAGACCAGAAAAGTTCAATGACCTGAAAAATCAAAGACCTGAAAATCAAATACCTGAAAGAGATGAATTTATTAGAGGCGGAGGCTTCCTGTGGACCCTGCGGTGCGTGAGCCCACGCCCCGCATGGTCCTGTGGGTTATATCCGGCGTTCCTTTTCGTCATCCCCTCCCCCCGAGGGAGGGTGGGATGACGACTGAGGGGGGTCGCCAGGGAGGGTCAGGATATGGGAGGAGGTTTGGGGGGTGTAGGGACGTTGGGAGCCATAGCTCCGTTCCGCAGGGGTCCGGGCGGGGCCATCCCGCGCATACCCATGGGGGGGAGGTACCAGACACGGGCGACAGAGGCCAGCAGGACCTGTCTGAGCCGTTTGCGTCATTTGCACCCCCCAGGCAGTCAGTACCTGGCGTTTGCCAGCCTGCCTGGAGGGCGCATCCGATTTGGTATTCCGCAGCATGTATCAGATGGAAGGGTCTCACTTGTACGATGTTTATCTCTACAACGCTGCAAGTCCTTTTTTCAACTGTACAATGACTTATCTCTCATCTGTGCAAACTCGGCAATCCACCAACTCTACAAGAGGGAAGGGTCTCACTTGCACATTGTTTATCTCTACAACGCTGCAAGTCCTTTTTTCAACTGTACAATGACTTATCTCTCCTCTGTGCAAACTCGGCAATCGACCAACTGTACAAGAGTCTCAAGTTTGCAATTTTGAATCTCTACAACGATCTAGCCTTATGATCATCTCTACAACGTATTAATTCGGATTTGTATCAACTGCACAACGAGGCATTTGCAATATGCTTCAACTCTACAAAGTATCAACTCTACAAGAACTTTGAGTACTCAACGTTCAACTGGGCAATATTGTCAACTCTACAACAGCTGGTATGTCAGGTGTATCAATTGAAGAAGAGATATAAATTAGCCTATTAACGCCTAAGCGACTATGTTTGAACACTTGAGAGAAAAAGGATGTTTTTTGCAGTCTACAGCAGAAATAATGTCCCCCACTCCAAGTAAAATCGCCCGTTCTTCCGATTTATGGTATCAACTTTGACTTTTGACCCTTCCTAAGGGACGAAAAAGGGGTTTCGACTCGAAAAGCAGGGTAAAATCAAAACATTCGTGGACAAATATATGAAAAAATATTTGTAATCGCTAAAAAACGTTGTATTCTTACTCATTTTGGTTTCGTCTTGTCTCATTGTGTTTCATTGTGTTTCATTGTGTTTCGTCTCTGTCCGGGTAATCGGATCATCTACGTTTTGCCACATTGCCGAATTACACGTAAAATGCGAATGAAAGAAACAAAAACTTTCTTTGTTTATTCTTTCATAAATTAATATATTTGTTTATTTATGAGGTTATTCAATTGCAGGTAAAATGCGAATAAATACATTACTCAGATTGACGAATGCTGCCAGATTGAGAAAATCGAGTTCGAAGGGTCCTTACTCAATTTTTTTTTCAATTACCTGAAATCAACCACTATTGAGCAGAGTGAGGGAAATGGGGAAATAGGGCAAAATTACGAATGTTTTTCGTACGGGGGGGGGGGGGGGGACGAAACCCCTTTTTCGTCCACTAGGAAGGGTCAAAAGTCAAAGTTGATACCATAAATCGGACGAACGGGCGATTTTACTTGAAGTGGGGGACATTATTTCTGCTGTAGACTGCAAAAAACATCTTTTTTCTCTCAAGTGTTCACACATAGTCGCTTGGGCGTTAATAGGCTAATATATATCTCTTCTTCAATTGATACACCTGATATACCAGCTGTTGTAGAGTTGACAATATTGCCCAGTTGAACGTTGAGTATTCAAAGGTCTTGTAGAAGTTGAAGTTGAAGCATATTGCAAATGCCTCGTTGTGCAGTTGATACAAATCCGAATAAATACGTTGTAGAGATGATCATAAGGCTAGATCGTTGTAGAGATTCAAAATTGCAAACTTGAGACTCTTGTACAGTTGGTCGATTGCCGAGTTTGCACAGATGAGAGATAAGTCATTGTACAGTTGAAAAAAGGACTTGCAGCGTTGTAGAAATAAACATTGTGCAAGTAAGACCCTTCCCTCTTGTAGAGTTGGTGGATTGCCGAGTTTGCACAGATGAGAGATAAGACATTGTACAGTTGAAAAAAGGACTTGCAGCGTTGTAGAGATAAACATTGTACAAGTGAGACCCTTCCTATCAGATGACCGCTCCATCGTCCGGCCCAGCACCCGCCGCCGAGGCGAGCGAGCGGGGCCCTCACGACGCCGAACCCCCTCAAGGGGAACAGTGGAAAACCCCATACATCTCGCCCCGGATTGACTCGGGAGCGAGAGTGGTGAGAGCCCCGAATAGCCTGCGCAATTAGCCATCGCTGCCGAAACAGCGCCGTTGACAGGCTCCACCACGAGGAGGTTTGCGCGAGGCACTTGTTCTCAAGAAGGGGAAAACCAGAAATTCCCCCTTGAGAACGTTGGAGCCCCGTCAAGTCAGGACAGTCTGCTCGGCGATCTTAATTGCCCGCTAGCGTGAGAACTTGGGCAATCGAGCAATGAAGCATATGGGCAAGGCACCACGCCGGCGCCGTGAAACTTCAAGTCGACGTTCTCAGGCGCATGATCTGCCGCCTTATAGAGAAATCTCCCAACTCCACGAAGCTCATGTTTATGCGCAATCTCCAGGAGTGGGCCCGACCTCGTTATTCCGTCGCTCGCCATTTCGAGGACAATGTGGTCCAATCCCCAGAGCCCACGCCCTAAGCTGTGTCGCGGCATAAACGGGCGTGGGGTGGAAGATCGAGAGTGCAAACTCCGCTGAATTTTCATTACTTTGCATGTGCAGATAACCAGCTGTTTAAGCTCGTCTCTTCGCCATTTGACGATGCCGAATGCGTAGAGCAGGCTCGGGATAGCAAGCATATTGGTACATCACTCACCGCTCCATCGCACTCACCATACAACCCCAATAAATCTGGACAATACGAAAAACATGGGGCAGGGAAACCGAACCCCATTCCGGGTGGTAATAAGAAAATTACCAGGCCGACACGATTTTTATCACCGGGTATACGCACTGAGCCAATATCACCTACCAGGGATAAATGTCATCGAGAGAAACTTTCGAAGAGACGAGATACAGAGAGTTACCAATCAATTGCATCAAACAGATAAAAGCTTCAATACTAGGAGGTCAGAATTTACTATCACGACATGGACCGACATTAGTTCACCTACGAGGAAGCAATACAATTATTTTCAATAAGCACAACCCCGATTCCCCTTGGCTAACCAATAAGCACAACCCCGATTCCCCTTGACCAATCAATAAGCGTAACCCAGATTCCTCTTGATCAACGCTACAAGAAGGAGTATATAGGGAGGTACAAGGCACTCCAATCTCTGCCACGTAACTCTGAATGTACGAATGTGTGTTGAAAACAATCTAAGTCTGTAACTATTTGCGATTGTACGACCAAGTCAAACCTTTTTCATTGTGCAACTGCGACAAAGTTAAAGTACAAATTCCATAAATAAAAGGAACAGAAGGACTATTTCTGCCGTTGTAATAAAAATTGTAGAAAAATGTGTATTTAGGAACTATATTATCCTCGTTTAAACATTATAAAGAAATTATTTAACCAACGTATACACTGACGATTGTATAAACTTCTGTTGTGCCCTGAATAGTCAAGAATTTTCGGATTGCTAACGCATGAAGTTCAAAGACCCCATGCGCCGGTTTCGGGCCTGATATTCCGCTCGACTCAGCCGGAAAAACGTCCAATCACAATCGAACGATTCGAACATTCTCGATCGATTGGTTGCGAAAACCCGAGTTAACAATTAGCCGAAAGAATCAATCGAAAGGCAGTCTTCGGCCAGAAGCCGAGGAGGTCGGTCTCAAGGCATAAGAAAGAATTGTAATATTGTTGCCTCATTTTAAATGAAATGTAAGTTGTTTAAATTACAATATCCCGCAATTGAGGATTTACTCGAAACGGGAAAAGTCTCCACATACCCTCGCCCTCGAGCATCCGACAACCCACGGTGTCAATTTACTCGAGAGCGAAATTCCGTGCTCTCCGCGCATCGTCAGAAGCCGAGGCACAACATTGGTGGCAGCGGTGGGATTCCCGCAATTGGAGATACCGCAAGTTTGCATTCCACAACTTGAAAAAAAAAAGAAGGAAACATCCTATCCAACGTACAAAATAAACTGATCGCAGCAAGTGCTGAAAAGGAGGTCAACGAGTGATCTCATCGACGACCGTCGAAGCGGGCAAATAAGAAGAAAAGTGCGACGTAAGCAAGCGCCCGAGTCAACCATGCAAAGCTGTCCAAAAGCAACCAGATCTCGAGGATCATCGATACCAGACCGACCCAAGGACGAAGACTCACCAAACACCTTCCACAACGGAATAACAGAGCGCACGAGACCAGCAAACCAAAGCAACACGAGAACAGGGAACAACACTGGCAATTTCCTGCCAAACAGCCACGAGGACGAGGACAACATTTCGTAAACAACCGACTACGAAGCATCGATCAACATGAGGCGCATTATCGTACTGTAAGTGGCGGAACATTTATCAAAAAACACCCTCCAAAGCCAAACAATGGAACTTTAATATCAAATGAAGACGAGCGTCGTGAATTATACCGATTACCGGGTAACAACAAATTATCGCATTCATTAAATTCAATTTTCGACGAACTCTATGTGACAGATCGTCCCGACAATGAAACAGTTGAACAAGAACTACAGGAACCTAGGAAACCGCGATTTAGATTCGCAACAAGTTCAGACGAAAGTCGAAATTCACAAAATTCCTCAAACAGGCCGACAGCTGCGAAACGTACCGAAATTTGATCCGCAGCAGATCGAACTGTTCATTTTTCTGATCAATTAACAGATTCAGATCAATCTCCTGAGAATATAGACACTGGGCGTGGACGCGAAATAGAAATTCAAGAATTTTCCCTACTCCAACTTAATTCAGATAACATGGCGCAAGAAAATGATTTCATGACCCTAAAGAAGGCGCGAAGCGTCATTCCCCGATTTTATGGCGAAAAACCTGAAGAAGTCGTCGATATAATTGAAGCATTCGGCTATACAAACGGGGGCGTTGCAGCAGCCGATAGACATTCCCTTTTACAATCCGTATTAGCAACAAAAGTGATAGGAAAAGCGCGAAAAGATACCCGATATAAAGAAATTGAATCGTACCAACAATTTAAAGAAGAAATGACAGCATTATATGGAACGCGACATACAGTAGCCGCGGTACAGGTTGATTTTAATACGTGTAAGCAAAAATACAACGAGAGCGTGTTAGCATACGGTCAACGAATCGAGGCCATAATGAGGGAATTAATCGAAGCAAGCATAACCGAGGTAAGATCGCATGCGGAAAAATGTACAATTAAGACATATGTTAGGCAATGGAAGAGAAACAATCGCTACAAGGAGGTGAATCCATGAACACGCAGACTCATTTGGAAAAACGAACGCCGGTGACGTGCAATAAATGTCACAAAATGGGACACTTAGCAAAGGATTGCCGATCCAATACATCGTCTTAGGGAAGATACAGCTTACCAGCTCCATCGAAAAGCGTGCATCAACTCAACATCACTTGCAATTACTGCAAGAAACCGGGACACCCGTACAAGGATTGCCGAAAAAGGAATTGGCAACAAGGACAAAGAAACGGATATCAATACGCACGGGGAACTGGATATCATCAAAATCATCAAATGAATTATCAGCAGGGCCAAGGAACCAGCTACTACAACAAAAGTGGGCCCCCAGGGCGCCCAAATAAGTGTCACTGGAACGCAAATAAAAATAGGCCAAAAGAAGACAGACCGAAGGAAGAAAATCGCAAAGACAGCGAAAAGAAAAAAAAAATTTGATCACTTTCTCTCGATATGGTAACGGCAACAAACGTAGACAGGCCAAGAGAAGAAAACCGCAACGACAGCGGAAAAAAGAAAACAATTAGGTCATTTTCGCTCGATATGGTAACGGCAACGAACGAAGACAAAAAAACGCAACGTCAGAAAAATAATCGAAGGATCGAATACAGGTCCGTCAAAAAGAAAAAAATACAAGGAAGAAAATAAAATCGTACTGGATAACGATGGTCAATTCTGGAGGAGCCGCTAGCGATTTCCACATCGCGTCTCCCCAGGCCAAAGACAAAATCCTCACGTTGAATGGAGACACCGCAGCCGAATGTAGTCTCATAAAAAAGTGTATTAAAAAAGGACACAGAAATTATAGAAGAAACGATCGAATTCAAAGGAATTGGAGGAAAAAAATTCTACGCACTGTGTAAAATTATGCTCGTTCTCGAAACGCCTGCAGTAAACGTAGAACAAGGATTCTACATAATAGATGATGCAGTACCACTGGAAGTAGACGGAATAATGGGTTTGGACCTCATGACAGAGCACAACGTCGACATCCTAAACGGAAGACACATTAAAATATACGGACATCTAATCCCCATGCTGGACGAAACAAATAAAATTAAACTACCTCCCAGGGCAGAACAAATGTTATACGCAAAAACATTGACGGCGAAAATAGGCTGTGTCGCAGCAAAACAAGTGCGACCAGGAGTAAAAACAGGCGGATGTTACGTCCACCCAGAAATACATTTCTGCCTTACAGTAGTGCGAAACACAAACAATGAAGAAATCGAAATAGAAAGGCCAACGGTGCAAATTGAAAAAATTAAAGAAGAAAAGCCAACCGAAGAAAAGGAAATAAGTGCTGTATCGATCAAAGAAAAATTAAAAAGAAAAGAAAAAATATTGGAAGAAATCAAAAGAAATTCGAACTAAAACCCAGAAGAAGAAAAATTCCTATGCGAATTCGCTGACGCATACGCTGACGTCTTCCACTTAGAGGAAGAGTCGATTGGGTGCACCGCTATAGTAGAGCACTGCATAAGCGTACGACCAGGGTCCACACCAATCAATATTCGTTAATACCGATTACCAGAAGTCCACAAGCAAGGAGTAATGGCGCATACAAAAGAGATGCTAAAAAAGGGAATAATCCGACCGAGCAAGAGCCCATGGAATGCTCCTCTGCTCGTCGTTACAAAAAAGCCTGACGCCGACCGAAACATACGCAAGAGAGTGGTAGTAGACTTCCGAAAACTAAACGAAACAACAGAAGGAGACTCGTATCCATTGCCCAATATTACCGAAATATTGGATCAATTGGGACGTGCAAAATACTTCACAACTCTGGATTTGGCATCGGGATTTCATCAAATCCCAATGGCCGAAAAAGACGACGAGAAAACCGCTTTCTCCACTCCTCTTGGACATTACGGGTAAAACCGAATGTCATTTGGATTAAAAAACGCCCCACCAACCTTTCAAAGGCTGATGGAAGCTGTACTTGCTGGATTACAAGGACAAAAATGCTACGTATATCTCGACGATATAATAGTGTACGGATCATCGTTCGAAGAACATAACAAAAGGCTGACAGAAGTATTCGATCGACTGAGAGAAGCCCAATTAAAGGTTCAACCTAAGAAATGTCGATTTCTACGAAAGGAAACTGAGTACTTGGGACACATTATTACCGAAGTGGGAGTAAAACCCGATCCGGAAAAATAGAGGCTGTACAACGATTTCCAACCCCAAAAAACGTAAAAGAGGTACAATCATTTCTGGGACTAGTCGGATATTACCGAAAATTCATACAGGATATTTCAAAACTTTCAAAGCCGTTAACAGAACTGATCAAGAAAGAAAACTAATTCATTTGGGACGAAAACTGCGAAAAAGCTTTCCAAAAACTAAAGGAAAGTCTCAGCACCGCACCAATCCTGCAGTAACCGGATTTCGAAAAACCCTTCGTGGTGACAACTGATGCCTCTGACAAGGCAATTGGAGCGAGTTTATTGCAAGGGAATATCGGAGAAGATCTACCCGTCTGTTACGCGAGTCGTACTCTGAACAAGGCAAAAATGAACTACTCAACAAACGGAGGAGGAAATGCTAGCAAATCATTTGGGCAGTAGCGCAATTCCGACCATACATTTATGGAACAAAATTCACCATCGTGACGGGATTATAAGCCCCCATGGCTTTTCAACGCAAAAGATCCAGGATCACGACTGATGCGCTGGGGAATAAAGATAGAGGAGTTCAACTATACCATCGAGTATAAGGCTTGGCAAGAAGAACACGAATGCGGACGCTTTAAGTCATATGTATGTATTGATGCTGACGTGGCAAGAACCCCGAGGAGGTGGTACGCGACAAGGACGCCGAGAATCGTGGTAGAGGAAGGCGCGGAAGGCCCCTTGCTTCGCGCCACCACCGCCAGCGTCAACAGACCCCAAGTCATGATGGTCGTGGTCAGCTGGTCCCGCGAGCACGTGGCCGGCCGAGTAAAACAATGCAGCCCGCATAGAGAGGAACGCTCGCGCAAGGCGACAGAGGCCCGCACGAGCGAGAGCGAACCCCCACTCTCACCAGTGAAGGCGGACCGGGCAGCAGGCCCGAGCGGGAGAGAGAAGGAAATAGAAAAATCTTCGAGCGCAAGCGCGACAGAGACGGAAATAGATTAATCGAGAGTACCTGAGTGAGGAGGAGCGAGGTACGACTTCTGCAAGAATACCACGACGCCCCCTCTTGGAGGCCACCCAGGTAAAAAAAGGATGAAACAACGAATAAAGATAAAGTACAGCTGGCCGGGAATAAATAATTACTACGTAAAATCATGCGACAAATTCCAGAAAAATAAAAATCACGCGATGCAAGCATGCTCCCATGACTATATTCCGACACCCGTGACACCATTCGACAAATGTGCAGTCGATATAGTAGGTCCCTTTACCCGAGGACCAGAAGCCGGAAACGAATACATCCTGAGTTTTTCAAGACGCATATTGTCCCAAGTATAGCGCAGCTATACCGCTAATAACGCAAGAAGCCAAGGAAGTAAATTAAAGGATTTGCAACTCAAATTGTTTGCAAGTACGGCACTCCGAAAAGAATTATTGTCAGACCAAGGAACGAATTTTCTGAGCGAAACTTTCAAGGAGATGTGCCAATTATTCCGAATAAAGAAGATTCAAACGACGACATATGATCCCCAATCAAACGGGGCATTGGAGCGTTCACACCGAACTCTTGCAGAATACCTGAAATGTTTCATTAAAGAGGATCAAAGGGATTGGGATGAGTGGTTACCATACGCGATGTTCACGTACAATACCACTCCGCACACAGCGACAGGTTTCACTCCGTACGAGTTGGTGTTTGGAAACGTAGCCGATTTACTGACGGCGCTTTAAGAAGCACCATGAAAGACGTACTCATACGACGATTATGTCTCCGAGTTACGCGAACGGCTTCGAGCCACATGTCACGTGGCGAAAGAACGATTGGAAAAGGAAAAACAGGGTAAAGGAGGCGCATGATATCACCGCTGGTCCGGTGCAATACCGCCCCGGCGACCGAGTCCTCCTCCACGACACTATTATACGCCGAGGCCGATCAGCGAAGCTTTTCCCTCGGTGAACAGGGCCTTACAAAGTAGAGAGCAAAGACTCCGAAGTGAACTACACTTTCGGCCGTGGACGTAAGGCAGTCCGAGTATATGTAGACCGGATTAAACCCTACGTTAAGGTAAATTTCCCAATTATTGAACAGGTCCCAATTATTGAACACTATCTTGTATTCTAATTATTTCTCATTCACCTGCATGCATTTACTTATTTATAAAATTTCATTACATATATGGAACTTTTAGCTATCGAAATGTTACCTTACTTATGCAAAAAAAGCTTTAATTAATAGAGAAAAAAATTATTTAATCAGCAACGGTGACTCATTTTGACGTCTCGTGGTAACTGCTTATCGTTTTTGCTAAGACGCGCCGCTTCATGCGTAAGGGCATAAAAAATTCAAAAACTGTCGCATCTCAAAAAGTAAAGGCGTTTCAGGTTCCTCATAAAATTTCTTACAAATTACAATTTTTATGAAAAAACTTTATTTAATTATTTGTTAAAAAATACGGTGTTCGATCATTGGGACATAGAAAATGCAGTGTGTCCCAATTATTGAACACTCGAATTCTCCAAGTTGGCGTCATTAAACCCATCAAAACATCGAGACAGTTAACGTGTGACAGATCGTGTGAATCGGATTTATTCAAACAAAAACTGTAAGTTCCTGAATAAACTTACCTCTATTCTTTTAATAATAACTCTAAGATCGTCAAATATATTTTTCATTTGTATTTTCGTGCAATAAACATAAAAAGGAAAGTAAAAAGAGAATATAACCGAAATGTAACCTAAAAATACGAATTTACTGTTCAATATTTTTTGCTCTCCGATATTTCAGGGAGCCAAGCTGCGACAAAATCAAACAAAAACAGGATATGAAAACGAGGAAGCTGAAAAGAAAAAGAAAATAAAGTTCGAGTTGAAAAGCAAAAACAAACCAAAAACCTTTCAAAAGAGACTAAATATATATTTTTGTATTTTTACATGATTAACAAAAGATTATTTAAGTGTTTCATTTTGCTTTTATTTCTCAATATTGTACCCAAAATAATATTTTTAGAACGGAAAAAGAATTCTCGAGAGTGTTCAATAACTGGGACATGCCTGTTCAATATTAGGGACATAGGCACTTCCAGTGTTCAATAATTGGGACATTTGCATTCTTCACATTGTTATTCTTTTTTCTCATTTAAAATCATTTTAAAATAATTTAAAGGGTGATTTTTCGAAAATAAAAATATCAAAGTATCATTTGAACCTGAAAGCGATGGTTTTTTCTTGATTTTATATTTTTTTCTCACCGAATTCAATCCCCCAGGTCCTTAGCTGTTCAATAATTGGGACATTTACCTTACCCACTGACCGGTAGAATAGGAGGCCCCCGAGGCGTAGATTGACGCCTCCACGTCTCGCGCCGTTGCCAAACGACGGCCGAACGGCCAACGTCACGCTACGGATTCGCGTACGGGTGGCGAGCTGTCACCCATCCAACAAAACAAATAAAAATAAAACGAAATCATCAAATAAAAGAAAATCAAATACAGTGATAAATATAAAAGAATAAATCAACTAACATGAAATGAAATGGAAAGATAAAGTAAACAAAACAATATAAAATAATGTCCAAATGAATGAAATAATTTATAACAAAAATAAACGAATGGAATAGTCGAAAAAAGAGAATAAATAAAGTAAATACATTTTACAAGAAGAAAGGTAGGAAGAGCTCTAGATTTCTAAGGAAACATAACGACTAATAAATGAAGGAAAATAAAAAGGTAAATAAACTAAAGATAGCAAGTCTAAAATAAAAATGAATAATATGCATATCAATTTTTCGAGTAAGTATAACAAAAAATCATGAATAAAAAGAAGAATAATAATCAAATTAAGAATCTACAATCACGAGAAAAAACGAAAATTTATGTATATGCATTTTTCCGAAATTATAATTTCATGATAATACGCATGATTAGCAAATAAAGAGAGGAAAATCAAAGAAAAAACAAATACAAACCAAATTTTTCGTATATGGTTACATTCCAAGTTTAACCAAAGAGAAAGATTAGAGAGAGAAGAAATCGCAATGTAAGCAACAAACGAGTATTTGAACTCGCAAGGAAAAAAAAGAAAGAAAAGTATTGCACGTACAAATAGGGAAACAAGCAAAAAAATACCGAAAATAAAATGGCAAACCCCTTTTGCAGGTCCCCTCGCGGCAAACGAAGGAACATTAGGCCGCTTAATAAACAATTTACACCATGGAATGAAAAATCTCGTAACAGATTTTTTAACACGTCGACAATTGGACGAGAAATTAACAACTATTAGCGTAATAATCGAATCCTTATTAAACGATATACGCTAATTATCTAACTTTTTAGTAGGCTTGCCGAAAGGAATCGTTAATTCTACAATATTGCGTACACAACTCTACGCGTATTTAATAGAAGAGAAAATCTACCAAAAGGACTGAATTTTCCGACAGAAATACACCCAGAAAAAAGTAACGAATTACTGGAAATTTCCGAATTAGGCGCATATAGTATTCAAAATACCCTCACCGTTGTGATCAAAATTCCATTAATCAACAACAACGAGTTCAATGTGAATAAAGTCTATCCTTTACCCGTAAGAGAAGAAAAAGACACGTTTCGGTTAATAGAAACGACCGTAAAAAATGTTATAATTGATCGAGAGCTTCGAGAATATCTGGCATTCTCAGAAATCGAATTATCCAAATGTAAATGACAAAATTATCAATATTACTGTCATCCGAAAACGCGAGACAAATAATACGATCAGGAGCGCCATGCGAAAAATCGATATTTTTAGGAAAAGACCCCGAAAAAGCGATTTGTACACATCGTTTAGTTAAATTAGAAAATTCTTCGGTCATTGCTCTGGAACAAGAAGGGCAATGGATTTATGTAGCCCCAGAAACAGTAGCTCTCGCGATAAACTGTAAAAACTCTGCGACAACTCATGCAACAATTACTGGAACAGGATTATTGGCTTTGGATGGGAAATGTTCCATCACGTCCATGGATTTCAAGATTGAAAATTTGAAGGAAACTACATGAAAAATTCCTACAATTTTTACCGCCATTCAATCTATCTTTTCTGACTACAGAAAACGAAATACCTCAAACTTTAATATTGGAAAATATTCCTCATACGATAATTAATGATCCACACGAAGTTAACAAAATTGGCGACCGAATCGAAATATTGAAAACGGGTGGGGGTCAAAAGTTTGAACGGCCAAATATTGAACGACAAAGATTTCGAAATTACAGAATTGTAAACTTAAAATAACGAACGTAAAATTATTCGAAATTTTATCCTTCGACCGATGAAGAATCGAATAACTATTACACCAAAGGATTATTTATTCGAGGGCTCATTTATTCGAGAACGTGTATTCAGATTGTCTGCAGTTTGAATGGTACAAACACAGATTCCAACAATCTAGAACATTCATATCTCCGAAATAGAAAGAAGTGAGTATCTAATATTGGTAATACCATCTATAGCAAAAAGCCATATATCGAGGATACAAACTTCGAATGTGTAGATCTTAGATAGGCAAACGAGCGATGGTCCAAAATAGCGAACACCGAAATAGCGAACATCTAAGAAGTGGAGGAGGTGCTTCATATTTTTTTTGCCGATTTTCGCTAACCCGCACGACATTCTTTTAAACTCTTTAAGGGGGGAAATACATTTACAACGATCAGAAAATCAATCTTTTCTTTAAGGGATAAGACCACTCTAGGAATTTGGAAAAATCATTTTCTTTTGGCTTCAAAGATACTTTGGGGTCATACAAATAATATGCAATTGGTCTTCCAGCGAATTTTTATTTTAAGGTTCAATTATCGATTTTGACGCAGCGCCTCGGAGCGCGTGCTGAGCTCGTAGGCCAAGCAAAAGCTCTAAAATGTTCATTTCGTGACAAAAGTACCATCTGATAACTGAACGTGCGATCTCACCATGGAACCACCCCTAGTTGCTTAGTTATGTTTTCTAGTCCAATTTCCCATTGCTAATTTTTTTATAAACAATTTAGTGAAAAAATCGTGTTTTTTGGTATAAAAAGGAAAGTATTATAGCTATCGAAATGAACCCAGCTCCAATTTCCTCAATGTTTATAGGGAAGCCTTTTTGGGGATTTTTTTTCGGGATTTCTGGGGATGCTGTGGAATAGATGTAATATAAATAACGAAGAAGCTTATTAATTTGTACATTGTATTTTTTTATTACATAAATACAGGTAAATTACATGCTTATCTTAGTAATATACATAGATATTAACTTAGATTAGGTAACTTAAGTTTCTATTTACATTTTTTGGTCTTCTACCGGGATTTAAAGCGAAATCGTCATCATCAATATTGTTGCCTCCCGTATAAATATCGATTTCATCGTTATCTTCGAATGTATCGTTGTCAAGCTCAATTGGCATATTTGATTCTATATTGAAGCACGTATTTTCATACCGGTGTGCACAGAAATTTGTACATTTCAATCCGTATTTTACCCTTACCTTGAAATCCCCAAGCGACAGACCTATACACCTCGTCTAACTTCTTTCACTATTGTCCCTCAAATGCCTTTTCAATAAAATTTGGAACCACTTTTACCAATTTAACGGCATTTTTATTAAGAGATATAATATTCAAATACGAGCAGCAAAGAAATCCCCAAAAAAGTCTTTCCTAATGAACATTGAGGAAATCCGAGTGAAGAATCGTTTTCCGCAGCTTGAAATTCCCTAAAATGAAGAAAAAAATGTCGAAATAGCTGCAATCGTACGGGAGATATCGCTATTAAAAATGTCCAAGTTGCACTGAGCGCGCTTCTGTTACTATATATACGCCTTCACCACTTCAGCTGCTTTACCCCATACCACTCGACCACTTTCGAGTTCTCGTCTGTTTTTACGCATGTTCGCACGCGTTTTCAACTAACTTTTCGGCATTTTATCCAAAATCGAAGTTTGACGATTGGTAGCGCAAGTCTTCTACTTTGCGAAAAAAATTATTTTCGCAATTACGCGGAAACTAATTATCCGACAGTGCCTAGGTTTTGCACACTTAAAGTACGCATTAATATCTAATCTCACACAAAGGCCGTACGCTGTCACTATAAAAATGGCAGAGTTATTCGTTTTTCAAAAACGCTTTTTTTCTTTTTTTTAATAACTCCCTTAATAATTATCGAATCGGGTCGTTCCACCGCTCATTCTCTTCGTCTTTTCATTTCCTATATTTCGTCTTCTGGATTTATTTCGATAGCTGTAATACTTTTCGTTTGATATGAAAAAAAAAAAAAAAACACGATTCTTTTCACTAAATTGTTAATAAAATAGCAATGGGAAATTTATTGTTAAATAAAATAGCAATGGGAAATTGGAAATCTAATTTGCTTCGACTATCGATGGATAATTCACGCGACGCACTCTGATTCGTTACAGAGCAAAGGCTCAATTTTACAATTGTGGCCATCGACCACGTGCAAAAACGAATGGGTCTCGCCTTCGCAATTTGAAAACACAATTTGAAATACTTTTCGTTTGATATGAAAAAAAAACACGATTCTTTTCACTAAATTGTTTCCAATAAAATAGAAATGGGAAATTGGAAATCTAATTTGCTTGGCCTATCGTTAGATAACTCACGCGACGCACTCTGATTCGTTACAGAGCAAAGGCTCAATTTTACAATTGTGGCCATCGATCACGTGCAAAAACGAATGGGTCTCGCCTTCGCAATTTGAAAACACAAACAAAAGCCCTGGGCGGAGGAGGCAAGCTAACTGGCAAATTAATTGACGAGTTATCGATTTATTATGGTCTAGCAATACATCGTAATCCCGATTATATAGAAAAAATGCGTAATTAAATCTACGCAACGCTAGACCATACATTATCGACAGACGACCAACCAAAAGATGAAAAATGTCCGCACGGAGAAAATTCGCAGTACTCGTGACAGACGGCACTGAAGATTTACGCATCCACCTCTATTGCAGCGTTTTCAAAGCGATCTCTCCGATTTACAAAGAATTGAGCAGAGACGAGCTGCTTAGTCGTTGCATCGGCGGCTCCAAGCAAAATAACAACGACAGCTTCAAAACACCACGTCTACACCATACTATCATATACCACGAAAGATCAACACTCCGAAACCCCAACCTCCGAAAATCTGAACACCGTCAAAATAATAGGCTATGGAAATTTTAAAAGTTTCAAAATTTTACTTTAAAATTAATGTAGTATAATTGAAAATTGTTTTCAATAAATCAACGAATTATTTCAAGAATTTGTTTCAATTAAGAAGTGATTTTACGTCATTTTCGAAATTTTTCTAATGTTTCTCTGCATATTGTCAATGTTATATTTTCTCATTCTAAACTCAGTCGAAACTCAACTATATTTCTTGATACACTTAACGAAAATCACTTATGAACAAGCTGTTTCGAGACCACCGAGTCTCTTGATACAACCTGATACATACCATTGAAAATTGTAAGGGAAGGCTTAGAAATAATCAAGATCACGGATTTCATAAACTGTAATTTATTATTTAAAAAAAGTCCTTGATTTGCTAAGCAGATTCAGTATAAATAGTGATAAATTGATCGAAATCCGCCCTACATATGGGACATCTCTTTACTTCCTGTTCTCCCAGGGTTGTCGCGCACCTTAAACAACTACAATTGTGACCACACGGAATGAATCCGTGGGTCACATTATTGCAGTGACAGATGACACATTTTGGTGCTGTAAAAGAAAAAAAAATATTAGCGTATGTCATAAATAGTTCGTAAACATAACGTTAACATGAAACATAACTGCGAAGTGAACAAAACCAAGAATATTAGGAAAACAAAATTGGTAGTTCTTCCAATATAATGGCATTCATTTAACCTATTAATAGACAAAATTACACGTTCGAATATCCCATGTTTGATATAGAATTGGTATAGGTGGATTTAAAAAAAATGTAAATATGGGATGCTAAAATTCTTTCCCACCCCATCTGCCAAAAACTCTGAAAGAAATGTAACAACTCCAAAACAACAAAACAACACTTTTTAGTCGTAAAGTCAAATATTGTCAACCCTATAGTTTTCACTATACGCTGCACGATGCCGGCTTTACGGAAACCTGCCTCGTTTCAAGAAAAACGAAATTTCTCTGCGAAAAAAAAATTGTAATTTTTTTTACAGCCGAAAATAAAGTTAACACTTCCCTTCTCAAAGATCATTTCACTAAATAGCGAGATTTCTATTTTTCCGAAGTCCAACGAACGACTTTGCAAAGTGAGAAAATCGTGAAAAACCGCCATTTTCAAAATGACGTACCGGGTACAAAAAAATAGAAAAAATAATATTAAAAAGCAAATTGAAGCTAACATTATTCTCTTCAAAACCCCGTTTAGTAAATTGGTTTCCGATTTTTTTGGCCGAGATATACAATTTTGTGTCCGGAAAGAAAAATTGCAGGGTTCCCCAAACTTTTGGCCAAGGGTGCATATAGCCTTCGCTTCCTGTATTATCACTTCCAACTTCCTATTCTCTGGCTTCCTCTTCCTCCCACTTCATTCGTCTCCAGTCTCTTAGTGTCTCCTCTCGTTCGTTCTACTACCACATGCTTCCCTATATTTGTATCTTTCCGTAGCTTATGCTGGTTTTTCTGCCCTTCCTTCCCCCCTCCTTCTTTATATGCCTTAGTTGCCACTGCATTCTTTTCTCCTCCCAGATATGATCGTCCTCTATCCATATCTTTTCAAACTTCTTCCTATTTCATGTACTCCTTTTTTGCCTTTGTATTCTCCGTCCTGACCTCTCGTTTCCTCTTCCTCCTTCCCACCCAACTCTTCCCTATATTCCTCACCTCCACTACTCTTCCGTCCACTTGTATATTTCCCATCACTTTCTTTGCCACCTCCGTTGCTGACTCCTCCCCTAATTGTCCTCCTGTTGTTTGCTGTTCTTTTAAGCTTTACAATCGATATGCCTGCTGTTGAGTCAGCTATTACTCGATTAAAAAATAAAATAGGTACAGCCAGAAGCGAAGTGTGAAATAAAAAATTTTAACCTTCGTTTGAATAATGTCGTCCGCATCCACACTTCGAAAAGTGCGGGCAAAAGCCTACAGTTTACTAAGCTAAAAGCATGGTGAACGCGTGCTCTCGGCTGCATAATGCATGCATACGACACACTCAAAATCGGGTTGGCTAATTAAAAGTCGCTGTATTTGTACTTGCAGTTCCATTCCGCTGTCAAATATTCATTCGTGAAATTTTTGCCTACTATCGCGTCATGAACAAAGAATATACGTGACTCAGATTAAAACCCATTTATCAACGAATGTCGTCCGCATCCACACTTCGAAAAGTGCAGGCAAAAGCCCACAATTCACTAAGCTAAAAAGCATGGTGAACGCGTGCTCTTGGCTGCATAATGCATGCATACGACACACTCAAAATCGGGTTTGCTAATCAAAAGTCGCTGTATTTGTACTTGTAGTTCCATTCCGCTGTCAAATATTCATTCGTGAAATTTTCGCCTACTATCGCGTCATGAACAAAGAATATACGTAGCTCAGATTAAAACCCATTTATCAACGAATGTCGTCCGCATCCACACTTCGAAAAGTGCAGGCAAAAGCCCACAATTCACTAAGCTAAAAAGCATGGTGAACGCGTGCTCTCGGCTGCGTAATGCATGCATACGACACACTCAAAATCGGGTTGGCTAATCAGATGTTGCCGTACTTTTATCTTCATAACTCGAATGAAAGTTGAGGCATCGATTTGAAATTTTGCACCCAAGTAGAGCAACCGGCCTTCTATGTTTGATGCTATTTTTATCGGATGATATGACACTTATTTGAATTCTTTTGGAAATTTTAACAAGAAGTGGCCATTTACATGACGCTTTATATTTTTTAATTCTTCAAATCTTGGAAAATCATTTTATCATTGCACTGACAGGACAACAGTCTGTCCGCTCAAAAGAACAACACACATTCATCTTTCCATAACTTTCTTTGCCACCTCCTTTGTTGACTCCTCCCCTAACTTTTATTATTATTGCGTTTCTTTTTGTTTCCTCCCTTTCTCCTCCCCCCTCCCACCCTCTGTGACCTCGAAAATAAGAAAGTAAAGCGAACAATTGATACCAAACATCAGGTACTCGAGTGTACTATTTTGCCTCTTAAGACGGAATGACACCTCATCGCGATCGGCATGGTAGAACAATTATAGATACCCAAAAATCTCTGAAACGGCTTCTCAGATCCCGTCGAAACTTTGCCAAACGACGTCAAATAGATAAAAGGACAACGGTCTGCCCCTCAAATTTTCTGAATTTGAAAAAAAAAGTAGATTGGCTTATGATAAGCAAATCTACGTTTTTTTCCTCAAATTCAGAAAATTTGAGCGGCAGACAGCTGTTCGTCTCTCTATTTGACGTCGTTTGGCAAAGTTTCGACGGGACTTGAAGAGCCGTTTCAGAGATTTTTGGTATGTATAATTGTTCTACCACACCGACCGCGATACGGTGTCATTCCGTCTTAATAGATTGTACTATAAATGATGTCAGACGATTAATCTTCTAAGACAATGTCCCGTTGTTTGCGGTTCTTTTGAGCTTTACAATCGATATACCTGCAGTTCAGTCAACTATCACTCGATTGGAAAATAAAATAGTTACAGCCAGAAACGAAGTGCGCAATTACAGATTGTTAACCTTCGTTTGAATAATGTCGTCCGCATCCACACTACGAAAAGTGCGGGCAAAAGCCCACAATTCACTAAGCTAAAAGCATGGTGAACGCGTGCTCTCGGCTGCATAATGCATGCATACGACACACTCAAAATCGGGTTGGCTAATTAAAAGTCGCTGTATTTGTACTTGTAGTTCCATTCCGCTGTCAAATATTCATTCGTGAAATTTTTGTCTACTATCGCGTCATGAACAAAGAATATACGTGACTCAGATTAAAACCCATTTATCAACGAATGTCGTCCGCATCCACACTTCGAAAAGTGCAGGCAAAAGCCCACAATCACTAAGCTAAAAAGCATGGTGAACGCGTGCTCTCGGCTGCATAATGCATGCATACGACACACTCAAAATCGGGTTTGCTAATCAAAAGTCGCTGTATTTGTACTTGTAGTTCTATTCCGCTGTCAAATATTCATTCGTGAAATTTTCGCCTACTATCGCGTCATGAACAAAGAATATACGTAACTCAGATTAAAACCCATTTATCAACGAATGTCGTCCGCATCCACACTTCGAAAAGTGCAGGCAAAAGCCCACAATTCACTAAGCTGAAAAGCATGGTGAACGCGTGCTCTCGGCTGCATAATGCATGCATACGACACACTCAAAATCGGGTTGGCTAATCAGATGTTGCCGTACTTTTATCTTCATAACTCGAATGAAAGTTGAGGCATCGATTTGAAATTTTGCAGCCAAGTAGAGCAACCGGCCTTCTATGTTTGATGCGATTTTTATCCGATGATATAACACTTATTTGAATTCTTTTGGAAATTTTAACAAGACGTGGCCATTTACATGACGCTTTATATTCTTTAATTCTTCAAATCTTGGAAAATCATTTTATCATTGCACTGACAGGATAACAGTCTGTCCGCTCTAAAGAACAACACACGTTCATGTTTTCGATAACTTTCTTTGCCACCTCCTTTGTTGACTCCTCCCCTAACTCTTTTTTATTCTTATGTTTCTTCTTGTTTCCTCCCTTTCCTTTATCACGCATTTTCTCCCCATCTTCTATAGTTTTTGCTTCATGTCTTCTCCTTCCTCCTCCCATCCCCTGCGACCTTGAAAATAAGACAGTAAAGCGAATAATTGATACCAAACATCAAGTACTCGATTGTACTATTTCGCTTCTTGATAGGTACTATAAATGATGCCAGACGCCTAATCTTTTAAGACAATGTCCCGTTGTTTGCTGTTCTTTTGAGCTCTACAATCGATATGCCTGCAGTTGAGTCAACTATTGCTCGATTGAAAAATAAAGTAGGTACAGCCAGAAACGAGGTCCGCTATTAAAGATCATTAACCTTAAGCCCACAATTCACTAAGCTAAAAGCATGGTGAACGCGTGCTCTCAGCTGTATAATGCATGCATACGACACACCCAAAATCGGGTTGGCTAATGAGATGTTGCCGTATTTTTTATCTTCATAACTCGAATGAAAGTTGACGCATCGATTTGAAATTTTGCACCCAAATAGAGCAACCGGCTTTCTACGTTTGATGAGATATTTTATTGTTGATAGGACAATTATTTGAATTCGTTTTCAAATTTTAGGAAGACGTTGCAATTTATTGTTGATTTTTTCAAATCTTGGAAAGTGATTTTATCATTGCAGTTACAAGACAACAGCATGTCCGCTCAAAAGAACAACACACGTTCGAATAGAATATTTTAATACAAAATAACCCAATACAAACTTGTACTATTTTAGTCTGTTTTGTTGACGGTTTAACGAATTCTTTGCGTTTTTTTTTTTACAAATATAAGGAAGTTTTTAATTATATGTCGCCGTTATGTTTTGTTTGTTTGGGTGTGTTTGCTGTGAAAATGTTGACTGTATTTTATTCATTTATTCTATTACTTTATTATTATTACTATTTTCCTTTCGTTATACAAGACCAAAAAATAAATTATAGTCAACATTTTTCGTTTACAACATACGTCTGTAGTAACAATACGGAAGATGCAAAATAGATTCACACATTTATTCAATCTAAATATAATGATGAAGTTTGGCCAATTCCATTTATCCTCGACAAAGTGATATCAATTTAAGTTTGTCATCTTTATATATTTTAAGGACCGTTAGTTGACAATTGAACTCAAATGAAATGTTTATGGAATGCATCGATTATAGAGAGAAAAATACCTTTTTAGCGTTGAATAAACAATCGATAAAAGGATTAAGAAGACAAAATCTAACGATCAAAATTATTACGGGAATCTATTTTGCACCTTCGACAAAAATGTATTGTTACCTTTTTCATTCTTCCTCCGTTTCTTGGCTCGTCTCTTACGGCCGGAGGTTTGTCCTTCAATGTCTAGCCTCTGCGCCTTCATTTGCCGTCTTCGTTTTTTGCGAAGGTTTTTTTTTCTACTTTTTGACACTGTAAAAAATTAATATGTTACAAATTATACTCAGCAGTATTATTCTGTTATAATAACTGGTATAAGAGACCGTGCTTCCATATTCAAAATATAAGAATTCCCTACATCTTGGACCCAAAGTTCATATTGCAATTATTACCGTTAGCGGTTCCGGTTGAAGGTTCGGGCAAACGGGCAGTAGATGAAGGTTGAGGTCGGTTCCTTTCCAACACAACCTCCTCGGCAGCTTGGGGAGAGCCCAGTGAGCTATTAAACGGACTTGATTCCAATCCTTAAATAAAAAAAAGGGATATCATCAAACTACAACAATTCATTTCTCGAAATACACATGAAGCTAACTTCCTATTCAACAACTTGAATCATTAGCATTAATTTCTCGACTATAACATTATCAAATATTTCACCGTTACCATGTTCGTCATGCATTTCGGGCTCGGTTGAAAAAGAGGACTCTTCGTGATCCACGCCTGATTCTGCAAGAAATAGTTATTTTTGAGTTCATTCATAAACCACAATTGACGCAATTGTTAATAATTGTTACCATCTTCACCCTATGCGCTTTATTATATTTAATAGGGTGTACCGAAAATAATCGATTTTTTTCGAGTTTCAAATTATGTTCCGATATCCAAAATTATTTCGGTCTTTGCGCCGTTACTATTTTCCATAAGATGAACACAGGAAAATAAATACGTCGGGAGATATAGCTTCATATCGCCTGAAAAAAATTCACGAATATCAAATCAACATATTTTTGAACAAAAATGAAATTTCCTAGAATAAAGGCTTACAGGCAAATATCTCAGATTAAATTAAATTGCTATAGCTGTTCGAAAATAAACCTGTATAAAAAATAACAATATGAAAAGTTTATTTAATGAAAACATGCTTCAAGAAAACTTGCTACGAAAAAAGAAAGGAAAAATTAAAATATTCAGTTTGTGAGCTAAACTTAGTTTGAGAACATCTTGAAACAACTTCTTTTTCTTCATTTGATTCCAAAGCTCTAATTCCAAAAACAATTGTTCACCAAAAAATAAAATCGTTACATGGCTCGTGTGATGCGATACTTTTTGTAGTCGCTCGCAATGTTGTCTACATCATTGGGCATTATCTGCCAGCACACAAAGCGAGTCCTTGCGAAATAAAGTTCAGAGGAAGTTACTTACATTAAACAAAAAAGGACGAACGGATAAAGGAAGACAATAAAGTCAACTAAGTTATGTTATAAGTTAACCATGCAGTTAAATCTATGTTTTTACAATGAAAGTTCATCCATTCGAACTCACTAGAAAATTTCGGCAAGCATTGTTACATTCCAATTAGGAAATACATCGATTAAACTGCGTTGTTAACCCATAACGTTACTCAGTTGGCTTTATCTCTCTCTATATGTTGGGAAAGAATACATACTGATATTGTCAATATTGCAAGTGACTACAAGAAAAATCACATCACACGAGCCATGTGTCGCATTTTTTGATAAATAATTGTTTCTGGAATTTGAGCTTTGAAATCAAATGAAGAAAAAAGTTTTTTCAAGGTTTTCTCAAACCAAGTTTAGCTCACAAACTGAATGTTTTAACTATTATTTCTTTCTTCGTAGAAAATTTTCTTGATACTTTTATGCAATAAACGATACGTTTTACTATTTTTTATACAGGTTTACTTTCGAACAGCTATAGCGATTTAACGGTTCATCTGAGATATTTGGCTGTAGAACGTTTTTGTAGAGGATTTCGTTTCCTTCACAAATATGTTAATGGCTTATTATAGAAAATTGCTCATCTTATAGAAAATACTAACGGTGGGATAACCGAAAGGCTTTAATTTGGAGCTCTCCTTCTGGGTGATTTCTTTTTTTCACATAACGATTTTACACTTTGGGTCTCAAGAAAATGTCAATTTTTTTAAAAATACAGCCTGATGTTTAATTATATTTTAATCTACCGTGATGGAATGCCGGTTCAGCTTCTTCGTCGATGTCTATGGGCATCGCATCATAATCCGAATGAGAATCTTGAAAAAATAAATATACATATGTACATATATACTTTTTAGATATACGAGATGATTCTTAGGCCGAACAAAAAATTTATATCGCTATTTACCAAATGATGTTCATTAGTATTTTCATAACGTCTTATACTGCTATTTACATCCATGTAATCCATATCTTTTGCTCTTGGATTACTTGGGGTTATTTGTTTTTTATTTTGCAATTTGTGGACAATTAAAAATATTGTTTCTATTGAAACGTCCTCGTCGAAAAGTGCGATAACTTATAATTAAAAATGTATTAATTGATTAAATTACAAATACAATTTTGTCCATTAATTGAGAAAATTATTATTAATTGCACTTGTCATTATATTGTCGCACTTTTCGAAAATGATGTTTCAATTGAAACAAAACTAAAACTTGCACAAGAATTGATGATGTTTCAATGCAAACAAAGTAAAAAATTGCAACAGAAAGAAGTGTGTGTGTGTGTGTGTGTGTGTGTGTGTGTGTGTGTGTGTGTGTGCGTGCGTGTGTGTGTGTGTGCGCGCGTGTGTGCGTGTGCATGTGCGTGTGTGTGTGTATGCGCGCGTACGTGTGCGCGCGTGTGTGTGTGTGTGTGTACTTCACACGCGCCGGACGTGAATACGTATTTGCACTAAACTGATGTAACAAATTATTTTGGTAGATGAATCAGCCGAGAAAGGGAATAAGGCGGGGAAGAGGGAGTGAATCAATGAATCGGGCTAGCAAGGAAGAGGAATTAACACGCATGTACATATTAAATCAGTTCTATTAGTATAATTGTGCAATCGTCTTTTTTGTAAGTGGAAAACTGGCATACATTTTTTCTGTCTTCTTATTCTAAACTGTATTGACCACTCTCATTTATATCGTTTCAAATGACTACAACATTTTTTTTTAATTATTAATTTTTTAAATTGTTTTTATTAGTGTTATTCTTTCAATTGTTAATATTTTCATCATTATTATTTTTGTTGTTTTTTTCGAGAAGTCCTCCGCAGGCCTCCGCAGGATGATCATTACGTTCGCTGTACGGCTCGGATTTTTTCTCTCATTTTTTGAAATTGTGTTTCCGTAGATTGCGTAAATTGTAAATTGCGTGGTTTTTCATTATTTTTTTTCATCGTTTTTATTAGTTAAAAAATGTTATTATTTCAATTGTCAATATTTTCATTATTTTTGTTGTTTTTTTCCGGAGGCTTTCACAGAGCCTCGGCAGAACAGTCCAGTCAAAAGTGGCCAAAGTCGAACATTTTTGCGCTTAGTGAAACATGTATTTTTATGTTAATCGACCCGGGGAATCCGACTTTCTAGGAATTTTAACTATTAACAGTGAAGAAAAGGGTTAAAAACCGAAAAATATGCATTATTTCGAAAACGAGACGGAAATTGCAAAAAAGTTTCGAACAAAAGTTGTAGAATGGAAGATTTTACCTCGTAGGTATGTACGATTTTTTTTCTCTATCTCCACTAGTTTCGCTGTAAAATAAAAAAAAATCAATTCGTACCACTACTTTGAACGTGCGCGTGACGAAATCGAGGAGTTTGATGGCCACTGGTGCCTAACCGCACCTTACCCACTCGCCGGCACCCTGCACGTGTTTGGGTCGAAGGTCCCCGAAGCTCGGTCCGCTATCTTCGGCGGCCTAGTATATATAGCTAAGCTGTCGGATTATGAAAACTCTGCTATCGGCTATATTTTCTCTCTTGCACGAAATACATCGGGACTATATATAGTTTTCGCCTGACTCCGGCTCGCCGGTGCGGACCAGCCCGCTGACACTGGTAGATAAATGCTGTTCGCAAAATGTCCTTGCCGCACTGTGGCGCTAGTAGTCGTGTGACAAGCATGCGCCGGTATTTCGAATATTTTGCATGAATAAAAGTCTATTGATATATTTGGAATGATTTTCCGTTTCAATGATTTTCCATTCGAACACAATAAATAACGTCGCCATATCGATAACTGGCGAAAGCCACGAAATTATCGAATCGTTCAGCTGATCGGGGTATTTAGAGCCGAAGGCTCTAAATACAACACAACATGTCACACAACAGCCAACGCTAGGTGGTGGCGATTTCAAGAACTAAAAACCCGGGACAAAACACATTTTCGTTTATCGTATAGGAATTGTAGGCCAGTGTCAGGGGGCTGGTGCGGGCTGAACCAGAAAGTAAGCGACAGGTATTCTTGAAATTACGTTGTATATAAATTTCTTAATTATATATATAAATAAAACATTAATGTTCTAAAATATTTTTTTTAATTTATGCTAAGGGTTAAAAATTAAGGTAAATATTTACACGTGAGGCTCCAGCCCTAATCGGCTCCAATTTTTTTGCACGTGTTCAGAACTATTCTGCAGTATGAAAATGTGTTTTTTTTCGGCGGCGGGGGGGGGGGGGGGGTGGGGATTTTGTTAGGAAAAAAAATATTTCCGGAAAATATTCGATTTTTGAAATACGTTTTCTGTATGCTTACTCTAATTTGACTTGTGCCCAAACAAACCCAAACAAACCCAAACCCATGTCATTTGACCCACTTAATCTCGCCAAACCCGTTTCCTTCATACCTTTAGAAAAGTAAATACAGCATTTGGGCGTTGAAATTGTCTTCCTCCGACATAAATATTACGAATAAAGTGCCCTGAAATACATTGACTCAGTACAAAATTTCCGAACCCCTTTTCTAGCTGGAGCCCTACGTGTAAATATTTACCAAAATTAATATGCATATGAGGCATTTCACGCTATTTCACCTGGCCTATGACCCCGACCATGTTTGATTCACCTGATTTTTTTTTTGCAAAATTGTACCCTATCAAAGGTATATCCACACCAATTTTTATATTTTTATCTCTTCTCTTTTAGGTGTTACATTTTTTCAAAAATGTCGATTTTGGAAGTTTTGGAAACGTTTAAACGCTGATAACTGCTGAACTAATTGAAATATCGACAAATGTCGGTATACATTTTTCTTCATTTTAAAGCATACTCTCGTTAAAAAATATGAAAAATCATCAATTATCAATGTCAAGGTTTGTTGCTTCTAAAGTGACAACTATATTTTTGTAAAAATGATTGACTTCATTTTTTTTTCAAAAAAGTCTCCTAAATACAGTGACCCTCTCTGTCATTTTTAAGATTAGTCTCATCGTGAGCCCATTTTTCCTTCTATTTTTTTTTCGAATGGATTAAATTTTTTAGAAGTTTTTTAAATTCGAATCCCCAATAATATTATTAATGATCCTGTAATTCCCAATTCGGCTTTGATAGACCTGAGACGTTTCCTTTTTAATTTGTGTTAAATTAAACGGGAAAAAATGTTTTTCTATCCAAAATGATGTTGAATAAAAAATATTTTTCAAGTGATTTTGAATAAAAAATCTTCAAACAAACTCAAACAAACCCAAAAAATTGAAATTTCCGTTAAACTCAGCACAGATAAAAAAATTAACCGTTTCTCGCCTGTCGAAGCCGAATTAGTAATCACAAGATCATTAATAGCAATTGGGGATTAAAAAGATAAAAATCTTTTCAAAAAATTTAATTTATTCGAAAAAAAACAGACGGACAAATGGGCTCACGATGAGACTTGTCTTAAAAATGACAGAGAGGTTTACTCTATTTTAGAGACTTAAAAAAAATTAAGAATGTTAATCATTTTTAGAAAAATATAGTTTTCATTTTATATTTCAATTAGTTCAGGAGTCAAACCCAGAACGGTTTATTTTTTATTTGTGCTGGATTGAACGAAAAAAATTATTTTGAAAGAAAAAATAATCTGTTTTCGTTAAATACAAATTTTCGAAATGATTTGGAAAAAATATTATCGAAATTCAGCATACATAAAAAATAAACCTTTTCAGGCCTGTTGAAGCTGAATTGTAAATCACAATACCATTAATAGCTTCATAATATTAATAAAAATATTATATCCTCAAAAAATATGATGAATTCGAAAAAAATAGAAGAAAAATTGGGCCCACGATGAGACTAGTCTTAAAAAACAAAGAATGGGTCACCCTATTTTTGAGAATTAAAACAAAACAGAAAAGGGCAATCATCTTTTACGAAAGAAGTTATCTCTTTAGAAGCAAAAACGAACGTGGACATTGATAATCGATAATTCTTCTGTATTTTCTAACGAAATGTGCTGTAAAATAAAAATGAAAATTATCTTCACATTTGTCAAAATCTCATTTAGTTCAGGAGTTATTAACGTTTAAACGTTTTCAAAACTTCCGGCATTGACATTTTTTGGAAAATTATAACACCTAAGAGAGAAGAGATAAAAATCTAAAAATTGGTGTGCATATTCCTTTCATGGGGTACAATTTTACAACAACAAAAAATAGGAAAATTAAAAA
This sequence comes from Ophion obscuratus, assembly GCA_964007375.1. Lineage (NCBI taxonomy): Eukaryota > Metazoa > Arthropoda > Insecta > Hymenoptera > Ichneumonidae > Ophion > Ophion obscuratus. Next base: position 47,849,634 of record OZ023313.1, read on the forward strand.
TGTCCGGGGTTAGGGCTCGGTGAAATGGCGTGGAATGCCTCATATACATTGTACTAGATCTGCATTTGATTTGCTATTGAGCTTGAATAATTTATATGAATTGAATGAATTTCGTACATTTTCATATAATGAACTGAATAATTATGTACACATTAATGAATTCAAATTTGAACAAATTGAAATTTTGCAAATAATTTTAATCCATTCAAACCACTGTTTAAAGACTGAACAAGGGATAGGACACTAACTGTAGATCACGGATTCAACGTAGGTTTGTCTGTAATTAATAGCACCACTAGAGTTAACGGATATCGAATTACCGGGACATGGAATTATAAGCCCAAAAATGCAATCGGATAATATGGCGCAACATCCGTACTACGTCCGTTGTATAAAAATATCGAAGAGTCCTGTAGCTCAGGAACAGAGTGCCCAACTACCACCCGAGCGGCGCGTGTTCGATCCTTCTCCGTGGCTTTTTAAATACTTTTTCATTAATGGAATTTTTTATCATCATGCACAATATATAAATTTATTTAGAATATTATAATAGTACAAATTGTTTTGATTGATTAACGCTCTGCTTTGATACGAGTTACAACCACGCCACGCCACCAAATGACGCCAAACAAACGCTCCGCTCCAACTAAATGCTCTTTTCCCGTTCTTTTTATTTCAGTGCACGAAATATTAGCAGGTAACGAATTCGTTATTTTCTATGCCCTGCCTAACATAACCCCGTCGAAAACACCCGATTGGTCCCGGGGACTCTCGAGCGGGGATGCTGGTTGCCGCGCCGCGCCGGCGCGAGGGGAAGCCGCTGACGCGCCGCTGGGCTGCCGAAAATACCCGATGGAACGTCGCGGACTCCCGAATAAAGCGCGGTAGTGGTCGTGTGCGAGAGGGGCGGAGGTACCAGCAATGCTCATTTACTAGAGAGGTACCAGCACCTCTCGATTTCCTTACGTCCATGTGCCTTGCGCGTTGATAGTATTGATGTAAATTTATTTTTCAATTTTACAGCTAAACTATTGAAGATAGCGAAGAAACATCGTATACACCTACGAGGTGAAATCTTCCATTCTACAACTTTTGTTCGAAACTTTTTTGCGATTTCCTCCTCGTTCTCGAAATAATGCATATTTTTCGGTTTTTAACCCGTTTCTTCACTGTTAATAGTAAAAATTCCTAGAAATTCCAATTCCCTGGGTCAATTAACATAAGAGTACATGTTTTACTGAACGGTCGCAAAATTTTTCGAATTTGGCCACTTTTGAAGTCCTTGGCCCCATGGTTCAGAGCACATTGAAAAAAAGTTTGTTCTCAGATTGCGATTTTTTTCAAACGAATAATTGAATGTAATATTCAGAACCCATACCTTCATTTCATGTAAAATTTGTTGATGTCTCATCCGTTCCGCGGTCATTAGTCATGGTTAACCACACTTTCGATTTTCTCAATGTTTTTCATTTGTACCATAAATTAAACCACTACTGCCTTTGTCCACACAAAACACATAAACTTATAAGTAACTAGTAAAATCTTCAAACTCGAGAGGTACAATATATATAAAATATATGTAAAATTAAGAGACACGGAATGAAATGTTGAATTCGACACGAGGCACGACGACACAGTATGGACGCACGCATAGCTGAGGACTAAACATACAAGGGATAGATCGACACGCATGCGCACAACGGTCCTATACGTACGAATACACGTATACCCGGGTAAACTAGGGGTGCCCCCCTCTCTCTCTCTCTCTCTCTCTCTCACTCTCTCACTCTCTCTCTCTCTCTCTTTCTCTCTCTCTCTTCTTCCATAAAACATTATGGAAATAATTATAAGATCACTTTGTGAATAACGCTATAAATTTTCTTGTAACTTCTGAATCGGTAATTTTTTTAGAATGATTCAGTTTGAAAAACGAAGTTCTAGCGATTAATCCGTTCCAATCTTTGTCTTTCCATCTGCAACAAATTAGTTTTTATTACCATGTTCTGCAGGGTCTGCACCTGCTTCTGCATTATCGGCGAGCCAGTCGGGCCGTTCTTCGACAAATATTTCCCTCTCATAGTCCGGATCACGATCTAGTAAGGAATAAAATAAAATCATGAAAATACCTCACAAGGAGACGGCACGGCCGTGGGGTCGTGGATTTGGCCGAATTTTTCTTTATGATCTAAGAGGACCACTAGTACCTCACGTGGTTAAAGTAGTAGGACGCACTACTCGGAAAATTCCGAGAAAAATCGATTCAACGTTTCTTAGACGCCTTATGAGTTTAAAATGTCAGGCACTTGCCGAGCCACCGTCTAGTCTAGACGGTTGGGTTCCGTCTTTTGCGCCGGAGGTCTCGGGTTCCATTCCTCCTTCGGATCTTATTTTTTTTTCTTTTTTTTTTGTTATCCCAACAATTATTCAAAACGTTTGTCATCCCTATATTATTTTTTAAAATTATTTTCATTTTTTAAAAATTATTTTCTTTTTTTTCCAATAAAACAATTCATAACGGTGGGGTTTTTTAATTATTTTTCATTGTAAAGTATATGAGGAGGAACATTGGATTTTTAATGAGAATAACAAAGTCGATGAGGAAAAATTAAATTTTTATTCATATAATAATTCTATACAAAAACCGCAGTCGTAATGATCGTAGACATAAACAAGGCAATAATTTTTGCGACATCTTGCGCAATATACGAAAGCAGATTTTTTACAATCGCAGGGAGTTTGCAATACATGCGTACAAAAACATGTCCCATTAACATTCGTGAAAATGTTTCTAGTAACTGATAATTTTGAGGCAAACCAGGCGTATTGAATCAGGTCTCGAAATATTCGTGACGATAATTGATCGTGAATTATTGAATGGATTTTTATACAATCTTCCCGGGAATTAATTTCACGTTTCTGCTCTAACAATTCGCTGCAATTTTGTAAGCGCTTTATGAAATTCTTAACTGTGAACATTTGTCTGGTCTAGAAACATTTTCATGAATTTTAATGGGACATGTTTTTGTACGGATGTATTGCAAACTCCCTGCGATTGTAAAAAAACCGCTTTTATATGTTGCGCAAGATGTCGCAAAAATTATTGCTTTGTTTGTTTCTACGATAATTACCACTGCGGTTTTTGTATATAATTATTATATGAATAAAAATTGAATTTTTCCTAACAACCTGTTATTCTCATTAAAAACCCAATGTACCTCCTCATAAACTGTAGAATGGAAAATAAAAAACTCACCGTTATGAATTGTTTTATTGAAAACAAAAAAATAATTTACAAATAAAAGTCATTTTAAAAAAATAATGTAAACAAATTTTAAAAAATAATGTAGGGATGAGAAACGTTTTGAATAATTGTTGGGATAACAAAAAAAATAAGATCCGAAGGAGGAATCGAACCCGAGACCTCCGGCGCAAAAGATCGAGCCCTAACCGTCTAGACTAGACGGCCGCTCGACAAGTGCCTGACATTTTAAACTCATAAAGCGCCTAAGACACTTTGAATCGATTTTTCTCGGAATTCACTAATTTTTCGAGGTGCGTCCTACTACTTCTCTAGCACCACGTGAGGTGCTAGAGGTCCTCTTTCACCACAAAAAAATTCGGCCAAATCCCCGACCTCACGGTCGTGCCGTCTCCTTGTTAGCCGTACTCGTACGTGCTCGCGTATATTGAATCAGCTGTATCAAGATATTATTGAAATGAAACAAGAAAAAGGGTTACTGTAAAATAACCGTGAGCGGCCACCTCACTGTATACTCATGGAACATGAGCTGACTAAAGAAATCATAATGAATTGCTGGTCTCTCGCGTCATATCATTGTGACTGTTGCAGATAAAAAAAAAACATTTGTTTCACTTTACATATAATTATGACCGGGTTCGAAACCAAGATAATTCCAATGACATCAACGTTTTAAATCACTCTTTAGAAAGTAATAAATGGCTGATTTTAAGCTTGCTACTAGTAACCTTGCGACAATATGGATAATAAAATTTTACCCAACGGTACTCGTTCCGGGGTCTCAACCATTTCATCTACCGTGGTGGCTTCCTGTTCTTGTAGAGCGATAAGGACATCTACATTGCCTTTTAGGGACGCTGCCTTTTCAAGGAATTCAGACGCCGTTATTTCGTGGAGGTGCAGTTCCCGCCACGCTGAATTGAATATAAATTTGAAAGTTGAATTTTGAGGCAAGAGGTTAGTAGCTATCCGATACTCAACATTTATGTAAACTCAAGAATGTGACAAAATTAAAACCACACGATGCATAAACGAGTGTTGTATTAATTCCATCCGATAATGTTCGTTAATTTCGAAAAAGTATTCGAAAAAGTAGCTAATCGTGAAAAAAACGTACTTCAAACTTTACCAAGCCGCACTGATCGCGAATTTTATTTCAAGTTGAAGTTCCCATGGAAAGGGCCTTACGCCTATTGAAAATTAAACTATTTTTAACAGTATCGAGATGTTAACTTTTCATCAACGAATTTTGTTTGAACACGGTTGTGTACCGTGCGTGCCTGCTTATCTGGCCGTTATTCCGAAGGCATCGAATATCGGCTCGGACGTCCGACTGTAATTTGAGGAGCTTGCCTGTTGCAAAAAATTGAATTTATATCACAAATTGAATTGTGATATCATACTTTTACGGTCAACTGTTTTTAATATTTACAAACAAAATCCCAGGCACCGGGGCGACTTTCCATCCTTTGTATTAATCTGCTGTGGTATGATTCGATGATGTTGTTCGTTCGCCGACTGAGACCATACACGCTGAAGCCATACGGCGTCACGGTCCGCAGCCAATATCGATAATAGTAGTCGTTAAATTGCCGAAATCGTCGACTCATAGCAGTAGATAAAATGCACCGGAGTCTGCGATATTGCTGCTCCACTAACTCCGCGGGCAAGTACGCCAACGCTAATATATTTTTGAAGAATCCCTTCGCGTCGGCGTCCCACAGTAGGAGAAAAGCCCAAAAACCTGGCCAAAACCTCAAATGACCTTTGACGGGAATGAAAATTGGCTTACAGGGGTTTTCAAGGTCGCTGATTACGAATCTGAAAGCCAAATTATCGTAAACAAAATGGCCGATCCAATATGGCTGACATGAATGATAAAAGTTGCCAGATGTCGACAAAAATTGGTATTTACGGGTTTTCAAGGTCGCTGATTACGAATCCGCAAGCCAAATTATCGTAAAAAAATGGCCGATCCAATATGGCCGACATGAACGTTAAAAAGTTACCAGATGTTGACAAAAATTGGTATATACGGGTTTTCAAGGTCGCTGATTACCAATCCGATATCTATTGTTTATAACTTGCAACAAAGAGCTTACAGCAAATTGTTATAAACAAAATGGCCGAGTATCCTGCTAAATAGATAAATTAATATATTTAAAAAAATCATCATAATAAAATAAACGTGAACAGTGTATTCTACGCAATTATTATTTTTATTTCCAAAATACATACGGAACGTTTCAAAAATAGAAAATTTTATTCTTAATCAAAATCGTAATCGGAGTCGGAGTCGGAGTCAGAATCATTATCCGAGTTTGTATCTATTACAACTCCCGGCACGGCTTCAATCTCGGCGCAAAATTCGTCTGCTGCAGCAGTCACTTTAGGAGCGATCAACATCGCTACAGCTTCCGGCGACAAACTCTTCAGCTTCTTCTGTGGTAGTCTTCTGACACTTGAAATGTACGGATCAGAAGTAACTAAGAGCCGATGAAAAACATCTTCCATAGTTTTAACCCTGGAACTTTTTCGCGCAAAATCTTCTCGATATCGTTTGATGTCTTTGTTTCGAGCTTCCTGAGCATCTTCGGATAATTGGCCGATTGGTAATAGAGCATGAGTTATTATCACTGGACCATGAATTAATAGTTTGTGCACCGAAGTAGGCATGGAGTACCAAGGGTATAATGCAACGGTCTTTCTTGCCGTTTCAATAGCATACTGTTCAAATCCTTCACAGTTTATCTCGTGGCCACACGATATAACTTGTAGGATTACGTACAAGCGTTTAATAACTTCTTCGTTGACCCCCGTTATCGCAGCGGAAACCGTCGAATTTTCAAAGAATCGCCGAGCTGTGTTGCCATCATTGCTGCTGCCGTATCCAGGCTTTGGACGATCGATATTTAGACCCAATTGCTTCTTGAATCCTTCTTGAATGGCCCTCTTGCGTTCCTGGGTAATTTTTTTTTCTTCGGCACTTCGAGCTTGCCATTTTTTAATGCCGAGTTTGTAAGACACGTGTAAGCAATACTCGAAGCACCGTATCCACGCATGCAGCGTCGACAATCCGAACTTCAAATTTGTTTCATTGATTTCCCTTTGCAATACAGTGTCGATGGCATTAAAATCTTTGCTGGTTGCTCCACACAAATAGCACCGTTGAGCAGATTTCGTCAATGATACAGCGTTGCAAACTTTACCATCTATCATGGTGAACAACAACTTGTACATTACGGAGATTTCTTTTCCATCTATTACACTTTCGAATGGACGAAGTGACTTTATTTGTTCTTCAACAATTTGGACTTCATTAAGTGTTGACTCTGTGTCTTCGCGTAGAAACAGTAGTCTAAGCGGTCTACAAAATCGTGGAGACGAGGATCTGGGGTTCTTCCAAACAACTATTTCTTCCTTCGATTGTTGATCATAACACACGAGTTGTAACGGCACGACTGAAGTAAAGAATACATGCGCATCAGATTTGCTGTCATCACTGAACGTCTGCTTATATTCACTTTGCCCAGAACTTCCATCGCAACCCCACTTGCAAATCAAGTCCATTTTACGAACATTATCTGGAGTCAATCTTTGAATGAGTACATTTTGGACGAGTAAAATACGTTCAACTGTATGATCTAATAGTGCCTGTAGTTGGACTTCTGCACTACTCTCTGTAATCCTGATTGCATCACGTGGTGGATAACAACGCTTTTTTGCTTTCATCACTTTTTCGTAAGACGGATATTGTTAGAACGCCATTTGGGAGGGGTAGAAAACGTTGGAACTCTTATATTTTCAACAATAACCGTTTATTTCAGCACAACGAATTTATAGCGCGTGGCTACAGTCCGCCATCTTAGTCCGAACTACTACTAGAAACGAAAACCCCTAGAGCTGCCCGAGACGTTTATCGGTGGCGCGCTCTAGAGTCAGATATACGAACTCAAACTATAACATCCTCCCATCTTGAGTTGGGAAAGATTTTGCAACTCAAAAATAAAACAAAACATAAAAGATCAGAATAAAAAACGAAATAGAGCCAAACATTGCTCATAAAGAAATCTAGAGATCGAGCCTTTTTGGAGCGTTAACTTGACGCCCACTTCTCTTACGTGTAGCTGAATTTGAATTTGAATTTTTCTCTGGCGCCGTCGTATTTTCGATAGGAAGCTCGGAATTCTCGTTGGACGGTGTCTCTCCTTCTTCTTCGATAGGAAGTTCGGAATTCTCGTTGGACGGTGTCTCTTCTTTTTCTTCGATCTCCGGCGTTCGAGTTGTGTTTGGAGGAGACCCTTTATCGACGACTGACCTTTTTATAGTCTCTATCTCGATAGGCGACGTCATCTCTAGCGGATACAACCGCTGAACGGGGCGCACGAGCTCTCCGGACGCTGTTTTCAGTCGAGCCACTCTTACGATTCCGTCTCGACCCGGAATAACTTCGATTACGCGAGCCAGGGGCCAATCTAGACGCTTTTGATTGTCGTGACCCACGAAGACGACATCTCCCACTTGCAAACTTATTATTTTTGCTTTGCTACTTTTCGCTCGAGACAATTGTCCCAAATATTCGGAGCGAAAACGGCGACGCAAATCCTCTTGTAGTCTCTGGCGGTAACGACGTCTTCTGCTCAAGTGGTTCTCTTCGATATTGTCGAGATCTGGCACTCCTACTTCTCGAATGTCTTGTAGGAACATCGCTGGCGTCAACGGAACCAACTCCTCGGGATTCTCGGATACATAAGTGATCGGGCGCGAATTTATGATCGCCTCGCAATCACACAACGTCGTGGTAAGATCCTCGAACGTCAGACAGGCTCGTCCCAAGACTTTCCTGAGTAACTCTTTTACCGACCTCACGAGACGCTCCCACCATCCTCCCCACCAGGCTGCTGCAGGAGGATTAAATCGCCACTCGATTTTCTCGACCGTACTATATTCCGCAATTCTGTTCCAGTTGACTCCCCGCAGTAGATTACTGGCCCCGGTGAAATTAGTGCCATTGTCGCTGTATACGACAGCAGGTCGTCCTCGTCGTGCGATAAATCTTCGGAAAGCCCCAATAAAGAGCTCGGTCGACAGTGACGTGACGAGTTCGAGGTGAACAGCTCTGTACACCGCACATGTGAAAAGACAGATCCAGGCCTTCTCACCGCCTTTCAAGTAAACTGGTCCTGCGAAATCGACTCCGGATACCTCGAACACCGCTGCATCTCGTACACGTTCCTCCGGTACAGTCGCTGGCGAAGTTTCTATTCTCGTGGCCTTGTAGCGTCGGCAGGTGATGCATCTCGCGAGCACAGAACGTATAGCACGTCGACTGGTGAGAATCCACACTTGCTCTCGCAGATTACTCATCATAATTTGTATCCCCGCGTGATTCAGTTTCTCATGGCGGTATTGTATCAACTTCGTCACCAAAGGGTGTTGAGGATCCAAAACTATCGGGCAACGGAATCCCAGTCGAGCGTCTCGGTTTGATATCGGAGTTTTTAGCCGAATCAGCCCTAACTTATCTTCGTACGCACTCAGACTCTTGATTCTCGGGTCGGCGACGCCGTCGAACGACTCTTTCTGGACTAAGCGCATTAATTTCAGCTCGGCCTCGACGATTTCCTTGGCCGTCAATTCCCCGCATCGACGTCGAGAATGATCTTTGCGGCACCTCGCTACGAACCGTAGTATCCACGCCAACGTCCGTATTATCCTCGAATATTTCGAGAGCCCTCGCATGTACCAATAAATATCTTGATCGGTGTTCGTTAAACCCACGTTGGTCATCGCAACAGTGCTTTGTATCGACACATCGTTTTTCTTCGTTCTCGACGACGTTTTCTTGATCTCGTGGCTCACCTCGTTCTCGTCCACTTCATATTCAGCTGACGGCCATTGATCGTGAGTTTTCTTGAGCCATTCTGGGCCCTCCCACCATCTCGACTCAAGGAGTTGTCTAGCGCTGCATCCTCGAGATGGGAGATCGGCCGGGTTGACTGAACCGGGTACGTGATACCACTGCTCGTGATGTGTCAATCGTCTTATCTCTTGTACTCTATTCCACACGAACGTCGCCCACTGATTCTCGCGCTTGATCCACGACAGAACGGTTGACGAGTCGCTCCAGAAGCGTTTCTCTGCCTGTGACTTGCCTAGCACGTCTAGCGTGAAAGCCATCAATCTCGCTCCTATCGTCGCGGCAAGAAGCTCCAATCTCGGTGTGGTTGTTTTACCCATCGGTGCTACTCTCGATTTCGCTTCAATGAGTTGGACTTTAACTCCGTCCGCGGTCTCTGTACGTGCGTATAATGCAGCCGCATACGCCTCTCGACTAGCGTCGACGAAAACGTGAAAGGAAGTCACGTCTCCACTCGATTCTTCTCCGAACGCCCATCGTGGAAGTCGTAACTCTAGCAGAAGGTTCAACTCTCTATGCCAATCTCTGAACGTGTCCTCGGTTTCTCTATCGACCTCTGTGTCCCAATCCAGATCCGTGGACCATAGTATCTGTAATAGTAATTTCGGACGCAGCAGTACCGGGCACGCTAAACCTATCGGGTCAAATATCTTTTGCGTGATTGAAAGAATATTTCGTTTCGTCACCTTTTCTGGTAGAGGTCCATCCACCGCCGCCTTCGTCAGTGCCAGCGTGTCTTTTCCCTTGTCCCAAGTGAGTCCGAGTACCGACGCGGTGCATTGCGACAACAGGGGATCGGAATACTCCCATCCTCGAAGTAGAAAGCCACCGCTCATCATTGCCTTGGTAGCAACTCTCTCGAAGGAATCTTTCTCTTCCTCCGTGTCAACGCTGGTCACACAGTTGTCCACGTAAAAGGATCTCTTCAGTTTCTCGATCATCGAACGCTGTTGTTCATCTTCGATCTCTCGAAGCTCTTTCTCCAAGTGCATTTCGATTGTAGCCCCCAGTAAAAACGGACTGCTCGTCACTCCGAATACGACTCGACAATGTCGGTAAATGTCAACTTTCGTCGGCTCGTCCTCGTTCCACCACAGGAACCGAAGCACGTCTCGGTCTTTTGGCGTTACACTGATCTGGAGAAAAGCTCGTTTTACGTCGGAAATAATTCCAATTCTTTTCTCTCGGAATCGCAGTAACATCGACGGAATCAGCTCTATAAGGTTTGGACCGACTTCGAGACACTGATTCAGAGAGGGCGAATCCTTGCTCTTCGCTGAGGCGTCGAAGACGGGTCTCAAGGGCGTGGTGCTGTTCTGTTTGATCACGTGTCGATGTGGTAGATAGTAACCGCGTTTGTCCTCTTCCGTCGGTGGGACGCGTTCTATAATTCCCTCCGCCGTCCAATCTCGAATTATTCGACCGTAATCTTCGAAAAGATTTTCAGACTTCAACCTTTTCGTGTTTATCTCCAATCTCTTGAACGCGACGTCTTTGTTGTCCGAGAGCGGTGGATGATTTTCTTTCCAAGGTAGGAGAACTTCGTAACGTCCCTTTTCATTTACCTTGACCGTTTGACGAAAATGATTTTTCACTTGTTCTTGATGAGCTTCTTTGGTTTTCGTCTCGATGGGATCGGTGATTCCCAGCGTGTCGAGGCTCCACAGATCTGAGACACTGGCGGTCTGTGTTATCATGGAGACTGACAACAATGCCGCGTCGACTCGCGGAACGTCTCTCTGTGCAGTTTTCCCCAACATCGTCCATCCCAGGCGAGTCTCTATCGCTGTCGTGCCGCATTTGAGATTTTGCAGTCGTCCGGTCAACAGTTTTCCCACGATATCCGCTCCTATGAGTATCGCGATGGGCTCATTTCTCTGGCCAACATCAGTCAGCCGTATACCGTCTTGCGCCAACTCTTGAATCCAAGGCCCTCTCGTGATGCCAGAGATACTGTGACAAATCGTGTCTTGGTCCAGCGCAACAAAATTGCACGCGTACGAGTCGTCCAGGCTACGGAGTCGTATACGATACGCTTTGTGTTCCTGTGCTTCGGTCTTCGCGCCTCCGAACAGTAGGTGGATTATGCTCTGCCTCCCTACTTCCTCGTATCCCAGTTCCTCGACGGTTTGACGCAAAACGTACGAACGATGTGACCCCGTATCCAACACTGCTCTCACGATACGCTCTTCTCCGTTATTGTACACTTTAACCCTCACGGTCTGCAAAAATATTTCGTTATTACACGAGAGATTCGCCAGACTACTCTCCGTTTGACTCTTCGGCGGTCCGTCTCCGTGTTTCCTCGTTGTCGTTGTTTTTTCGGACGTCATTCCTCGGCACATGAGTAACGCGTGGTTTTTACCGCACCATGCGCACTTTTGCTTGTATCTGCAGAACCTTCGGCCATGACCTGTCTTGAGACAATTGAAACAGGCGTTTTTCTGTTTCACGACCTCCTGTCTCTCCTCCATCGACATTTTCCTCGCCTTTTCACACTGCGAACTCTCGTGAGCCTCGCTGCAAAATATGCACTCGGGTGATTTACCCTCTTTTGTGGTTAAAAGCGCGGCGGCCGTCGCTGTTTCGTTGCTCGACTCGCTTTTCGTTTTATTTTTTCTTTTCTCTTTTCCTTGTTCCTTACCGAGACCGAAACCGCTCACTGCCATCGCGATCCTTTCCTCATTCTCCACTTCGGCTTGCAAGAACGTCATTAGATTCACGAGACGCTCTTTGGGGTTAGGGACTACCGGCACGTTGTTCCCTGGTTCTCTCGCGGCAAACTGGATGGCGCTACTCGTCTGTCTCTGCCAGGTCCGTAGCAATTCTTCCGGCAACGACGACTCCACGAGAGGATACAACATGGCCGCGCACGTGTCTGTTGTCACGCCCAACGACTCGAGCGATCGTATATGCGTCTCTAATTTGTCGTAGACGCTAGCCAACGAGACCGACTCTTTTGCCGCCAACGCGTTGTTGAGCACCAATTTTAACAGCGCACGTACACCTCTACTAACAATTCGTTTTTTCCGAACCGACTTTTTAGACTCTTGATCACCTTGTCGTAATTTTCCGCCGTCGGTGGGTAGCTGTTCACGAGTTCACTGGCCCGCGAGCCGGTCACCATAGCTTGGATGAGATACTGGAACTTATCCTCTCTCTTGATGGACTCGTCTTCGTGAATATTTTTAAACTGGCTCCAGAACTGCAGCCACTCACGAACATCGCCGTTGAATTTCTTGAGCTCGATTTTCGGCAGTTTGAATCCCCGTCGATTGTCAAATGGCGCATTATTATGCGACGGTGCCGCGGTCAGGTCCTGTTGCGCGAACGACGCATTATGATACTGAGCCGTCTCGACAATTCTCGCGACGTCCACCTTCGCCCTGTGATATTTTACTCGGTACTCGTCCGCAGCCAACACCTCCGTTTCCAGTTCGCTCTGCGCCGCGTCTGAATCGACCATGAGATCGATCATTTTCGCGTTGAAATCCTCGAGCTCACTCGCCTTGTCCTTGAGCAGAGCGAAAAGACTCTGTAGTTCTATCCTCTCAGGAACCTCTTTGGCGAGCTCGATGGTTAGCGCTGTAAGCACGCGCGTAAACGCGGAACGTGTCGTCCCTCGCGTCTTTTTCACACGGTCCATTGTTCTCACCCCGGCTTCACTTATGCCACCAATTTAACCCAAAACACGTAACTCTTAGTCCTGTCACGGTCGCCACAATGTTAGAACGCGATTTGGGAGGGGTAGAAAACGTTGGAACTCTTATATTTTCAACAATAACCGTTTATTTCAGCACAACGAATTTATAGCGCGGGGCTACAGTCCGCCATCTTAGTCCGAACTACTACTAGAAACGAAAACCCCTAGAGCTGCCCGAGACGTTTATCGGTGGCGCGCTCTAGAGTCAGATATACGAACTCAAACTATAACAGATATAGCTTACAGTTATTTTCCTTCCCTAATCTTCTCATTCCCTGGTAAGTACTCTTGGAGAATTTATATTCAATCATAGCGGAAAGTGCAGCCTCTTCGGATAAAGTAATTTCATCCGTTGCTGAGTAAGCTTTACGATACTTGGAAGCTCTTAAAGGACTCGTCATTGTTACGTCCTTAATAACTTTTGCGGCGTCGGATTGTCCTGAAGAGCGAAGGCTCATCTGAGTAGCGTATGCTAACTCGACCGAGTTGAACGATGTACGAATATCTTGGGTCTTCCTTCGTTTAGATCTTTCACTGTACATTGTAAACTCAAGGGACGGGCGGCCGCCCGTATTACCCGGGCTTGTTACTACAGTGTCTGTAGGTGCGGCAAAACATACCTGCTTGCTAAGCCATTCACCGTTATTCTTGAAAAATACACAGGATTTTCTGTGAGCTTGTTGCCACCTCGTTCTCATTTGATTGAAGAGTATCGAAAAAGTCTGTTTCGAGTCCTCAGGCACTACAACTGTACGTCCGGTGTCCTTGGAAATTTTTTCTACCATAAATTCGATCAAGGAAGCGAATTTATCGGATAAATGCTCGCTGATTATCAGAAATACTTCTTTCCTTGTCAGCACCAATTCTTTGTAACCGGATCCTGTAATAAAGACATAAAATTGTAGAAAATTGGTGTTAAAGGAAAAGATAAAATTTTCAATTAATACAAAAACTTGAACAATGTACATTATTTTACCAAATAAATAACCGCAATAATTGAAATAATTTTAAAAAAATTAGACAGAAAATATTGACATGGATTTGGTTAAAAGAAAGCTTTGCTTACTATATAATATATATATATTCAAATATTTTATTTGAATGTTATAACATTTCATTCATATTTAAGAAATTTTTATGTGCTTGATTTTAATATGTATATATATATATGCATACGTATATATCATAATTAAATCACAGAAAATTTATATATATATATATATACACATACATATATATTAAAATAATTTATTTCAAGCGTATAACAGCCGTCTTGTCCGTTATGATGCTACTTCACCCATTCTCAGGTAGAGGCGCACAGGCTGCTCAATAGTGCCGCGTGCACGCTCGGCTACCGCACGATGCGAAAAAAATCATAACGGACAAGACGCACGTTTTCCGCAGGTAACTCTTGTAAATTTCGAAAGCTTATACATTAAACTAAAGGCCGAGACTAGGAGCTTTGCAAAATGTGACAAAATATATAACTTTTCGGACCATTGAAAATATAAGTTTTCAAAATTATTCAATTTTATTTATGCCGAAGGCTATACTACATTTCAATCATTTATACATAAACTTTAGATTCAACCGATGTAAAAACATGTTCTACATACCTCCAGAAGTCGTATCCATGTTGCAGAATTGAAATTAAACCCGTCACTTTAAAGTTATGGGTTTTTGAAGTCAGCGTTATTTTCGTCTGTTCAGCGCGTGACACGTACACTCTTCACGAACACTAACTGCCAACTGACGCTGCGGCGCAGGTATACACTTAAAGGGCTTTCCCTTCCACAATAGAATGCAGTTACTAGTCCTCTACCTGAATGACTACTCAACTGACCCTATTTCGAAAATTTATTTTTTGGGGTTTTGGCCAGGTTTTTGGGCTTTTCTCCTACTGTGCGTCGCTCTGAATTAAACCCTGCAGTCCAAGAGCTTTGGCTTTCCGATAAATGGCCTAAAAGATGATCATTTGTTTACACTTCCTCTTCCGTAATCAACTTTTATTGCATCATCGATTTATACGATCCTTTTTTGAACCCTTATTGAAATACATAATTAGAAAAACCTACGCGGTCATAATGAGTGTTGCAGCCTGTACTATGCGCCGTAGTGAAGACTGTTCCAATTGCATTTCGCAATCCTCGCTCAAAATCACTCATAGTGAGAATGATTCTGTTTGACGGGAGTACGTGGTCTTTCACGTGCCGCAAAACTCCAGTATACGCGGCCTGGGTTTTCCGCGTCATTATTATCCACGCAAATGGGAAACCCTATATTTTGCAAAAATGGAATTCATCGGAAGAATGAGTTACATATTAATGGATATTTACTACACGAGTTAATGTAAAACCGAAAAACTATACCCATCCACTTTACCGTGATTTTTTATTAATCGTCTGTACGCATTAATCGAAGTATTGATTGCACACCGATAGACATGCACATGTACAGATTTTACAGTACGATAATACGTTTTTTTTATTTCTATGACTGGCATAATAATAACAATAGCAATTGTTTTTTTTTCATGAAAACTGAAGCTAAATTTCTTTGGAAATTAATTTGGCATGGAATTTAACGTGCACAAGGATGGCTCACCAAAGGTTTCCTTCTTATGAAATCCATACGTGTGCTCATGTTTTGTTTAAAACAGCACTAACGGTGAATTCAGAGTGTGGACTTATTTTACTGGCCAACTGAAGACTTTAATTAAGGTACAAATTGTGCATGCCAAAAAATTCTTACATGATTGAATTTAATGCCCATGATCGTGAGCAGCTGATATACTCCGCGTATTTGCGGCCTGGACTGGAATGTTGCGTCGATCAAAAGCTTGTCGACGTCACCCATTTCTTCACGCACGAAATTCCGATCAAACAATATAGCGTGGTCAGCACCATCCCCATCAGTTATTAGCTCAGCCGTAAGCCGCCCAGTTTCGTAATCTAAATTACGTTCGTTTTCTGGGTCCATAAGGCGGTTCACGAATTGTGAAATATTTTCCGGGCTCGGTGGGTAATGCCTCCTTCTGCATTTCCGCATGTAGCTTCGGAGGCTCTGATACGACGTTAATTCCGCGGCTTCACGGTGACTACATATCAAAAAGTGGTAACATGATGGAAACTTTATCCGTAAATAAGACATAATTTAATTTGTATTTTTGCAAGTTACTACATATCAAAATCAATTAGTTATGAAGATATGCTGTACAATTGCCAAGAAGTGCTATCATGATGGAAACTATCCGTAAATGAGACATGATTTAATTTGTATTTAAAACGATAGAAATTGAATAAAATAATACTTGGCGTAACTGGCGAAAAAAAGAAAAAATATATCTAATTATACGTCGCACCAAGTACTTATCTTTTTTTTAAACTTCTATCCATTTTGGTTTCGAACTTTAATCGTTTTTTCTTCGAGTTTTTATTGATTTTTTCAACTTCAATCGAGTATCTTTTGAAGTAAATTTTCATCGGTGTTAAACCACGAATTTCGTTTTGCAACTATCTCCTTCGCCCTCATGCAATATTCTCGCCCATGCGTCATAAAACCACATTGAGGCACGACACGTTTTCGTTTGGAAGCCCCATCTCACATGACATTAAACATCTGATAACGTACCCTTATATCAATATGAGTAGAGCGTGCTACTAAATACAAAAATTGTGCAATAACTTACACGGCTGCTAATGTATCGTAGAGAGGCTTCAATCTGTACCAATGAGTTGATAGAGCCTCCGCCAATGCTTCTTTAAATCGGGCAATGTGTTCCTCGGTATTATCCGGTATGCAATACTGTGAATGGGCATTCAAATCGTGAATGACACCATTCACTATTTTTGCCGTCCCTTGGCATATTGTCTTTTTTTTACATCTTAAGTAACTGTAAAATGGAACAAGGCTTTGGTTCAGTTCGTTTTTTGCTATCAATTTTTCAGAAACGAACCCTGCAAATTATAAATTTGCACATTGCTTCCTCATCTGATTCCATCGTTTTCAGGGCTTCCTTCATCGGGAAGCACGCTTTTCGATTTGGACTTCCTCATAAATGGAACTTTGTGAACGATGGAAAAAGATGAAGTAATATGAAAATTTGACATTTGGAACATTCTGGTCATTTTCATTAAACACAATTGTTCATAATCGTATGCATCTTATGTCAGTTTATTAGTAAATTAAAACTTTTACTTTGGAAGATCCGGAAAATATGTTTTTTAAAGTAAACACTCTCTAGTTGGGCCGAGGCGACGGTCATTGCCGAGGGTTCTGCGAACGACCCTGTAAAACACGACGATAATGCGGCGTTGCTGGGCAAGTGTTTTTCTAAACAACAGGACAAAGAACGAGTCAAAGCCTCCACAAGAGCTTCGGGGTTAAATATGCAGTCTAGACTGTCCTCAACCCCGAAGCGTTCGCGAGTATACATGCTCAAATCATACATCGATTATCGACTTCTCAGTTTGTTACACCTAAGATAATTTAATGCTTGAAAGACAATATATCTATTACTATAGTTGTATGAGGCTATCGGGCTACCGATCTGAATAAAAAGAAAACCAAAATTCTTCTAATTTAAAGCGATGAAAACTGAATTTATTAGTTTCATTAATTTGAATAATTATATCAATCTTATCACTTTTATTTTACACCTGTATTCTTCTGTCTTTGAGCTTTTTATATGAAATTATCTTAAAAAATTAATCTATTTTATAATATTTTTAACAATAATAGTATAAATTGTTTAACGATAACGTTATCTATCACTTCATTAAATGTATGAATTTTAAATAATTGAATTATTTGACATTTTAAGTTAAAAAAAAACTATTGATCTTCTAAATTAAAATATAAATCTACGTTTAAATCCTAATGATGTTATAGTAAAGAAGAATTACTTTTTAAAATAAATTTACATTTTATTAGTTACATCAGACCCATTACTTAAAATTTCATAACTAGTCTGCATGCATAACTACACTAGGCAAAAGAATTAAAGGATATTGAAAATGTCCGCCAATTTTAGGGTCATTTTCCAATAGCTGCAACTCCTCGAAAAATGGTCATACAGAAAAATAAAAAAAAAGCAAATTGAAGGTGTGAATCTCTAGTTTTGAGATCTTGAGCTCACACATTTTTCGCATCAGCCAATTTTTAGTAGCCATAAAAATACCAATACCTGGACTCTTCCCCTTTAATTTGAGCGGTGGGAGAGCTCTGTACGATTTTTTCTCGCTGAGTTATCGATGTTCAAACAAAAATGACACTTTTGACTTTGATGACTGATGACTCGGAGACTAATGATCGCACAGAAAAAAACCAGAGGGTTTTGGAAACTTTGAAGTATTCTCTACAAGATGCTTTTATCTTTTTTTTTTATCAAGATGTTGTTTTCATGCGGGAAAATGGATTTGAAAAAACGTGAAAAATGGACGATACTGCGCGCATGCGCACTTTGCCCTTCAACGCGACGGGCCTGACAGCAGGCCGCTCGTCAGATGTAGCTCACGCATACGCTTACCAAGTAGCTTCTTCCTATGACAATGCTTTTGGTACAAGTGCCAGTGTTGTGTTTCGGAAGTGAGAAACTCGACAGTGAGGAATGATTTAAGTGTATGTAAGAATATAAAGTGAGAAAAAAACGTTCAAGTGAGAAAATAATGACGGACGAAATGACACAATTCCTCGAGAAAAACCAGCTGGGGGATTATGAAGAATCCTTTTAAATGTTAAGGAAAACTATTTATCGGATATAAAACACCTATTTCTTCTAACTTATATATCCTATTAGATGTTAAGAAAAATTCTTAGTAAATCTTAAACATAAACTTAAATAAAATGTTTTCTTAGCTGTTAATACAATCGTAGTAGGCCGACATACGAATAAGAAAACTTATTCGCCGGGAGATATACTTCTTTGTCCTTAATAAATCTTTTTTCTGAGTGTAAGTATGCCACCTTTCACGTTTTTTTAAATCCATTTTCCCGCATGAAAAAAATCTTGATAAAAAAAGATAAAAACAACTTATAGAGAACACTTCAAAGTTTCCAAAACCCTCTGGTTTTTTTTCTGTGCGATCATTAGTCTCCGAGTAATCAGTCATCAAAGTCAAAAGTGTCATTTTTGCTTTGAACATCGATAACTCAGCGAGAAAAAATCGTACAGAGCTCTCCCACCGCTCAAATTAAAGGGAAAGAGTCCAGCTAGACGATCCTTCGAATCCGATCATTCAAAAAATTTATTAAAGTCCGTGCAGACTGTGAAAGATGAGCAAACATTTTGAAAAATATTTGAGCTCATGGTCTGAAAACTAGTGATTCACACCTGCAATTTGCTTTCTTTTATTTTGCTGTACGACCATTTTACGAGGAGTTACAGCTATTTGAAAATGACCCTAAAATTAGCGGACTTTTTCAATATCCTTTAATTCTCTTGCCTAGTGTAGTATGTATCTGCAAATATGCAATACATTTTTTTAAACTATAAGTGTATTCAAAATTGACTTTTTCCCACTAATCATAATGATATTGGAATTCTTTATTTTATTTTGGGAATACGATCTGGTACAGTAGAATCATCATTAAGTTTATTAATTCGTATAGGATGAGACTATCCTGGTTACTCAATTAATAATGATGTATTAAATAATTCCATTATTACATCTCGTGCATTCATAAATTTTTTTATAAATTTATACCCATTATAATTGGAGGATTTGGTAATAGAATAATTCCCTCAATATACGAAGCCTCAGATATATGATTTCCACGTATGAATTATATACGATTTTGACTTTTACCTCCTATTAATTTGCCAGTTATAAGAAACATAACAAATAAAGATGTAAGAACAGGATGAACAGTACATCTCTCTCATTAAATTCAGATCATGAAGGAAGATCATTAGATATACCAATTTGCTCTTTTCATGTTGCAAGATTATCCTCAATTATTGGAGAAATTATTTTTTGACTACAATCAAAAATATAAAAAAAATATATATATTCACAACAATTAATTACAACAATTTCATTATTATTAGGTGTTCCTGTATTAGTAGGGGTTATCAATATACTTTTAACCGACTGAAATTAAAATAAAACTTTTTTATCCATGAGATGGAGGACACCCAATTCTATACCAATATTTATTTTGATTTTTTGGACATTCTGAAGTTTATCTTTGGTATAATTTATGCAGTATTAACTATTGGATTTTTAGAATTTATTGTGTGAGCTCTTCATATATACACAATAGGAATAGACGATGATATTCCAGCTTATTTCACTTCGCCAACTATAATTATTGAAATCCCTACAGCAATTAAAGTATTAAGATGGACAGCTATCATTCGTAGAAAAAAAAATTTAATTTAATTGATGAAATCTTAGAAGATTAGGATTTGTAATTTCATTAACAATTGGAGAATTAACGGGAGTAATTCTAGCTACTTCATCAATTGATATTATTTTACATGATACCTATTATGTAGTAGCTTATTTTTATTATGTACTATCTATAGGAGCTGTATTTCTTATTATATGAGGTTTTATTTATTGATACCTATTAATAACTTGTTTGAGACTACAT
>OZ023313.1:47872611-48036208 GCA_964007375.1 Ophion obscuratus
AATTCACACAACTATGCGTAGCGATCACGGTACGCTTGTATTGGAAGCATGCGCTCGCTCGGCAGGAGAGCGGTGAAACTTTGTTGCATTTTACATTGTATGTGCAGCCATCAAATCAATTTTTGTTCGATGACGGCCACAACCAAAAGACTCAGGCATTTCCCCATACTTTTTTAATTCATTTAAACAATTAAGCTCGAGCACAATTTGTATGCATTTTGATGCGACCGAAATTGCTCGAAACTCACTCTACGAAAGAGTGGTAAAATTTTGCAATGCTCATTATTTAAACAAATGCGTTCAGCATTTTTATCTCTGCCAGGGTTCATATTAGACAGCATTTTTGCTGGTCAGCTTCTCGAATAATCAAGATCGCTAGCCTCGCTCTACGGAAGAGCGGTGAAATTTTTCGATCGCGCATTGTTTAAACAAATGCCTTCGATTCGATTTTTTTGTCGACGGCGGCCATCGGTGGAAATTTCTTTTTATGGTTGAACTTTCTAGCAAACAGGGTTTGCTAGAGACTCGCATGGTGGAAGGGTGCTAGCATTTCCCCACTCTTTTTTAATTAATTTAAACAAATAAGCGCGAAGACTATTTGGCATCTCGATGTCGCTCGTCATCGACGAATTCGATCTCTGCTAAAATCTCGAGTCACGACCGAGATCGCTCGAGACTCACTCTACCTCACTCTGCGAAAGAGTGGTAAAATTTTATTATTACTGCAGATAAAAAAAAACGATTAGCATTTTTTCTCTCTGCCGGAATTCATCTTCGGCAAGTTTCTCCAAAGATCGAATTTTCTAGCAATGACGATCGGAGAAGTCTCGCTCTACAGAAAAGCGGTAAAATTTTACTATCGCGAATTGTTTAGAGGTCATCGGGGTAAAATTTTCGAAAAATCGTTTTTTTGGAAGCACTTTTAAAAAATCCTTGGAAACTTAAAAAAATGTACAGTGCTCTTTGTTTAAACAATTGCGATCGGCATTTTTTTCTCTGCCATGGCTTATCTTCGGTAGGTTGTCTGCGGCCGACCAATTCGCGAGCGAACGAGATCGAACGGGTCTCACTCAGCGAAAGAGTGGTAAAATTGTATTATTACTAAATTATTACTAATTATGCTAAAAAAAATCGTTTAGCATTTTTTCTCTCTGCCGGAATTCATCTTCGGCAGGTTTCTCCAAAGATCGAATTTTCTAGCAATGACGATCGGAGAAGTCTCGCTCTACAGAAGAGCGGTAAAATTTTACTATCGCGAATTGTTTAGAGGTCATCGGTGTAAAATTTTCTAAAAATCGTTTTTTTGGAAGCACTTTTAAAAAATCCTTGGAAACTTAAAAAATGTACAGTGCTCTTTGTTTAAACAATTGCGATCGGCATTTTTTTCTCTGCCATGGCTTATCTTCGGCAGGTTGTCTGCGGCCGACCAATTCGCGAGCGAACGAGATCGAACGGGTCTCACTCAGCGAAAGAGTGGTTAAATTTTATTATTACTAAATTATTACTAATTATGCTAAAAAAAAATTGTTTAGCATTTTTTCTCTCTGCCGGAATTCATCTTCGGCAGGTTTCTCCAAAGATCGAATTTTCTAGCAATGACGATCGGAGAAGTCTCGCTCTACAGAAGAGCGGTAAAATTTTACTATCGCGAATTGTTTAGAAGTCATGGGTGTAAAATTTTTGAAAAATCGTTTTGTTGGAAGCACTTTTAAAAAATCCTTGGAAACTTAAAAAATTTTACAATGCTCTTTGTTTAAACAATTGCGATCGGCATTTTTTTTCTCTGCAATGGCTTATCTTCGGCAGGTTGTCTGCGGCCGACCAAATTCGCGAGCGAATGAGATCGACCGAGTCTCACTCTGCGAAAGAGTGGTAAAATTTTATTATTACTAAATTATTACTAATTATGCTAAAAAAATTCGTTTAACATTTTTTCTCTCTGCCGGAATTCATCTTCAGCAGGTTTCTCCAAAGATCGAATTTTCTAGCAATGACGATCGGAGAAGTCTCGCTCTACAGAAGAGCGGTAAAATTTTACTATCGCAAATTGTTTAGAGAGGTCATCGGTGTAAAATTTTCGAAAAATCGTTTTTTTGGAAGTACTCTTAAAAAATCCTTGGAAACTTAAGAAATTTTACAATGCTCTTTGTTTGAACAATTGCGATCGGCATTTTTTTCTCTGCCATGGCTTATCTTCGACAGGCTATCGGCGGCCGACCAAATTCGCGAGCGAACGAGATCGACCGGGTCTCACTCAGCGAAAGAGTGGTAAAATTTTATTATTACTAAATTATTACTAATTACGCTACAAAAAAATTCGTTTAGCATTTTTTCTTTCTGCCAGAATTCATCTTCGGCAGGTTTCTCCAAAGATCGAATTTTCTAGCAATGACGATCGGAGAAGTCTCGCTCTACAGAAGAGCGGTAAAATTTTACTATCGCGAATTGTTTAGAGGTCATCCATTAACCAGTACCATCAACAGTAGTATGAAAAATAGGACAAAAAATAACATTTTATGGTTTTTCAGTAAATCTACTACTCCATTACAAACATTGGTAGAAAGACTAATGTCGCCACGTTTATTTTTCAGCTTAATGTACCCCCAATAGCCGTGTAAATTTTCAAATTGATCCACCCACCCGTTTTTCCGGACCGATCGATCAAAGTTTTACAAGAGAATTAAAGGAACAAGTGTTCCTAAACTTCGTGTAATCATGATCAAAATGAAAACACCCATTTTCTTCGACTATTTTTAGAACTTTGCAGTAGTTGCTTGTTAAATTTAAGAAAACAAATTGAGAAAAAAAATTCTAATCTGTTTAAATTTGTAACATTTTTCAGGAAACAATGGTGTCTCCTTGTTGCCACGCTTCGGCTTTTGCGCACCATAATTTCACTCATCTTTAATTGCATTGATTAAAAGTTGATACCCCTAAGCGGTATTCACTAGTCGATCTGAGAACTCGTATGCCATTAACTGTCGATATTTTTTGCGAAGGTTATTAGGGATACAAAAAACACTTTTTTCAAAAATGATCTCTTGTTTTGAAGGAAAAACCAATGAACAATTTTTTTCGAAAACTAATCTTTCTTTGGTTAATTTTTTCTACGTTTTGGTAAAAAAAAATTAATGTAATGTTTTTGTAAACAATTTCAATTTTTGATCATGCCTAGTTTTGAAAAAAAGATTGTTTTCCATAACCCTAATAACCTTCGTAGAAAATACTGAGAATTAATTGCATAAATGTTCTCAGATTGACTATTAAATACAGCTTGGGAATATCAACTTTAATTGATGCAATTAAAGACGAGTGAAATTAAAGAGCGCAAAGGCTGAATCGTGTAAAAAATGAGTCAGTATTGTTTCCTGAAATATTTTACAAATTAAAAAAAAATGTCCATCTCTCGAATTTTTTTCTTATATTTAACAAGCAACGGGTGCCAAGTTGTGAAAAAAGTTGAAGAAAATTAGTATCTTCATTTTGATGATGGTTACAAGATGTTTAGGAATAATACACTTGTTCCTTTAATTGTTTTGTAAAACTTCAATTAACTTTTGATGGAAAACGGTTCGATGAATCAATTTGCAGACTAACAGGGGTATTGGGGGTAAATCGAGCTGAAAAAAAAACGCGGCAACATTAGTATTTGCATCAATATTTGTAACGAATGGTAGATTTACTGAAAATCCAGAAAAAGTGATTTTTTGTCCTTTACCAAATAACGGTTAAGGGTGAAAAAAATCACAAAAATCAACGGGAGGGGTCTTGTTAAGTATTTTTTTATATTTCGGCAATCTTTGCTTACGATAATTCTCCAACCGTTTTTCAAAATTGTTGAAAAAAATCGTCACCGTGTACTCCCATCTAAGGGGTCACACCACTGTAGAATGTAAGAAAAATTGTTTTTTTGTTACTTGACTTAAACGATGCTTTGAACCATCTATAATATGGGGAAAAAAGTTTGGTACCTGTAAAACAAGGTCCGCAGGGTCTGCGGTGGCAGTGGCTGGCCCGTACGCGAGACATCGACCGTTTTTCTCGAAACACAATTTTTCGAAATGGCACGCAGCATAACTCCAACAATTTTTATCATTTTCACTTCCAATTTTGAGTACATGTTGAAAATAACATTCCGAAGAGAAATAAGTACAGGTTTTGTATGAGTTAGTTATAACATTAGTTATTACCGAATGATTGTCCTTTTTTTCTGTCGAAAATTAAGTTTTTAGTTTAATGCTTACCAATTGCACAAAAAATATTTTTACAATTCTCTACGAATTTCTCTAGCTATACTCATGTAAATTAATAGAATTTTTTAATTTTATTCTAAAATCAAATTTGCGTCAGCTATACTGCGTGCCGCAGAGCGTCTCAAATTCAACATGCTTCGCCAGAATGGCTCCAGCATCACCTTTTGGCATAATTTTTTAATATAAATTTCATTTTTTTCACTTGAAAGATATGGCTAATAACATCCTTGAATGTTAATATTCTCTTATTTCTCCTTCTACAAAAAAATTGCAAAATATCACTCAATTTTTGACGTTTACAGTGGTGTAAGCCCTTATGGTAAAACGAGCATGCGCTTTTGATTTCTATCGATTTTGTTCAAATCTTAACCAGACATTGTTCATATTATTATGCTAGTTTGAGTGATTTCAGAACAGTTGACTATTTAGATTGGGAGATAATGGATTTTCGAATAGCAACTTTTAACACTCCAGGGTCTGCATTGGCCGAAAGTCAGGTCATATAATTCGGCGTACCATTCTATTGTGTTTATGAATTTTGAAAAAAAAATGTGATTAGATAGCAAACTAGGTAGGGAACGAGTGGAAAAGTTTGAATTGTCTTTACTATTCAGTTTTGCTAAAGATGTTCAGTAACGACAGAATAGCTCTCGGTAAAAAATATTTATCCCCTATAATAAGAAGACATTACGCAACACCGCAGAACAGCATTGTTCAATATTTCGATAAAAAAGATAATTATTGTGTTCATAAAGTTGAACACTTTTAACGTGAAGAAAAAGATTTGCGTTCTAAACATCAATATGTTATATTGTTTATGTTATTGCCTTGTGTCTTTTTATAGAGGACAAATATTGTTCACGGAAAATTACTCTGTCTAAATTTCAATACAGACCCAACAGTGTTATAAGGTGCACATTTAAAATCCATTATCTCCGAATCTAAATAGTCGACTGACCTGATATTTCACTGAAATATGCATAATGATACGAGTAATGTCTGGTTAAAATTTGAACAAAATCTATAAAAATCAAGAGCGCACGCTTGTTCTACCTTAAGGCGTTCAACCGTTGACCATTCAATTCTGTTGCGCTGGAGGTTTGGACCCGTCGATTCTGAGTATGAGATGGTAGCCGTAAACATTGAGATGCAAGAAGGCCCTAGCATCCTCGCCCTTCGTTTTGAAACGTACATACGTAAGCGAAAAGCCTTGCAGAGATTGGTGGTGCGATCCATGGTGAGATATTGTTTCTTAGCGAAGCCAAAGGGTTCAACGAGTTCTTTGAGATCAGTATCGCTGGTGCTCTCGGAGAGATCGGAGACAGCGGTGATATCCTCGCGGACACTGGGACTGCAACCTGTGGCCTCGACGTTTGATGCGGTTTCTCATCCTCGGCAGTACGTACTTGCTGCCCTGGATAAATCCGATGGTCAATCTAGATGGTAAATCGACGCTACATTAGTTCTGTTTTCTACATGATAGCCCAGGTACCGTACCTACCATGTGTATGCGTACGTTATTGGTACCAGTTTAGTATGGTGAGGATACAGAACCGGTATATTTCACTATTGTACAGTGTACCAGTACCGTACTAGTAACACGTACATTTGCGTGTAGTGGTGTACTACCGTACAGGTACACCGAGGGTCTTCTATCTTTGTACACCATAAAAATAATACTCTCGGTCATCAGGGTGAAGCTATAGAGGAATCGCCAAAGGTCCACAAATCATCCGTGTTTGAGACGTGACAGTTTTGCGTTCGTAGGCAAAGGGTGTTGAACTTTCGTGCATCATTTTGGTCGCACACTGATCAGGAAATCGAGGATTTCGAGGGGTAATGGAAATGGCTACGGATCATCGGAAAATATGCTATCTGCGATTTTTTCACAAATAAATACCGAGGTATTTCTGCGAAGAGCAAATAAGCTTGAGTTTTTTTGCACGGAGCCGTTGGCTGTTTGAGACATCGGCGAGCGAG
Source organism: Ophion obscuratus (assembly GCA_964007375.1). Classification (NCBI taxonomy): domain Eukaryota; kingdom Metazoa; phylum Arthropoda; class Insecta; order Hymenoptera; family Ichneumonidae; genus Ophion; species Ophion obscuratus. The sequence continues at coordinate 47,878,845 of OZ023313.1, forward strand.
AAAGCAATGCGAGGGGAGATCGTGGCAAATTACAAACTACGTAAATTGAGGTTATAGCACGTACGTACCTTGACTTCCGGTATTTTCTCCTTCGACTTCTCGCTGTCACTGTGTTCCTCGATCTTCTTCATACAATCGGCCGCGGCGGTTTTCTCGTCGATTATTTCTTGGCCGGTTTTTGTCGTTGGTGGTGTGCCGGCGTTCTGATGCGTTCTTCACAACAAAAAAAAAAACTCACCAAAACGCGACGAAAACAAACTTCACTTGATCACACGCGCTATTTACATTCTATCACATACATCGAATGAAATATATTTCGAACGAATGTTCGAGGTTATGGCCGGAGGTTATGGCTCCGGCTTTCGGCCTGTCAAAAAATAAATTGTTCCGGAAGGAGGCGAGCGCGGTCGGTAAAAAGAGGACGAAGCGAGCTGCGCGCCGCCAGTGAGAAAACGGATGAACTGAACGCTCGCTCCGGTACCTGATATTTTGAGCTTTGTTGGTACATTTTTGCTAAATTTATGTAAAAATTTCAAAATGCCTTTTCTCCGCCGTTTGTTCATGAAAACAGGTGAAACAAAGCTCAAAATGTGTGCTTTTTCACTGTCGAGAGCATGATTCGCGCCAAATTAACGAAAATGCGATGCAATGGTTAATAATTCACAGTTTTTCGCGTGGTAACCACAAACTGCAAATTTTTTTTCGAAATTTTGGAAAATTTCGCAAATCATGCTCTCGCAGCAAGCATCCTGCATGTACACAACAAATTTCATTCCAATTGCTTGATCCGTTTGGGAGAATTCCCATTTCAAAATTTCGATGCGGTCGGAGGCATGTGGCACATGGCCTTAATGATCATAGCAGATGATACGAAGTAATATCATGTCGGCGCACGACATTTTTTGCTTCAAAAAATATATTAAACAATTCGAACGTATTAACATTTTTTTATTATATTAATATTATTTTGAAACGTTGATTCTCGTTTAATTATTTTTTAAATTTTATTTTAATAACTTTATTCAAAGAATTCAAAATTATTTTTCAAATAAATTTAAGGATAAACTTCCGAAAAGCTGTTACACCCGGTTTGGTTGAAATTTTGCACAGATGTTTCATTTTATATATAGACATCATCCAAAAATCCCCCGAAGGGATTTTTGCGCTTTCCAATACTTCACGAGAAATCAAATTTTAAAGTTTATTTTTTAGCCCGCACGAGTATATATCTACGGCTCGCCACGGCCAATCGATAGCCCCACTCCTCCGACTTCACTGGTGGCTAGGCGTGCCGCGCTGGCCCCTGCAAGTATAGCAGTACTGCAGGCGCCTGCAGTACTGATTTGGGTTACCGCGGGGTAACCCAAACAAACAAACAATACCCAAACTAATTCAATATCTCGTAAACTATTGGAATGCCCCAAAAATCCCTTTAGAGGATGACTTTATATATTAAATGGAATATATGTGCAATATTTCAGCCAAATCGGGTGTAACAGCTTTTTAGAAGTTCGCCCAAATTTTATTGTTTTAATTTAATTTATTTTATTACCTTATTTATATTAATTTCAAGAAATAATTTTATATATTTTTTTTACAAGTCCCACATATATTTGAAAGATCTAGAATTTTAATTTTTTCAATTAGTATTTTCCTTCCGTTTTGATACGGTTTAATAATTTTTCTTTAATTAAACAATACAAACTTTGCATTTGCTCATATAATCCCCCAATATTTATTTGAATACCTTTCATAGTTTTAATTGAAACAATTACAAATATTATTCATCCTTTAACTTTATCAATTTGATTAATAGCAAATATAAGTGCAGCACATTTACTTTTAACTTTAATAAGAGAATCAGCTATTTCATCAATAATAATTTTATCATATATTATCATTTCAACCCAAACTAAATTGTTAACATTAAAATTTAAAGTTTCTATTTTGCAATCTTATGTATTTACTGTATTAAGAACGTTATACACAAAGGCAACAAGTAACGTTAAAATTATTATGAAACAATATTTCTCATATCTGTCCTTTCCGTAGAGTCATTTCCACTAATAGAGCTTGACTTTTAAAAAAGGTACATTTCTGGACGTCGCTTTGATTTATTAACGCCCTGTTTCGATACGATGTACACCACGCCACGCCACCAAATGACGCAAAAAAGACTCTCCGCTTCAACTAAATGCTCTATTCCCGCTCTTTTTATTTCAGTTGGTAAAATATTAGCAGGTAACGAATCTGTCATTTTTCATGCCCTACCTAACCCCCTCGAAAACACCCAATTATTCCCGGGGTCTCTTGAGCCGAGCTGCAGGTTGACGCGCCGGCAAGAGGGGAAGCCGCTGGCGCATCGCTAGGCTGCCGAAGATACCCGATCGAGCTTCGGGGACCCTCTAATCCAGTCAAAAGTGACTAAAGTCGAACATTTTTGCGACCGCTTAGTGAAACATGTATTACTATGTTAATCGACTCGGGCAATCCGATTTTCTACGAATTTTAACTATTAACAGTGAACAAAAGGCTTAAAAACCGAAAAATATGCATTATTTCGAGAACGAGGAGGAAATCGCAAAAAAGTTTCGAAAAAAAGTTGTTGAAGTTGACAAGTTGACATCTACACGGCCGCACACATCTTTGATTCATTTTAAAAGTTGTAGAATGCAAGATTTTTCCTCGTAGGTATACGTTTTTTTTCTCTATCTCCAATAGTTTCACCGTAAAATTGAGAAAACCAAACCAAAAATGTTTTTTCGTTAAATACAAATTTTCGAAGGATATTGAAAAAAAATGTTATTGAAATTCAGCATAAATGAAAAATAAAACGTTTCAGGCCTGTCGAGGCCGAATTAGAAAGCACAAAATCATTGATAACATTATTGGAGAATAAAATGATATAAATTTTCTCCAAAAAATATGATTCATTCGGAAAAAATAAAAGGAACAATGGGTCGAAGAAGAGACTAGTCATAAAAATCATAGAGAAGGTCACTCAATTTTAGAGAATTAAAACAATATAGAAAAGCAGTCATCTTTAAAAAAAATAGTTGCCACTTTAGAAGAAAAGAAACGTTGACATTGACAATCGAACATTCTTCCATATTTTCTGACGAAAGTATGCTTTAAAATGGAAAAGAATTATATATTGACATTTGTCAATACCTCATTTAGTTCAGGAGTGCCTAGCGTTTAAATGTTTCCAAAACTTCTGAAATTGACTTTTTTTGGAAAATTATAACACCTAAGAGAGAATAGATAGAAATAAAAAAGGGTGCGTGTGGGTTCGACACGCAAAAGAAGTGAATACGTATGCAGAGAGAGAGAGAGAGAGAGAGAGAGAGAGAGAGAGAGAGAGAGAGAGAGAGAGAGAGAGAGAGAGAGAGAGAGAAGGGGAGGAGAGGAGAGGTGAGGAAAAGTAAGTGATCGATTTATGAATTGGCAAGGAAATCAAAAGTAGCCTGAATGTTTATATTTGACTTTTTTTATTTTATTTATCAATATGAAATGAAATATGTACGAAATGAAATATTTCGGCAATGGTGTTGTCATCCTTTAGTCTTCGGTGTGTTGACCCCGATTGAGATGGAACTGAAAAAAAAAATTATTTTTTATTTTAAATTTTTGCCATCTCTGTGTGTGCCTCTGGAGACACAACGGAGAGGCTGAGGAAAGGCTTGCAGAGAGCCAGCAGAGAGTTAGCGGAAAAGCAATAGAGAGTCAGCGGAGTCAGCAATCTAGAGTCAGTGAACTCAGCGGAGAAGGAATAGTCAGTGGAGTCAGCGGAGTCAGCAATATAGAGTCAGCGAACTCAGCAGAGAAGGAATAGAGAGTCAGTGGAGTCAGTGGAGTCAGCAATATAGAGTAAGTGAACTCAGCGGAGAAGGAATAGAGAGTCAGTGGAGTCATCGGAGTCAGCAATATAGAGTCAGCGAACTCAGCGGAGAAGGAATAGAGAGTCAGTGGAATCAGCGGAGTCAGCAATATAGAGTCAGTGAACGCAGCGGAGAAGGAATAGAGAGTCAGTGGAGTCAGCAATAGAAACTTGTAAAGGGGCAGCGAAGATTATATAAAAGTTTTTGTATTGTGCAAGTTATTTACGAGCCATGCTGACTCGTACGTAACCTCGCCTCGAACCCCTTGAATATTGTTTAAATATTTTATTATTTTATGTATATTATTTTTTCAATTTTTATTCATTTTTGAGTATTAATTTGCGAAATTTTATATATCTGTATGTGTCTGGAGACACAACAGAGAGGCTGAAACTGAATGTATATAGAGAGGCATTCCGGGGCACGTGTATCATGCGAGGTTATGTACGAGCCATGCTACTCGTACATAACCTCGCTTCGAATGGCTCGAATATTTTTGTTTCTTAAAACGTTATTTAAAACGTTCAAATATATATCAAGAATACATACCTTCGTTAGCTGGGGGGTTTGTCGACGATTTATCCACTGCGGGATCCATTTTTTGGAATTGTCATTTATTCCCGCATTAAAATAATACACTACCGCAAAGAACTATCAAAAACAGCACCAACAAATAACAATAATATAATTCACTTTAAAAATTCGCACTGTTTAACGGATAGCACAAAATTTGCCACGAGGCACGACGACACAGTACGAACTCGCACACACACACAGAGCTGTGCCAGCTGTGGGCTCACACGTACACGGGCAACCGCTACGAATAGAACGGCGCGCATGCGTGCACGCGATCCTACCCCCTCTCTGCATTGACTCGCTCGCTCTCACTCGCACTCACACGGCTCATGCATCATTCTCTCTCTCTCTCTCTCTCTTCTTCTATTCCTTCATTCTCTTGTCCGGTGCTACAACGCGGCTGGGGGCGGGGCCTAATACAGTCGCATTAGAAGTATTCACTTCAAAAAAATGTGTGGATATTCCTTTCATGGGGTACAATTTTACAAAAAAAAATTAGCAATGGTCGGGGTCAGAGCGCGGTGGAATGGCGTGAAATGCCTCATATACTTTGTACTAGATCTGCATAATTTGCTGTTGAGACTGAATAATTTATTTAAATTGAATGAATTTCGTACATTTTCATAAAATGAACTGAATAATTATGTACACGTTAATGAATCAAAATTTGAACAAATGGAAGTTTTGCAAACAATTTTAACTCCGTCAAACCTCTGTTTAAAGACTTAAGGGATCGTCTCACTTTAGGCGCCAAATAAAAGGCTATTTTCAGGAATTTTTTGATAGGTCTGTTAGACATTTCGTGCCGTCTATGAGCGGATGTGCGAGAGGCGCGACACGGTCGTGGTGTCGGCCAGATGGCGCGAGCGCGCGGCGAGCGCGATCGGTGCGGCCTGCGAGCACCGTGGAGACGCCATGTTCTCTTCGTGCCGAGACACGAGACGAGGCACACGTGCAAAATTGGAGCGTGTTCGCGTGAGTGAGTCCGCGGTATTGTACGAGAAGGAAAGATAGCGTGCGTACACCGATGGTCGGTGGTTCGCGGCAGAGATAACGGAGTTAGTCTCTCGTGCGTGAGAGTAGTCGTTTCGGAGTGCGTGAAATACGCCAGTCGTAAATTATTATATCATTAATCGGTCACGCGGACCTCTACAGTAAATGTTAAATGTTATATATTTCAAATACATTATATCTATATATATATAACGCTGCGTGTCTCGTGTTTCTACGAGGCTGTAACCCTTCTCCCCTCCTCGCGGCACGAAGTGATCGGAGACGCGCTACGAAAAAGACTGAAAAGAAAAAGAAATCGAAGTGAGATAGAAAAGTCCATTAACATTCAGAAGTGGGATCAAAAGGACTGCGTGCGCGAAATAAGGAAGTAAAACATCCGTGTGCGACGAATGGTGGATGCCGTGGAATTTGAGGATTTCGTGCGCCGGTGCAATATGCCGTTAAACCGCTCGGGAGCGTTCGGGAGGGGTCGGGGACGGGCAACCGACGCGGACAGCCGGCAAGGAGCGCAAGATGGCGGTCGGGCGACGCCGGTCGGCCACGCGCGGGGAGCCGACGGGAGAAGCGAGCCGTTGGCGTACGCGGCAAGCGTGTTAACGCCATTTGCACAACCGGCCGAGGACGTTAGACCCGTTCAAAACACATCGGGCGAGAGCGACCCGTCGGAAGGGCGCGCCGTGCCGCGGGAACAGTCCTCCGTCATAGAGGGACACACTAGTCCGCCTTTGCTCAGTGTATTAAGGCAAGCATTGCCACTCGAATCTCACGACCAAGTGCTCGAGCTCCTCGCGGGAATCCTCACCAACCGACAACCACCTCCTGCAGCAGAGACCTCGCATCCAGTGACAGCCGCAGCGCCGATGCCCGCGTACCACATGATTCCGAACCTGACGCGCGACATCGAGGAATTCCGGGGTGAACCGGACGGCATGAGGGCTCGGGAATGGTTGGAAAACCTCGAGTCCTTGCGCGATATTCATAACTGGCCGGAGGAGTACCTCCTCGCGTCAGCTAGGATGCACCTCGCAGATGGTGCGAAGAATTGGTTTCGGACTCGGGTAAGTGATTTGCGAACTTGGGCTAGCTTTCGAGAGGCGTTTATGGCCACGTTCGGGTTGCGCGACGACGTGTCGAGCAGATGGGCTCGAATGAAGGCCCGACGTCAGGATAAAAACGAAACGATCGCGCAGTACTTTCACGATAAAGTTCGTTTGTGTTCGCCGCTGGGACTAACCTTCCGGGAAGAAAGAGGGGAGGTGTTAGCGGGGCTGTGGTCGCGAGAATTGTTTAATTTAGTTACGCCATCAGCGCAATATACGATGGATGCGCTGTTACATGATCTAATTTATTCGGATAAACTTTTAGCTGAGCAAAAACGCGAGTGCAGTCGGGGGAGTGCGCGAGAAATTGTGGTCGCGAGGGACAAGGACTGCGAAGTAAGCCAAACTCAGAGTCCCAAACGACCTGAGGAGAGCGAAACTAGAGTCACGCGTAACGAACGGGCGTGTTTTAACTGCCGTAAGATGGGACATTTGTCGCGGGAGTGCCCGGAGGAACGCCGCGGTCCGACGTGTTTCAGGTGCCACCAGAGAGGGTACATAAAGAGCCAGTGTCCGTCGGAGACAAGTGTGGCGCCGCAGCCAGTGCAAGTTATTGAGAGGCAGCATGACCCTGCCGCCGGGACGTACTTGAAAATGGTATCCATGGGTGGGCGAGATGTACCAGCCTTTATTGACACGGGTAGTGCGGAATGTACAATCAAGGCGTCGCGCGTCCTCCTCGAGGGCCTGACCGTCGAGACGGGATCGACAACTCTCAAACCGTTTGGACCGCCCGACTATGTCGTGCAGAGCATCGGGAGGACTCGGGCCGATCTGAGCATAGACGGGGTGAAAGTCCGAGGAGTCACGCTCCTGATAGTGCCTGACGACGTCCAGAAATTTGATATACTAATCGGCAGAACCTTCACGGAGGCACCGGGGGTTGCCTTCGAGAAGGTTGGTGGTCGCTTACGATTTTACAGAAGTCCCGAGTTGCCGAAGGACTGCGCCGAGGCATCAACGGCACCGTATACTGGCGAGGGGATCATCGTACCAGCCAATACGATCTCGCTGGTCGACGTGGTGGGTCGAGACGTCACGTATACCGCTCCCGTGGCCAACTGGGGAAGAAGAGACCGATCGTTCACCCGGGGACAGGTGACCGTACGTGGGGACGTGCAGCCGGTGCAGACGGTCGCAAGGCCGAAGGGTCGAAAAGGGATCGAGGAGGAGGAGATCGACGTCGGGGTGGAACGACCTCCAATGGTGAGACACGAACCCAACCTGCCTCTCGATGAGTTCCGGAGCGACGCGCCGAGCCTGTCAATCGAGAGAGAAGAAGACCAGGTGTTGCTGTACCAGTTGAACGACGAACGCATCCGGCGGAAGAGGGAGATCCTGTCGAAGGGGGTCAACGACCGTACGAGGGGAGAGACCGGAGAAGTACAGGGATACGAGCTTCAAGATGGTGTCCTGTACAAACGGCGGGACGGGAAACTCCTGTACGCCGTACCGAGATGTATGCGCAAGAGTCTGACCGCCCAGTTCCACGACACGAAAAGCCACCCAGGGGCGGAACGAACGGCGCGGCGGATGCTGAAGTCCTACCACTTCCCGAGTTTGAGGGCGTACATCAAACGCTACGTGCGAGGCTGCCGGACGTGCCTGGCAGGGAAGTCGAGGCCGGGTCGACAAGCCGAACAACTGCACGCCGACGCGCGGGGGGCCATCAGTGCCGCCAAGAGTCGCATGAAGCGGCGGTGTGATCGTGGGCGCCAACACAAGCACGAGTTCCGACCCGGAGACGTCGTCTATATGCGGGTCGCCTCGCAAGGGCAAGGGGAGTCCACCAAACTGCAGCCGAGGTACCGGGGACCACTGACGATCGTCCAGGTTCTACCCGGCGACACGTATCATGTCGCGGACTTGAGAAACGACGGGCCAGCGAGGCGTTACGCCTCAACGGCACACGCCAGCCAGCTCAAACGATGGCAACCGCCCGATGGGAGTTCGGAGGAATCTGAGGACTCCGACGCAGAGGGGAAGGCTGAAAAGGGAGACAAAGGGGCGACAGAGTCGGAAGACGCCGAAGATCTGCCGGTGGGCATCGCGACGGGTAAATCGACTCGATCGGGACGGCAGGTCCGTGTACCTGCCCGGTTAACAGACTGCACGACATAGAGGTCGGGTAGAATTAAGGTAAAGACTTTGAATTTGAATAGAGAGAGAGGTATGGTGCGAAGCGCTCTGGCGCTACCTCAGCTGTGTCGTACTGCGATGTATTAGTTGCCTGTGATGCGTTAGGAAAAGTTAAATGAAGAAAGAGAGGTGTTGTGCAAAGCGCTCTGGCGCTACGTCAATTATGTCGTGCTGAGATAATCTAGCTGTGATATGTACTAGTACAATATATATATATAAAAAAAAAGAAAGAGCTTACCTGTATGTATCTGAAAAAGAAAGAGCTTACCTGTATGTACCTGAAAAAGAAAGAGTTAACCGGGGCTGGGCCCTGATTGTAAGCGAGCAGCTCGAGGGCGAGCTGCCTGTCAGGACGGCCGAGTGTTAGACATTTCGTGCCGTCTATGAGCGGATGTGCGAGAGGCGCGACACGGTCGTGGTGTCGGCCAGATGGCGCGAGCGCGCGGCGAGTGCGATCGGTGCGGCCTGCGAGCACCGTGGAGACGCCATGTTCTCTTCGTGCCGAGACACGAGACGAGGCACACGTGCAAAATTGGAGCGTGTTCGCGTGAGTGAGTCCGCGGTATTGTACGAGAAGGAAAGATAGCGTGCGTACACCGATGGTCGGTGGTTCGCGGCAGAGATAACGGAGTTAGTCTCTCGTGCGTGAGAGTAGTCGTTTCGGAGTGCGTGAAATACTCCAGTCGTAAGTTATTATATCATTAATCGGTCACGCGGACCTCTACAGTAAATGTTAAATGTTATATATTTCAAATACATTATATCTATATATATATAACGCTGCGTGTCTCGTGTTTCTACGAGGCTGTAACCCTTCTCCCCTCCTCGCGGCACGAAGTGATCGGAGACGCGCTACGAAAAAGACTGAAAAGAAAAAGAAATCGAAGTGAGATAGAAAAGTCCATTAACAGGTCTATATGATAAATATTGATAAGAAAGTTGTTACAGTTAATAAATACACTTTCGAAAGACATCAAAACATTTTTTATGCATATATGCAACTTTAATAAAATTTAAACGCGTTTTTCTTGAAATAACGTTTTTCGACGGCTTGTTGATACAATCTCCGAAACTACTAAACCGATCTTTATGACATTTTAACAAAATATTCCTTACAACTATAGCTATAGCGCATATCAAGATTTTCTTAGAATTCTGATATTTACTATTTTTTTCGAAAAATGTCCGCCATTTTGTTATTTTTGCATATACTGAACATACTGAATCTAAAACCGTTTGTTTTTTTGCTTTGGATGATCGATCTCTGAGATTTAATCGACAGCGTAGACCTAACATTTTTAGGAAATTTTTGTAACTACCATTTTCGTCTATAAATAGTGACTGAAATATATCAAAGAAAATTGTTAATGTATTTCGAAAGTTCATTCTGTATTCTGTACGAAAAAATATTGTTAATGTATTTCGAAAATGTATTCTGTATTCTATTCGAAAGCGTATTCTGCACGTGATTTTAATTGATTAACGCTCTGCTTCGATAAGAGATACACCACGCCGCGCCACCAAATGGCGCCAGAAAAAACGTCCGCTCCAACAAAATGCTCTATTCCCGCTCTTTTTATTTCAGTGTACGAAATATTAGCAGGTAACGAATTTTTGTTCACTGTTAGTTAAAATTTCTAGAAATTCGGATCGCCTTGGTCGATTAACATAGGAATACATATTTCACTAATGTACGTAGCCGCAAACATTTTCGACTTCGGCCACTTTTGACTGGACAAATTGTTGGGACGCAACGAAAGCTCTTGTGCACGTTTTATTTTCCATATTTTTATTGTTATAGAAAGTTTTTGTTTAACATCTATACAGTCCGACCTCCGAATAAGAAACCAAAAGCCCCTAAGGGGAAGAGTTTTTCTTATATATCGCATACCCCCACCAGGCGCGCGCTACGCGCTCACTACCTCTGCCTGTCTCTGTCACTCTTTTCCGCATGCGATCCTTTCAACAAGAAACTCGCTCGAACGAGTTGCAACTTAGTATTCACATCGCCCATGAAAAAACGTTTTTGACTGCGCGTGGACATTTAGCGAATTTTTGTTTTACGTCAATATACATACTATTGAATATTATTGTGTACTACTGTATCTGAATTACTATTGACACATATATGTATCTTTTTAATTAATACAAAAAACTGGATAATAAACTTGTAGATTTTTTGTTACATTCACACACGCCCTCACGCACGCATGCAGACATCAATTTACACTACAGCGTTCATTTTATTTTGCCGGAATAATCTCTCCCAGGCTGGTTTCTTAACCAGAGATTTCGCGCACAAAATATTCGAGTTCGGAGGTCGAGTCGGAGTGGGGGAAGCGCTCGAGTGAGAAACTGGGGGAAGTTTCTTATTGCCGGGTTTCTTATTCGGAGATCGGACTGTATCTTGAAAAATGATTGGCCGAATTTTCTGAGCAAAGTTTGCCAAAATGAATTAAACGAATTCACAAATATTAATTTTCGTTACGTTCCAACGATGCAAACTACAACCTGATACCCTCTCCGCGCAACGCCGGAGAACTATCGTAAATTTAGTATTGGAACGAAGAGTGAAATATCGAATAATTTTGTTAATTATGTCAGTTTTAGCAGTCAAGTACGGGGGGGGGGGGGGGGGGGGCAATACAAAAATAATTTTTTTAAATAGAGACCTATTTGAAAAAAGGTTCGTGTTTTCGACCATCATTTTTATATGCTACTCGAAAAAATTAAAGGAACGGAAAATTGATTCTTTTTTTTTGTGTTTTTGAAGCGCTGTATGTATGTGAAGAATGGTCGCATCGAGGTGAAAAAAAAACCTTATGAATCTTCAAGTTCCTAGTTTCGAGATGCTTTGGCAAACAAATTTTGTGAGCTACGGTTATCGCCAATCATGAAAAATAGCGGAACAAAAAAATCCAAATTTTATTTTTCCAAGGCTCCACGGGCTAGGGAAATTTTTGTTTAGTTAACTCAATGCAGAGGCCAGTTAGCTTGGTTATTCAGCCTCAATTTAGTTTTTTTTGTCTCTGTAGGTCAATTTTTTGCTGAGAAATCCGACTTTGAATGAAAAAAGTTCCTTTTGTCTTTGATCATCGATATCTCAGCAACCAATGATCGCAACGGGAATTAAAGGGCTGCTTTGAAAACTTGAATAAATTTCCTACCAGCCTCTTTCGTTGATTTTTGACAATTTTTTTCACCCTTATCATTAATTTGAAAAAAGGACCAAAAATGACCTTTATGCTTTTTAAGCAAATCTACCACTTCTATACACAATTAATGGAAATACTAATGTGGCCACATTTTTTTCACTTCAGTAGCCCCCTCCCCCGCCCCACCCCAATAGCCCCGTTAATTTTCAAATATATCCATCATACCTTTCTTCCGGACCGATTGATCAAAGTTTTACGAAACGATTAAAAGAACAAGTGTATTGTTCCTAAGCATCGTGTAACCATCGTCAAAATGAAAAGACCAATTTTCTTCGACTTTCTCCACAACTTTGCATGAGTTTCAGCCGAATGTACCCCCAATAGCTCTGTTAATTTTCAAATAGATCCATCCAATCTTTTTTCGGGACTGATATCTCAAAGTTTTACAGAGCCGTTAAAGGAACAAGTGTATGTTCTTAAACATCGGGTAATCACCTTCAAAATTAAAAGACCATTTTTTTCGATTTTTTCACACCTTTGCACTACTTGCTGGTTAAATTTAAGAAAAAAATTTCGAAAACTTAAAAAAAATTTTTTTTTTTAACGTTACAAAACACTTCAGGAAACAATACTGACTTATTGTTTACAAGATTTGGCCTCTGCGCACTATAATTTCAATTATCTTCAATTGCATTCATTAAAAGTTGATACCCCCAAGCTGTATTCAATAGTCGAACAAAAGTAAAAAAAAAACAAACGAAAAATTATACAAAAGTAAAAGTGTACAAAACTTTTGCATTATTTTTTTGAAAAATAATTTTTATGAATTTTTTCTTCCAAAAGCAAGATCAGATTTGAAAAAGAATGTTTTTTGTAACCCTGAAAATGTACGCAGAAAAGATCGGAAATTATTCGCAGACAAGTTCTCAGATCGACTAGTGAATACAGCTTGGGGGTAGCAGCTTTTAATTAATGCAATTAAAGATGAGTGAAATTATGTTGCGCAAAGGCGGAATCGCGTCAAAACGCGACATTATTGTTTCCTGGAATAATTTAGAAATTAAAAAAAAAGAATTTTTTTTATTTTTTTCCCTAAATTTAACAAGGAACAAAAGTCGAAGAAAATTGGCCTTTTCACTTTGATGGTGATTACCCGATGTTTGAGAACAATGCATTTGTTCCTTCGAGGTAGAATGAGCGCGCGCGCTTGATTTCTATAGATTGTGTTCAAATTTTAACCAGACATTGTTCATATGATTATGCACGTTTAATTGAAATTTCCGAACAGGCGGCTATTTAGATTGGGAGATAATGGGTTTTAAAATTGCAACTTTTAACACTGCAGGGTCTGCATTGAAATGTAGACAGAATAATTTTCTGTAAAAAAATATTTGTCCCCTATAATAAGAAGACATATGCCAACACCACAGTATTGTTCAATATTTCGAGAAAAAAAAAAATTATCGTGTTCCTAAAGTTAAAAATGTTGTCATAACAAAATATTTGCATTATAATTATTAATATTTTATATTGTCCATGTTATCTTCATCCACAAATAAAAATGTTAGTTCATTCATAACTAATTGAAAACTTTATTCGATTAAAAAATACACTTCGCACAAAAATTTAGGGAGCAAGAAAAAAATCCAAATTTTTGGGGGATTTTCAACAGGCTGTAACTCATACAAAAATGGTCGTACAGCAAAAATAAAAAAAGCAAATTGTAGCTCTAAGTATCTAGTTTTCGGATCTGAGTTTGAACATTTTTTTTTGAAAATATTTTTCGAATAATCATAAGAAAACCACCGAAAAATAAATGTTCGAAATTTTTTTGGTTCTTTTTTTAAATCTACGGACGTGGAAATTTTTTTTTCGACTTAACCTCTATATGGACCGGATAGCTTGTTTATTCAGCTTTAATTTGGTTTTTTAAAAATCTCGATACGAGCGTTTCTCGCTGAGATATCGGTGTTTGAATGGAAAAAGATCATTTTGTCTTTGATTACCAATATCTCAGCAACCAATGATCGCACAGAAATTTTGAGGTTGGTTTCAAAAACTTGAATAAATTCTCTACAAGGATTGGCAATTGAATTTTGAAAAAAAAAATTTTTTTCAATCATTACATGAATTTGAAAAAGCGACCAAAAAAGGGCTTTTTGTGGTTTTTTGGAAAATCAAGCGCCCAATCAAAAATATTGCGGAAACCACTAATGTTAAGTATGCCTTTTACTGTTCAATATACCCACAAAAACCCTACGAAGTTTCAATTTAATCCAGCCAACCGTTTTTTTTCCCACTTGATCGAATTTTTGAAAAAATTAAAGGAGCAAGAATTTCGCTCTGAAAATGTCACAATTTTTATCAAAAATGAAAAAAAAAAAAAAAATTCATTTTTCTCTCAATTCTGTATTAGTGACTTGGAAAATTTAAGAAAAAAAAAAAATCGAAAATTTTTGAAAAAAAATCTTGCCTTGGGGGTCAACTTTTAATTTATTCAATTAATTTGTGACTAGGAAAATTAAAGTGCGGAAGAGGAAAATCGGTGAGAAAGTGAGTCGCTACATTTCTTTAATTTAGGGCCAATTGAAAAAAAAAAAAATTGAAAAAAAAATTTTTTTTCAAAAATTTTTGAATTTTTTTTTTCAAAAATTTTCGATTTTTTTTTTCTTAAATTTTCCAAGTCACTAATACAGAATTGCGAGAAAAATGAAAAAATTTTTTTTTTTTCATTTTTGATAAAAATTATGACATTTTCAGAGCGAAATTCTTGCTCCTTTAATTTTTTCAAAAATTCGATCAAGTGGGAAAAAAAAACGGTTGGCTGGATTAAATTGAAACTTCGTAGGGTTTTTGTGGATATATTGAACAGTAAATAGCACACTTAACATTAGTGGTTTCCGCAATATTTTTGATTGGGCGCTTGATTTTCCAAAAAACCACAAAAAGCCCTTTTTTGGTCGCTTTTTCAAATTCATGTAATGATTGAAAAAAAAATTTTTTTTCAAAAATGTTTGAATTTTTTTTTTCAAAAATTTTCGATTTTTTTTTTCTTAAATTTTCCAAGTCACTAATACAGAATTGCGAGAAAAATGAAAAAAATTTTTTTTTTTCATTTTTGATAAAAATTATGACATTTTTAGAGCGAAATTCTTGCTCCTTTAATTTTTTCAAAAATTCGATCAAGTGGGAAAAAAAAACGGTTGGCTGGATTAAATTGAAACTTCGTAGGGTTTTTGTGGATATATTGAACAGTAAAAGGCACACTTAACATTAGTGGTTTCCGCAATATTTTTGATTGGGCGCTTGATTTTCCAAAAAACCACAAAAAGCCCTTTTTTGGTCGCTTTTTCAAATTCATGTAATGATTGAAAAAAAATTTTTTTTTCAAAATTCAATTGCCAATCCTTGTAGAGAATTTATTCAAGTTTTTGAAACCAACCTCAAAATTTCTGTGCGATCATTGGTTGCTGAGATATTGGTAATCAAAGACAAAATGATCTTTTTCCATTCAAACACCGATATCTCAGCGAGAAATGCTCGTATCGAGATTTTTAAAAAACCAAATTAAAGCTGAATAAACACGCTATCCGATCCATATAGAGGTTAAGTCGAAAAAAAAATTTCACGTCCGTAGATTTAAAAAAAAAAACCAAAAAATTTCGAATATTTTTTTTTCGGTGGTTTTCTTATGATTACTCGAAAAATATTTTCAAAAAAAAATTTTCAAACTCAGATCCGAAAACTAGACACTTAGAGCTACAATTTGCTTTTTTTATTTTTGCTGTACGACCATTTTTGTATGAGTTACAGCCTGTTGAAAATCCCCCAAAAATTTGGATTTTTTTCTTGCTCCCTAAATTTTTGTGCGAAGTGTACTTCCAAATAGAAATTTATGTTGCAGTATTATTTTAGATATGCCGCGCAAAATTACGTCATTGGATACGTGGAATGATGCGGTGTTGCCATATATCTTCTCATTATAGGGGACAAATAATTTTTACGGAAAATTATTCTGTCTAAATTTCAATGCAGAACCTGCAGTGTTAAAAATTGCAATTTTAAATCCCATTATCTCCCAACCTAAATAGTCGACTGTTCTGAAATTTCACTCAGACATGCATACTGGTTTGAACAATGTCTGGTTAAAATTTGAACAAAATGTATAGAAATGAAGAGCGCGTGCTCGGTCTACCTCAACTGTTTGGTAAACCTTTGAACAATCAGTCCGGAAAACGGTTGCATGGATCTATCTGAAAATTAACAGGCCTATTGGGAGTACATTCGGTTGAAAAAAAAGCGGCAAAAATTCTTTCAATTAATATGTGTAATGTAATGTTAGATTTACTGAAAAACCATAACATGTCATTTTTCTGTTCTTTTTTTTCAAATTAATGTTAAGGGTGAAAAAAATCTCAAAAATCAAATTAAGGGGCTTTATTCAAGTTTTCAAAGCTGCCCTTTAATTACCCTTGCGATTATTGTTTGCTGAGATATCGATGATCAAAGACAAATAGACCGGGAGATGGTGACATACTTCGGGGATCCATTTGTATGGCATACATTTTTAATGAAAGTTCGAGGTGCAAAGAACGTAAATATTTAATTTCAAATACATATCTAAGGGTAATGGAAAATTGTTTTTTTTTCAATTATTCATTTTTCAAATAATTAGTAACATCACTCAAGAATACTTGCAAAAATATTATTTTGCCGATGTCTGTTAACTGTACTGTAATGAGAACTTGTACGGTTCGTACAAGTTGTAGCTAAAAGACAGTAAAAAAAAATACCCTAAAAATCAATTTTATGGGTATGGCACCACTTCCTCATGAGTATGGAATAATTTTTCCGAAGCAAATGTTTTATTAACGCTCAAAAAATTTAAATGCCATATTGTAACAATTCGTTTCAACAATTTCTTTCGAGATGCATTGCAGCGCGAGTGTGACAATCTTCAGCCCCATGGTCTCAGTATGGGATAATTTGTTCAGGTACAATCGTATTGAAACAAACTGAATATAATAATGCCATACTGTAATAAATCATTTCGCGGTTTTTATAGTATTAGCCTCAAAATGTTTTAAAAAACCGTTTTTCAAACATGGCAACTCTTTTGCACTTCACCACAAGTATAGCAAATATATTAACAGTCTCACTGTATCACGAACTTTCCACAATTCAAGTACCATACTGTAGCAAATCGTTTTGCATCAATAAATAAATCTGCTTCTTTGCAGCAGATAGCGGCTATTCGGAACCGTCGCAGCGGTAGTCGCATTATGGGCGAAAAATACAAAATTTTTTTGTAACAATAAATCGTTTCGAACCCGTAATTAATCGGACCATTTCGATTAATCGTCCTCCGATTACGCCTCGACGACCAGCGCTGTGGCCATTTTTTTTCGTTTCATTCATTAAGTTACTGGACGCCTAAAGGGTTGTCATACTGTAACAAATGGTTCCTCGAAATTCGACACTATCTCCCGGTCTAAAAAATTCTTTTTTCATCAAGTCGGATATCTGAGCAAAAAAATAACGTAGAGAGACAAAAAACCAAATTGAAGCTGAATGAACAAGCTAACTGACCTATACATTGGGTTAAGTGATACCAAATCCCTAGTTCGTGGAACCTTGAAAAAAAATTGATTTTTTTCTCTCGCTATTTCTTATGATTGCACAATAACGGTAATATTTTTTGCCAAAAGATTTTGGAACTAGAAACTTGAAGCTTCAAAACACTTTCTTCAAATCTTGATACAACCATTTTTCACATTGGCACAGAGCTTCAAAAAACACTAAAAAAATTGAAGCGATTTTCTGTTCCTTTAATTTGTTGGTGTAAAAAGTTATATGTTTTTTATAATGTGCAATCAATCGAAAAAAAGCGCTCGTATTTGACTGTTAAACCAATCTAAGAAGGTACAGTTCAAATTTGAATTCGATTGGATTAACATAGTTCGAGTTCTGCTGCGTCCCGATTTAGACAGCATGGTTTTGAGAAAAACGGATTTGGAGTCTACGCTTTTCAGCGCTGGAGACTCCCCTAAAAGATAGCTCGTAAACTACTTCGAAACTTTTTTCAGCTATAAACGAATATGCATAATTTTTCTTAAGTTTCCAAGGATTTTTTAAGTGTTTCCAAAATAACGATTTTTCTAAATGTATTAGGAATGCTCACGAACTTGAGAAAGGTCAAAATGTTGATAACAACAATAATGAATTGAAAAAACGTAAAAACGACTATATATTCCCTTGTAACCAAAATATTGAGTTACTTTTGCTTAATTGTGCATCTCACGAGACCTCCGAGAATCTAAAAGAATATTTCAAGTAGCCTCAAAATAATCGAACTTGTTTGTGAGACAAAAATGTTAAAACTTCGAAAAAAAAACTTTTTTTATAAGAACATTCACTTTTCCGCATTGCATCTTTAATGTACACGCTAATGACTATCACGCACATTTTTATTCCCCATGTGGCCCTTCTGGATCATTTGCGGTAAGTTGGTGCCGGATGTACGTAAATTTGTAATTTCTCATAACTGTATGACCCAGCTGAATAAAATGTAAAGATATATTTTATGAATAGATTCTTGTAGATGCTCGTTGAGGTTCGGAACACTAAATTCATCAATAAACAAAGAAAATGCAAAAAGAGAAAAAAATCTTTTCGTTGACCGATAATTTACCGTTAAACCAACAATCATACGTGATTTTCATGTATGGCTTGTTTTATAGGTGATATTATTCTGCACAAGTTTTGTAGGATGCATTTTTCAATGAAATGAATTCCAAAAACGACTTCATTAAAAAACCGAGTTTTTAAAGACAATCTCTTGTGGTCGCAAAACACCATTTATAATAAGGAAAACTTTGGGGTACATTCCTGGTAACCCTAAGAAACCACAAAAAAGTTGGCGACGTGCTGGCCTTCGAGAATAAAAATCGGTCGAATTTCTGTACATTCTGACTGGACTTACAGTGCGAAGCATCGAGGCCGAATTTGAGAACCGACGTAACGC
The DNA here is from genome assembly GCA_964007375.1 of Ophion obscuratus. Classification (NCBI taxonomy): domain Eukaryota; kingdom Metazoa; phylum Arthropoda; class Insecta; order Hymenoptera; family Ichneumonidae; genus Ophion; species Ophion obscuratus. The sequence goes on from OZ023313.1 coordinate 47,897,734, forward strand.
GATGCCGGGTCGCAATTTTCTGGCGTGTGTCAAATGGCTTTAAAAAAAGTCTGGATATCTTCGGTGCAAGCCGAGATACAATGGTTACGTTCGTTTGGTTTGTAGTGTTGTAATAAAATTTTTTGAAGAATTCTCTGTCGTGAGCATTAGCAATAGTATTAAGCATAACATTCAATATTGTACAAACCCCAAACATGCCGGGCGGCGGGGTAGGGTCACTGCGTCTTACTCCGCGGCACCCCTAGCGCGGCTTAGTTAACTATTTTAATATCTTCCTTATAAATTGTCGTAGAAAGATTTTTATCAATTTCACGGATTTTTTCAGACGAATTTGAAAATAACCACTAAAATTAATATTTTACAACCACACACCAGCTTCCGTTTAAAAGTGGCTGAAAATAATAAATAATTCGGTCGTATGATTTCATTAGCAAATTTAACGCGTTAGGCCACAGTAACGGGTGTAAAATCATGTGCGAATTTAACAATTTTTTTCGCATGAAAAAGTGATTCATTCATAAAACTAATTACACATCTATTTAGTATGAATATCAAGCTGTTAGAATTTTTTTTTCGATGTACAAAATGGCCAACTACTCGAAACTTTTCGAAACAACTTTTTTCCAATTGGCGTGACAAATAAATTCAACAATTTTCACTAGATTTACTTCAAATTAAAAATTCTGTTCCTAATTGCATTTCGCAGAGAAGTACGTACGCAATTTCTGATTAATCGAAAACTTTTAATTTTATGAGCAGTTTATGAGCAGTTATAACGAAATCTTTCACTGAAAATTCATTTCTTAAGTTCAAATACCTACAACTTTTGAATAAAACAATATTTTTCAAATTCCTTACGTACTTCTCTAGGTATTGTAATGTAGATTGATGAGAATTTTTGTTTTTCGTTCTAGGTAAAAAATTATGGATGCTAAACATCACGCCGCGGAGCGCCTAAAAAAAAGATAACAAAAGAAAATATTAGTAGTCAGCCATTTTGTACATCGAAAAAAAAAATCTAGCAGCTCAATATTCGTACAAAATAGATGTGTAATTAATTTTATGAGTGAATCACTTTTTCATACGAAAACAAGTTGTTAAATTCGCACATGATTTTATACCCGTTAATGTGGCCTAACGCCTTAAGGCCATGTGCCACATGCCTCCGACCGCATCGAAATTTTGAAATGGGAATTCTCCCGAACGGATCAACCAATTGGAATGAAATTTGTTGTGTGCATGCAGGGCACTTGCTCCGAGAGCATGATTCGCGAAATTTTCCAAAATTTCGAAAAAAAAATTGCAGTTTGTAGTTACCATGCGAAAAACTGTCAATTATTAACCGTTGCATCGCATTTTCGTTAATTTGGCGCGAATCATGCTCTCGACAGTGAAAAAGCACACATTTTGAGCTTTGTTTCACCTGTTTTCATGAACAAATGGCGGAGAAAAGTCATTTTCAAATTTTTACATAAATGTAGCAAATATGTACCAGCAAAGCTCAAAATATCAGGTACCGGAGCGAGCGTTCAGTTCATCCGTTTTCTCAATAGCGGCGCGCAGCTCGCTTCGTCTTTTTTTACCGACCGCGCTCGCCTCCTTCCGGAACAATTTATTTTTTGACAGGTCGAAAGCCGGAGCCATAACCTCCGGCCATAACCTCGAACATTCGTTCGGTGTATATTTCATACGATGTGTGTGATAAAATCTAAATAGTGTGTGTGATCGGGTGAAGTTTGTTCCGTCGCGTTTTGGTGAGATTTTTTTTGCTGTGGAGAACGCATCCGGACGCCGGCACACCACCGACGACAAAAACCGACAATGAAATCATCGACGAGAAAACAGCCGCGGCCGATTACACGAAGAAGATCGAGGAACATAGGGACAGCGAGAAGGCGAAGGAGAAAACACCGGAATTCAAGGTATGTACGTGCAATCGTACTCAACGGCTTCGGGGGTATCAAGGCTTACATGCGGGTTACAGGCACTGAGAAAATCTGAGCCTCAACTCGCTGAGGGTGAAATGCACATCCAGGTCAAAGGATGTCGCCTCAACTTCCAGGATCACCATGAACTACACCGTCGTTGATGGACTGCTGTTCAAGGTTGCATGTATTATGCCCGGCAAGACTCTTCCGATCCACAGTGCCGGCGAAGGTGTGCGACAGGCAGTCGTTTAAATTCCAAAGACGATCAACAACTTCACAAACTCTGGGATTTGCAGCAAATCAAAATCGAAGGAGCTCCGGTTGCCCGGCACAATTAAACATGTTCCCGAGAGGGTGCTAACATTGTTCTCGATTGGGTCAGTGGCAAGGAGTACAACAGAGGATGGGCCCTGCGAAGGCCCATGAGAAAATATCTTCTCTATGACTCGAGCAACGGCGTGATCGGCGAAGCAAATAATTTGTTCTCCGTTGCATGTCGATCAAAGCAAGCAAGCAAAGAGGTTCTTCTCTGCTGCCAGCATGGTGTGTATGCCTTTGTAAGGCGAGCGGTGGACACAGTGTTTCAAACGTGGAACGATGGAAAGTTGAAGTCGAGGGTCGACTCTATGTGGGTGCTCAAGGATCTCCCTGAGGCGATGCAATAGTAAACTTGCTTTGCTATTATATATGTTTAATATTTTTCATTTTCATTTAAACAATGGTTTTATTTCAATTCAAATGTGCAAATAAGTGAAGAAACTTCTTATAAAATAGCCAAGCAACTTTACTACTGCATCGCCTCAGGAGGATCCTCGAGCACCCACGTAAAGTCGACCCTTGGCTTAATCTTTCCGTTACTCCACATTTGAAACATTGTGTCCACTGCTCGCCTCACGAAAGCGTACACACTGTGCTGGTGCATCGGAAGATGGAAATTCAGCCTGAACAGTAACTTATTCTCCTCAAAAAGTTTGATCGGCGATATTTCGTCCATCGACCACCAGTATCAGGCAACGGAGAAGAAAATCTTTGCTACGCCGTTCATGCTGTTGCTCGAGCCATAGAGAACATATTTCTCATGGGCCTTAGCAGGGCACATCCTCTGTTTCACTCCACGCCACCGACGCAATCGAGAACAATGTTAGCATCCTCCGGAAATATTTTTCTGGCACATTACTGTAATCGCCATCTCAGAAGATAAAATAAAAAAATTCTAAGATAAATAATAATTTTTAAAGTGATAAACCAAAAGTAATGTTTTCGGGGGAATTTTTTATTACTTGACGTTCTTTTTATAACTTTTTAAAAGGAATTTCATATCTTGGTGAAAGGAAAAACCCCTTTTTCGTTGAGCTTCAGTTTAAGGTGTGAGATGCAGTTAGTAGCGTGAGAAAACGAGCATTTTCAATTTTTTTTTTTTTATATCAATTAAGTTTGTTTTACAAAAGTGGTTACACAGACTTTTTATGTTATATTTCCACTTGACTTGTACAAATTTCCGAAGAAAAATATTGATTATTTATAAAAATATCGCCATCTTTGTCGGACCCCCTTCGGGATGTAGTGCTTTGCGGTGACCATCATAAAATTTTGCTGGATCATCTGAAATCAAAAAACCCAAAAAAAAAATCATTAGGTTAATAATAAATCTAGTCTTTAATCGAAGCTTTTTTTTAATTACCAAAATGCCGACTTCCGACAGATAACTTTCGATTAGGGATGTGGATTGGAGAAAATGATGGGAAATGTAAAAAGGGGAAATCTCTGTACATGGAAGCTACAATTAGCGAAGCGTTCGCCGTAGCAGAGACAACAGAAAACATTTAAAAAATACAAAAAAAGTGATGCATTGTACAAAAAAAAACGTCAAAGAAGAAAATGTAGGCTTTCGAATGTACTTTCCAAACATATATGTTTTGTAACTGTTAAAAATTCTGCTAATGTATTTTTCAACGAAATAAGGTAAAAATAATGTTTTTCGTCAAGTTCGCCCACTTTTATTTTTCTATAAATTTGAGAGAACTTTCGTTGATGTCATAACAAACCACAGAAAAATTGGCATGGAGAATTCATATCTTCCAATTACTTTTTAAGGTTAACTGATGAAGAATTTTATCGAACCATGGATATTGAATATCGATCATTGTTTTAGGCACAACAGTGGATTGCGACGAATATTTGGTATTATCTAGCACCATTTTGTCCTCCTCCTTTCAATTCAATTATGGTTTTGTTTGTCTGCCTCGAAATTTTTCATTTACTCACTGGTTCTCGTAGCGTTATTCTCGTATCAAAAAGAAATCTTGCTTTTCGTTTGTTTAATGATCTGGTTTGCTCACTCTCAATGCTAATACAATTGATTTTGCGGAAGAACTCGGTCAAAACGATTCGACATGGTTTTCTCATCGGTGGCTTTTGTATTAGTAGACTAACTATATTATGATGCACTCATTGTTTAACGATAAAAATATTCAAAAATGAAAAATTTCGAGGCAGACAAACAAAACCATAATTGAATTGAAAGGAGGACAAAATGGATCTAGATAATACTAAATATTCGTCGCAATCCTTTGTTGTGCCTAAAACAATGGTCGATATTAATATCCATGTTTCGATAAAATTCTTCATCAATTAACCTTAAAGAATAATTGGAAGATATGAATTCTCCATCATGCCAATTTTTCTATGGTTTGTTATGACATCAATGAAAGTTCTCTCAAATTTATAGAAAAATAAAAGTGGGCGAACTTGACGAAAAAAAAATATTTTTACCTTATTTCGTTGAAAAATACATTAGCAGAATTTTTAACAGTTACGAAACATATACAGAGTGTCCCAAAACTCAACGATAATCTGAGACCGGATGAAAGGCCAAGTTATACCTGTTCTGGGAAAAATACAAAAAAAAATACATATCACTCAGTTCAGCGATAATAGACATTTTTTTAAAAAAAGTTGAAATTCGACACCCTTGGTCGCATTTTCAAGTCCTGTGATCACCAATGTCACAATTTCGCTGTGATTTTTTTAATTTCGTGATTTTCATTAACGATGCTATTAATCGCAACTACAAATTAATGCAAAAAACATTGTTAATTTAATAAAATAAGTTAAGTTTTAGTGAGTCATGGTTCACAAAAATATTGTTACTTAACTTTGACACTTCATTTTGAAAAAAAAATGTACTACACTACCCTTGGCAAGTTATTTCAAAAGATGGCGCATTTAATCAAGATTTCAAAATGGTGCAACACTTGCCACTTTTCTTGCCATTAAAAATTTTATTTCTTATTTTTTTCAAATTGAGCTCATTTTGAACAACTCAACATTAGGAATTTTTGTTACTAAAATTTGTTATTTTTTGTTTCTGGTCTGAAATAAAATTATTATTTTTAGTCAAGAGGTAATTGAGTCAGTTAATGACCAATTTTTATTGTAAAAAACATATGTTTTTTACAATAAAAATTGGTTATTAACTGACTCAATTATCTCTTTACGAAAAATAATAGTTATTTCAAAAGATGGCGCATTTAATCAAGATTTCAAAATGGTGCAACACTTGCCACTTTTCTTGCCATTAAAAATTTTATGTCTTATTTTTTTCAAATTGAGCTCATTTTGAACAACTCAACATTAGGAATTTTTGTTACTAAAATTTGTTATTTTTTGTTTCTGGTCTGAAATAAAATTATTATTTTTAGTAAAGAGGTAATTGAGTCAGTTAATAACCAATTTTTATTGTAAAAAACATATGTTTTTTACAATAACGATGAGTCAGTAATAACAAAAATTCCTAATGTTGAGTTGTTCAAAATGAGCTCAATTTGAAAAAAATAAGAAATAAAATTTTGTATGACAAGAAAAGTGGCAAGTGTTGCACCATTTTGAAATCTTGATTAAATGCGCCATCTTTTGAAATAACTATTATTTTTAGTAAAGAGGTAATTGAGTCAGTTAATAACCAATTTTTATTGTAAAAAACATATGTTTTTTACAATAAAAATTGGTTATTAACTGACTCAATTACCTCTTGACTAAAAATAATAATTTTATTTCAGACCAGAAACAAAAAATAACAAATTTTAGTAACAAAAATTCCTAATGTTGAGTTGTTCAAAATGAGCTCAATTTGAAAAAAATAAGAAATAAAATTTTTAATGGCAAGAAAAGTGGCAAGTGTCGCACCATTTTGAAATCTTGATTAAATGCGCCATCTTTTGAAATAACTTGCCAAGGGTAGTGTAGTACATTTTTTTTTCAAAATGAAGTGTCAAAGTTAAGTAACAATATTTTTGTGAACCATGACTCACTAAAACTTAACTTATTTTATTAAATTAACAATGTTTTTTGCATTAATTTGTAGTTGCGATTAATAGCATCGTTAATGAAGATCACGAAATTAAAAAAAAAAGTAGCGAAATTGTGACATTGGTGATCACAGGACTTGAAAATGCGACCAAGGGTGTCGAATTTCAACTTTTTTTTTTAAATGTCTTATCGCTGAACTGAGTGATATGGATTTTTTTTGGTATTTTTCCCAGAACAGGTATAACTTGGCCTTTCATCCGGTCTCAGATTATCGTTGAGTTTTGGGACACCCTGTATGATTGAAAAGTACATTCGAAAACCTAAATTTTCTTCTTTGACGTTTTTTTTTGTACAATGCATCACTTTTTGAGTATGATGAATCGAAAAAAAAACGAGAAAAATTTCCCGGTATGCAAATACCGTACCTGCCCAAACTGCTGCGCATATTGCGGCGTCGGCGGCGGCGGCTGAGCCACCTGCGGGCGATGTGGCGGCGGCGGCTCGGGTGCCTGCGGGCGGTGTGGGGGCGGCGGCACGTACGCCTGCGGACGATGTTGCGGCTGCGCCCGCCGGCGTGGCCGCCGTTCCACCGCCTGAGCATATGTGCCGTTTCGCGGCTGGACTGTTTGCGGTGGTGGCGCGTGGACCGCTTGCGTCGGTGGCGATGGTGGGCCGATGACCTGCGCCCGCGGCGGTGGCAGGTCGATCTCCTGCACCGGCGGCGGTGGCAGGTCGATCTCCTGCACCGGCGGCGGTGGCAGGTCGATCTCCTGCACCGGCGGCGGTGGCAGGTCGATCTCCTGCACCGGCGGTGGTGGCAGGTCGATCTCCTGCACCGGCGGCGGTGGCGGAGGGGCGCCCGGTAACGGCTCCGGTGGATCGGCTTGGGGAAGCGGTTGCGGCTTCGTTGGTGGGTTGTTAATCTGAAAAATAAGCAAATAATCTAAACAAGCGGAACCAGGAAAAATGATAAATTCTGTGATTTAAAGTACATATTTGTGAATAGACTGACTCATCACGAAGGAAATTTGTTGATTAGCCATTCACTGACAAATTTGCACTTAAGGTAGTACGAGCGCGCAATCTTGTTTTCTATAGATTTTGTTCAAATTTTAACCAGACATTGTTCACATCATTATGCATGTTTGAGTGAAATTTCAGAACAGTCGACTATTTAGATTGGGAGATGATGGGTTTTAAAATTGCAAATTTTATCACTGCAGGGTGTCTGCACTGAAATTTAGACAGAATAATTTTCCGTGAAAAAATGTTTGTCCCCTATAATAAAAAGACATATGCCAACACCACAGGACAGTATTGTTCAATATTTCGAGAAAAAAATAATTATCGTGTTCCTAAAGTTAAAAATGTTGTCATAAAAAAATATTTGCATTATAAATATTAATTTTATATTGTTTATGTTAGCTTCATCAACAAATAAAAGTGTTCGTTCATTCATAAGTAATCAAAAACTTTGTTCGATTAAAAATTACTTCCAAATAAAAATTTGTGTTGCAGTATTATTTTAAATATGCCGCCCAAACTCACGTCATTGGATACGTGGAACGATGCGGTTTGTCTTCTTATTACAGGGGACAAATATTTTTTACGGAAAATTATTTTGTCTAAATTTCAATGCAGACCCTGCAGTGTTAAAAGTTGCCATTTAAAAACCCATTGTCTCCCAATCTAAATAGTCGACTGTTCTGAAATTTCACTCAAACATGCATAATAATATGAATAATGTCTGGTTAAAATTTGAACAAAATCTATAGAAATCAAGATTGCACGTTCGTACTACCTCAAAGCCATCCACTGATGACTCGCACACAAATTTGCTGATTGAGACGATGATGCTTTATATTTTTTTCCAATTTTATATGTCTCAAATGCGTTACTAATAAATTTGGAAAAAAATATTAAGCCTTGTAATGTCAGCCAATTCGTTTATGCGAACCGGATTGGTGATACTATTTTGACACGATAGAGGATTTTGAGTTCAAATTTCTCAACGGAGCTATTCATCGCCAGCGATACGTGCTTGACGATGAACCACTCCACTGACAAATTTGAGCTCATAGAGCATGTTACGTTCAAACTTGTCAACGGAATGGTTTATTGCGAGGGTAGTTATCCTTGGCGATGAATCACTCTGCTGAGAAATTTCAAGTCGTCAAGTCGTCACGCCAAACTTGCCAGCGGTATTCTTTGCTCCCATTTCTCAGCGGAGTGAATCAGAGCCGACGATACGTCCTTCGCTATGAATCACTCCGCTGAGAAATTCGCACTCAAGTATTTTAAGTCCAAACTTGTCAGCGGAATGGTCTATTCACAGCAAAGTGTCCTTGGCCATGAATCACGATGCTAAAGTTTGCATCGTTGGACTGCAATGAATTTAACTTCTTTTGGCAGATTTCGCCTACGGAAGTCCTTCAACCATTTTTTAAGCAATTTTTAATCTTTTAAAATTTTTTAAATTTTTAATTTTTAATCTCAATTTTTATCAACGTTATAAATCTATAAAAAAAAGATCACCTATAGCAATAAAAATATGGAAAATAAAATGTAAAGCGGAACTTTCGTTGCGTTCCAACGATGCAAACTTCCACACCATCATGAATCACTGACCACTAAGAAATTTGGACTTCAAATCCTTGACAGTGTGCAAAACGTAGGACTAATTATAAATGTTGTAAATGAAAAAATTGGCTCAACCTTACTTACCATCTTTTTCGGCCGCCCGACCGGACCTTTCTTCTTTTTAGGATCTAAACAATAAAAACATCGATTTACTTGTATTATACCACATTTAAACAAATACATTCTTAGAAAATATTACTATCGAAGAGCAGAATTATTAATATTAAACATATAAAAACAATTCTTTTGAAATAAACAAAAACACTTACTGCGAGGCATCGTGAACTGTTCTTCGATTCGAAAGAATGTCTATTTGTTTCTTCGATGTCGTTGAACACTCAAGGTAGGCCTGCCAACCCCACATCAAGGCGGTATCGCGCGACACAACGGGTGGTTACAGTCGCATCCGGGGACGGCGCTGCGCTCTCTAAGAGGCGCGCTTTAAAATTCGAAGTTCATTCAAATTACGTGGCTTTAATTACGCGACGCAAAATATGCACCGTTAATTAAGCGACGCAAATTACACAGCGTTAATTAAGCGACGCAAATTACGCACAGTTAATTACGCTCGTCTGGCCTCACCCTTCAGACTCAAAAGTTGAAACGCCATACGCGAGCGTTCATGGAAACGCTGAAACGCGTATCTCAACACGACGTCGTGGCGCGTACTTTGCGAACGCGCCGTCCGGCGCGTTTTGCGAAGAGTTATATTTTGGCGGCATTGTGCGTCACGTGTAATCAACGGTATTGCAGTGGCTTCGTGAATCGTACGTCAAAACCATTGTTGTGATCGACCAAATCATAGTGAAAAGTGCAAGTTATTGTGTTTAGGTGAGAATATAATCGCAAATTGGAGAAACAATCGGTTGCCGCTGGAACGAAGATTTTTCTTCAGAAGTTACAACTGCAGAGAGATCGGATGACCGGCGAAACACCAAGGTAAGGTACATTTTTTAGCCCGCGCAATTTTTTCCAAATTTTTTTCAATTTTCGATTCTTGCTTCGTCATGAATCTTTTCATGCCGAAACAAGAATCGACTGAATTTTAGAAACGGGAAATGCTCGGCGATTGGATGGCCAAATTAGGTTAGAATATACCGAGCGGATAGATTCATGGCCAACGATGATTATTTGGCAATTCGAGCTTCGGCATAAATTGGTCCGTGCTGAACCTATTCGATTCGTGCTTCGGCACGAATCGAATGGAAATTTAGCTTTCGCACGATTCACTTCGGGCCGCCGCACGAATTGCGAAGAAGGCATCCCTGGCAATGAGTTACCCCGCTTCGTATATTTCAAACGAATTTGAAATCGGCAAGAATTTCACGTTCGAATCAGGGTAGAATTTACCAAGGAGAGAGGTTCATCGCCAAGGATGGATTCTTGGCAATTCAGGCTTTGGCACAAATTGGTTCGTGCCGAAGCTAAATCCTAATTCGATGCATGCTTTGGCATAAATTGATTTGAGCTGAAGCTAAGTTCCGATTCGTTTTGGGCTTCCGCACGAACCAAATTAAAATCTAGCTGAAAATGGAATTTAGATTTGCACTATTAGATTCGTGCTGCAGCGTGAATTGCCAAGGAGGCATCCTTGGCGATAGGTCTCTCTGCTCGGTATAGTGCAAGAGAATTCAACCGTGAAATTGAAGCAGAGAGATTCATCCCCAAGGATGCTTCCTTGGTAATTTGTGCTTTGACACAAATTGTTTCGTGCCGAAGTACATATCAAATTGGAATTTCGCTTCGGCACAAACCAATTTGTGCTGAAGCACGGATTACCAAGCAAGCATCCTTAGCAATGAGTCCCTCCGCTCGGTATATTCCAAACGAATTGGAACGAAAATTCAGCCAAAATTTCATGTTTGAGTCAGGATACGATATACCGAGCGGAGAGGTCTAACGCCAAGCATGCAGCTTTGGCAATTCGTGCTGTGGCACAAATTGGTTCGTGCTGAAGCTAAATTCCAATTCGATTCGTGCTTCGGCACGAAACGAATAGACATTTAACTTGAATAGGAATTTAGCTTTGGCACGATTCGATTCATGCTGCAGCATGAATTGCCAAGGAGGCATCCTTAGCCATAAGTCTCTCCGCTCGGTATATTGCAAACGAATTTGAGTAGAGAGATTCATTGCCAAGGACGCTTCCTTGGCAATTCATGCTTCGACAAAAGTCGCCAAGGAAGCATCCTTGGGAATTTATCTCTCCACTCAGTATAGGCATCTGAAGTAACTCTAGTGGCGCAGCCTTTGCGGCGAGTTTTGGCAAAACTTGGATTGGTTTTCGTCCGCTAATGCAGTATAGCGGTCGTGATTTAAATCAGGTGTTTGCTCGAATGACAGTACCGCGTGTGATGTTTACGTTGTAAAAACAGCGTTTCACGTCATATTTGGGATCGTTGACGCGTGTTTGAGGAACAACTTTTCCCATCACAGTTCTTTTCTCACCAGCAACAATTTCGCGAACTTCCGATACATAATGACTATCGAAAGTTTTCTGCCTATATTACAACATCCTTTATATAAAGGCCATAGCCGGGCAAGTAGGGAAAAATTGCCCCCGCATTTTTTCCAGCGTAATTTCGAGTATATTCTGAGGTATAAAAAAACAAATTTTCTGAAAATTTCATGCCCGTCAACGCAATGGTTTTGGAAAAATGATTTTTTTTTAAATATAAAAAAAAATTTTTTTTCCGGAAACGGTACAGTAGATCGATTTCATTTTTTTTTGGTACTTGTCCCAATCAAACGTGTTACGAAATAAAATTATAGAACATCTTGCGAAAGATTAAGGTTTGGAAAAAAAATAATGTTCCTTGTTTTATTATTTTTTACTATAATCCACTTGGGGTACAATAGCGAAAATTTTTTCATATAATCTTTGGGCACCTTATTAGATTATATAATTTTTTCAAAATGATCGGTTTGGTACGCCACCGTGAAAAAAAAGAAACACACTTTATTTATATATTTTAGTTATATAGATATATACCTAAAAGATATCAATAAAGTATGATATGTGACTAAATGATCGACTTGGTATGCCACAGTGAAAAAAAAGAAACACTTTATTGATATATTTTAGTTATATAGATATATAACTAAAATATATCAATAAAGTCTGTTTCTTTTTTTTCACTGTGGCGTACCAAACCGATCATTTTGAAAAAATTATATAATCTAATAAAGTGCCCAAAGATTATATGAAAAAAATTTCGTTAATGTACCCCAAGTGGATTATAGTAAAAAAAAATAAAACAAGGAACATTATTCTTTGTTAAACCTTAATCTTTCGCAAGATGTTCTATAATTTTATTTCGTAACACGTTTGATCGTAACAAGTACCAAAAAAAATCGAATCCATCCACTAAAGCGTTTCCGGAATTTTTATTTTTCTTTAATTAAAAAAAAATTCATTTTTCCATAACCATTGCGTTGACGCGGATGAAATTTTCAGAAAATTTGTTTTTTTTTATACCTCAGAATATACTCCTAATTTCGCTGGAGAAAATGCGGGGGCAATTTTTCCCTACTTACCTCGCTATGGCCTTTCCGATGCAAACAATAATTTAAACAGAAATTTTGTTGTACGACAGAAAAAAATTGTGTGCAGCACAATGTACGCAACAATGTACGCAATTTCATTAACATTTTCTTCGTCATATACCTGTAGATATGCTTTTAGGGCGAAAGGAATTCATGAGGATACATTGAAATCTGCAAGTAATCGTTATTAATTCCATCACTATTTTATTTTATTTACAAGCACATTCCATTCACAATGTGACATCGACAATCGATGATGCTCGCTCAAGCCTAGCTCTTTCGTGTTTGTGCCGGTTTGACTGAACCGCCATGCGCCAATCCAAGTTTTGCCACCGGCAGCCGTTGCGCGGCGCCACCACGAAAGTTACTTCGGAGGCCTACACTTCTAATTCTAAGTGATTCATCGGTGAGGATACTCCCTCAAGGATGAATCACATCGCTGCGGAATTAGAACTTGTAAAGTATTTCAAATCCAAATTTGTTAGCAGAGAGATTCATACGTACATCCTTGGCGATTCGGGCTTTGGCAATGTGAAGTGGCCGAGAATTACATATGGCCAAAATTCGAATTTGATTTGTGCTTCGGCATACATCGATTCGTGTCGAAGCACGAATTGCCGAGGAAGGGTCCTTAGTTAGAAATCTCTTCGCTGACAGATTGAGACGTAAAATGCTTGACCAGTTAAAGTTGCTCAGCGAAGTGATTTAGGGTTAAGAGAGTATCCTTGACAATGAAACACTCAAGTATTTTTAATCCAAATTTATTAGTGGAATGGTTCGTTGCTAAGTAACTACCCTTGGCAATGAATCTATAAGCTGACAAAAATTGGCTTGAAATGCGTGACGAGTTCGAATTTCCTAGCGGAGTGGTTCATAGCCAAAGGATACTTAGTGATGAATTACTTCAGTGAGAAATTTGAAGTCCATAAATTAGAGCTCGGACTATCGGAGTTTTCGCTAATACCGGTGTTATTTCGATATAATCAATTTGTATTACTGGTATACCGGTATTTCGATATGTTCCGATATGTATATGAAACCTTGATTAAAAACGTTAGAAGGTTGAAAGGGGGCGTACATAAATTACGTAACGCAAAATTTCCCAATTTTTGACCCCCCCCCCCCTTACGCAACGGGACCGTAACGCTTCGCTAGAACACCCCTATTATTCCGTTGCGTATAACGGGTGCTTTGTCGTCAATAATAGGGATTTTTTTTCATAGACATAACTAATTATGAAAGGATCGGGTTTTTATACTCATTTTATGAAATATATATTCATCTCGTTTTATACCTATTTTTATGAAAAAATCTTGAAAATTAACCGAGATATATGCCTTCATTTGACCACGAAAATTAAAAATTTCTCTTTATTGTCCCATCGATATCTTTATGGAAGGGTATCTGTAAATTATCGATATCTATACAAATGTAGTTATCGTTATACGTACCCGTTTTTTTTATTTTGGTTTTTTTTTTACAAAATGCCGACAGTTTGGACATTTTTTTCTATTTTCAAGGCCTTCTTTCTGTATCCAAGCAGTCTTTAAAAATAGTCGTCATCAAATGTTAAAAACGCGGAAACGTTAAACCTTCGTCACTGCGATGAAAAAAATATTTTTAATAAAATTGAAAATCGGTCGATAAGTTTTTAAGTATCCGCTCGGACGAGGCGGAAGAAACTAGTTTCAAGAAAAACGCGTTCAAACTTTTATTGCCTGTACTTTATTTATTCTAAATGGGGCCGTCCATAAATTACGTCATTTTAAAATAGGGGGGGGGGGGGGTCCTGTCGTTGGATGACGGTGACGATAATTGGATTATAACGATGGGGGCGATAGGATGATTTCAGGGGGGGGGGGGGTAAAAATCAGCAAAAATCGATGACGTAATTTATGGACGGCCCCAATGATGCCACACCTGTAGGGACTGAGGGCACTAACCGGTTACGCTACCTGCTTTCACTAAAGTAACTATAACTCCGTCAATTTTCGGACTTGTGAATAAGAATGTTGCCAACATATTTTTCAATACATGCACCTTCAAGAATTATAAAAAAAATTCCTTCAAATTTTGCTTGGGCGATGTAGGAAAGCTACTGTGCAAGTTCTTGCACAGTGACTTTCCCCCTTAACTGACATTGCGTATAGAAAGCTGTGAGCTGTCCACGGTAAAATTGCACGCGAGGTTTAAATAAAAAACTTGAACATGCAGAAATTTTGCTATTTCTGGCAGTTTTAAAATCGTGATGTAACGCAAACCTTGACCCCAGCCCCCCCCCCCCCCCCCCGTATGTAGACCGTAACGCCTGGCCGACCCACCCCCACCCACCCGCGATTGCGTTACGTAATTTGCGTACGGCCCTAAAGTAAAGAAGCAAGTTGTAGAAATAATAGTGTATAGCTAAGTAATACTATAGTACTTATTTACCCTTCATTGACACAGTCATATTTGGCCACGATTTGGACCCACTGGGTCAATTTAACCCAGATAGTATTTCATCCATCATAATGTTGCTCTCAAGTAAAGTAGGTGATAATATTTTAAGGCTGTTAGACGTAAGAAAAGAAGTAAAGGTAACTTGAACGGAAATAATAACAATATCAAAGAATATTTTTATCTCTTTTACTCTTATATCGAAATACTTACCGGTATTATTTGAGTGCAATATGTGATTTGTGGTCCGATATTCCAGTTTTTCGATATTATCGAAAAACCAGTATCCATGCTCTACCTCAAATATTTGGCTTCGTTACAACGTAACAAATTTTACTCCATTTTTATTTTTATTATTATGAAATATTATTTCCGGTTGTCTGTAAACGTAATTTTATATTCCATGGGCATCTATCGAGTTATCTATTGTGCCGTCAGCCCTTCGAATTGCAGATTATCTATCCAACCGTTTGCCCTTCAACATCCGGGTTTCATCCGAACCATCGACCAGGTTTATTAGTCCTGCCGTCTGTGCTCCCAATTTCGGGTTTTCTGTTCATCGTCAGCCCTTCAAGTTTTGGGTTATCTATCCAACCGTCTGCCCTTCAACATTCGGGTTATCTAATGACGTTAATTTTGGTCCCTAGCCATCGATCGGGTTATCTGTCCTCGTTATTTTTTGTTCCCTATACATCCATCGGGCCATCTAAGCTACCGTTCGCCTTCAAACTGTCGAGTTATCTGTCATCGTTACTTTTTTTTCCCTATACATCCATCGGGTTCTCTGAACTACCGTCTGCCTTCAAAATATCGGGTTACCTGTCCTCGTTATTTTATGTTCCCTATACATCTATCGGGTTATCTAGCTACCGTCTGCCTTCAAAATGTCGGGTTATCTGTCCTCGTTTCTTTTTTTTCTCTATACATCCAATGGGTTATCTGAACTACCGTAGGCCTTCAAAATATCGGGTTAACTGTCCTCGTTATTTTATGTTCCCTATACATCTATCGGGTTTCGAAACTACCGTCTGCCTCAAAAATATCGGGCTATCTGTCCTTGTTACTTTGTTTTGCCTATACATACATCGGGTTATCTGAACTACCGTCTGCCTTCAAAATATCGGGTTATCTAAACTACCGTCTCCCTTTTGAATATCAGGTTATCTGTCCTCGTTATTTTTTGTTCCCTTTACATCTATCGGGTTATCTAAACTACCGTTTGCTTTTGAAATATCGAGTTATCTGAACTACCGTCTGCCTTCAAAATGTCGGGTTATCTGTCCTCCTTACTTTTTTCCCTATACATCCATCGGGTTATCTGAACTACCGTCTGCCTTCAAACTATCGGGTTATCTGTCCTCGTTATTTTATGTTTCCTATACATCTATCGGGTTATCTAGCTACCGTCTGCCTTGAAAATGTCGGGTTATCTGTCCTCGTTACTTTTTTTTTCTCTATACATCCAACGGGTTTTCTGAACTACTGTCTGCCGTCAAAATATCGGGTTACTTGTCCTCGTTATTTTATGTCCCCTATACATCTATCGGGTTATCTAACTACCGTCTCCCTTTCGAATATCAGGTTATCTGTCCTCGTTATTTTTTGTTCCCTATACATCTATCGGGTTATCTAAACTACCGTCTCCCTTTCGAATATCAGGTTATCTGCCCTCGTTATTTTTTGTTTCCCATACATCTATCGGGTTATCTAGCTATCGTCTGCCTTCAAAATGTCGGGTTATCTGTCCTCGTTACTTTTTTTTTCTCTATACATCCAACGGGTTTTCTGAACTACTGTCTGCCGTCAAAATATCGGGTTACTTGTCCTCGTTATTTTATGTCCCCTATACATCTATCGGGTTATCTAACTACCGTCTCCCTTTCGAATATCAGGTTATCTGTCCTCGTTATTTTATGTTCCCTTTACATCTATCGGGTTATCTAAACTACCGTTTGCTTTTGAAATATCGAGTTATCTGAACTACCGTCTGCCTTCAAAATGTCGGGTTATCTGTCCTCGTTACTTTTTTCCCTATACATCCATCGAGTTATCTGAACTACCGTCTGCCTTCAAATTATCGGGTTATCTGTCCTCGTTATTTTTTGTTCCCTATACATCTATCGGGTTATCTAAACTACCGTTTGCTTTTGAAATATCGGGTTATCTGAAGTACCGTTTGCCTTTCAAATATCGAGTTATCTGTCCTCGTTACTTTTTTGCCTATACATCCATCGGGTTATCTAAACTACCGTCTGCCTTCAAACTATCGGGTTATCTGTCCTCGTTATTTTATGTTTCCTATACATCTATCGGGTTATCGAAAGTACCGCTTTCTTTTGAAATATCGGGTTATCTGAACTACCGTCTGCCTTCAAACTATCGGGTTATCTGTCCTCGTTATTTTATGTTTCCCATACATCTATCGGGTTATCTAGCTATCGTCTGCCTTCAAAATGTCGGGTTATCTGTCCTCGTTACTTTTTTTTTCTCTATACATCCAACGGGTTTTCTGAACTACTGTCTGCCGTCAAAATATCGGGTTACTTGTCCTCGTTATTTTATGTCCCCTATACATCTATCGGGTTATCTAACTACCGTCTCCCTTTCGAATATCAGGTTATCTGCCCTCGTTATTTTTTGTTCCCTATACATCTATCGGGTTATCTAAACTACCGTTTGCGTTTGAAATATCGGGTTATCTGAACTACCGTTTGCCTTTCAAATATCGGGTTATCTGTCCTCGTTACTTTTTGTTCCCTATACATCTATCGGGTTATCTAAACTACCGTCTCACTTTCGAATATCAGGTTATCTGCCCTCGTTATTTTCTGTTCCCTATACATCTATCGCGTTATCTAAACTACTGTCTGTTTTTGAAATATCGGGTTATCTGAACTACCGTTTGCCTTTTAAATATCGGGTTATCTGTCCTCGTTACTTTTTTCCCTATACATCCATCGGGTTATCTGAACTACCGTCTGCCTTCAAACTATCGGGTTATCTGTCCTCGTTATTTTATGTTTCCTATACATCTATCGGGTTATCGAAACTACCATTTGTTTTTGAAATATCGGGTTATCTCAACTACCGTTTGCCTTTCAAATATCGGGTTATCTGTCCTCGTTACTTTTTTCCCTATACATCCATCGGGTTATCTGAACTACCGTCTGCCTTCAAACTATCGGGTTATCTGTCCTCGTTATTTTATGTTTCCTATACATCTATCGGGTTATCGAAACTACCGCTTTCTTTTGAAATATCTGGTTATCTGAACTACCGTTTGCCTTTCAAATATCGGGTTATCTGTCCTTGTTACTTTATTCCCTATACATCCATCGGGTTATCTGAACTACCGTCTGTCTTCAAAATGTCGAGTTATCTGTCCTCGTAATTTTTTGTTCCTTATACATCTATCGGGTTATCTAAACTACCGTCTCCCTTTTGAATATCAGGTTATCTGTCCTCGTTATTTTTTGTTCCCTTTACATCTATCGGGTTATCTAAACTACCGTTTGCTTTTGAAATATCGAGTTATCTGAACTACCGTCTGCCTTCAAAATGTCGGGTTATCTGTCCTCGTTACTTTTTTCCCTATACATCCATAGAGTTATCTGAACTACCGTCTGCCTTCAAACTATCGGGTTATCTGTCCTCGTTATTTTATGTTCCCTTTACATCTATCGGGTTATCTAAACTACCGTTTGCTTTTGAAATATCGAGTTATCTGAACTACCGTCTGCCTTCAAAATGTCGGGTTATCTGTCCTCGTTACTTTTTTCCCTATACATCCATCGAGTTATCTGAACTACCGTCTGCCTTCAAACTATCGGGTTATCTGTCCTCGTTATTTTATGTTCCCTTTACATCTATCGGGTTATCTAAACTACCGTTTGCTTTTGAAATATCGAGTTATCTGAACTACCGTCTGCCTTCAAAATGTCGGGTTATCTGTCCTCGTTACTTTTTTCCCTATACATCCATCGAGTTATCTGAACTACCGTCTGCCTTCAAATTATCGGGTTATCTGTCCTCGTTATTTTTTGTTCCCTATACATCTATCGGGTTATCTAAACTACCGTTTGCTTTTGAAATATCGGGTTATCTGAAGTACCGTTTGCCTTTCAAATATCGAGTTATCTGTCCTCGTTACTTTTTTGCCTATACATCCATCGGGTTATCTAAACTACCGTCTGCCTTCAAACTATCGGGTTATCTGTCCTCGTTATTTTATGTTTCCTATACATCTATCGGGTTATCGAAAGTACCGCTTTCTTTTGAAATATCGGGTTATCTGAACTACCGTTTGCCTTTTAAATATCGGGTTATCTGTCCTCGTTACTTTTTTCCTTATACATCCATAGAGTTATCTGAACTACCGTCTGCCTTCAAACTATCGGGTTATCTGTCCTCGTTATTTTATGTTCCCTTTACATCTATCGGGTTATCTAAACTACCGTTTGCTTTTGAAATATCGAGTTATCTGAACTACCGTCTGCCTTCAAAATGTCCGGTTATCTGTCCTCGTTACTTTTTTCCCTATGCATCCATCGGGTTATCTGAAGTACCGTCTGCCTTCAAACTATCGGGTTATCTGTCCTCGTTACTTTTTTCCCTATACATCCATCGAGTTATCTGAACTACCGTCTGCCTTCAAACTATCGGGTTATCTGTCCTTATTATTTTATGTTTCCCATACATCAATCGGGTTATCTAAACTACCGTTTGCTTTTGAAATATCGGGTTATCTGAACTACCGTTTGCCTTTCAAATATCGGGTTATCTGTCCTCGTTACTTTTTTCCCTATACATCCATCGGGTTATCTGAACTACCGCCTGTCTTTAAAATATCGGGTTACCTGTCCTCGTTATTTTTGTTCCCTATATATTCATCGGGTTATCTAAACTACCGTTATCTTTAGAAATATCGGATTATCTGAACTACCGTCTGCTTTTCAAACATTTCGTAATCTCATTCGCGTAATTTTTGGTTCGCCAGCCGTCGATCGGGTCATCGTTTTCTTGTTATATTAGTAGTTAGTTTATTCAGCATTTTTTTCGTCTCCTGAAACTGTCCTGGTTATACGGTCCCTGTCTGTGAGACGTTTATTTTGCAGTTTAGATTTGGTCCGTTATCATATATTCTTACATCGTTTTCCAGATTCAAGGTACATTTTCTTGTAATTTTTTCAAATGTTGACTAAAGTACCACTTTGTGCCTCAGGAATTAATTATCGACGCAGCCTCATCAAACGCGGGAGAAAATCTTGGAGGAAGGCAGCTCGCCGCTGTCCTACGGTTGCGTGGAAAGGTCTGCTGTTCTTCACCTTGCATAATCTTATTGTATAGAAATATTTTTTTTTTTTTACTAATCATTCTGACGTCGTTTTTCCGACCGTTGATAGATTTTTCTGCTATTTTTTAATTGTAATCGAATTGTCATTTTGTCTGATCGGGATAACACATTAACGGCGCCTCAACGGAACGCGATGGAGGGATTCGCGAAAGGGAGCTGGCACACACCCGTCAAGACGGAAGAGGCCGCAGAATGTTCGCCATCCAGCGTTACATCATATGCTGATAGTCGCCCGTTCTCGAGGACCGCCTCCCCTACCGAGGTTGAGCCATCGACGACAAACAGTTGTTCGCAGGTTCGAGAAGAACCTCTAACAGAGGAGATGGATAGTGAATCCAGTTCCTCGGCCCCCTCACTGATCGAGGAAGCTGTAGAGGCCTGGAACTTCGTGGGTTTGGAAA
The DNA here is from genome assembly GCA_964007375.1 of Ophion obscuratus. Classification (NCBI taxonomy): domain Eukaryota; kingdom Metazoa; phylum Arthropoda; class Insecta; order Hymenoptera; family Ichneumonidae; genus Ophion; species Ophion obscuratus. The sequence continues at coordinate 47,918,346 of OZ023313.1, forward strand.
TTCCGGGCGAGGTGGATCCAAACCCTGTGTGGGACCCATTGAGGCCGTACGTACGTGAACTCACTGCTATGGACTACCTGCATCCAGGATTTTTCAGTGCCTTCGGGACCCAAATTCGTGTACTGACCCATCAAAAAGAGCGAGATTGCCCTATTCTCAAGGGTTTAGGCTGTCTGGTTACGGCCATCGCGGTCCGCGAAATACCGACAGTCAGCGACGCATCAACGCAAACGACCCCCGAAACTATGGAGAGGTCGGAAACGCAGGTCGCAGAACCTCGAACGCGAGAGGTGGGTACGCAGACCACCGAAAGTTTGTGTGGATCAGACCGTCCTGCATCAAGATCGGAGGCTGGCGGCAGTCAACCGGTCAAACGAGCGCGAGTCTCCCGTGAGGAGTGTCCACCAACGGGAAACGTAACCGAGGCGTTAAGGCCTCGGTTGGGGTCGTGTTTCAATTGCGGAGAAACAGGACATTTCCGCCAAACGTGCAATCGCCCGCGGAAAATGACGTGTTACCGTTGCGGACATCCGAACGTAACGGTGCGGACTTGCCCGACCCATGGACCGGAATACCGTTGGCTCGTTGGCAAATCTTTTGGCAATCAATAAGTCAGGTGTGTCACCGATACACTCGACGAATATCGTTGCTGAGGAAAAAGACGTGGATGAAGTCTATTCCTTTATAATGAAAGGTAATTACAACGCCCTTTCGAGAGCGATTTACTAGTAATCGGCCACCTCCGAAGGGAAGCATTATCGGAGAGTAAGATGACGCTCGAACTTCTATCGCTGTGCGTTAAAGTCGGTCTCTAGTGATCTCCATTGCTAGAAAACTCAAACCGCGGCCAACCTACCAAACCATGGTAGAGAGAAATAATACCGAACAAATCCGTTTGAAGAGTAGGCATTGCTTGTCAACTTTTACCACTTTTTTGCAGAGTGAGAGTAGGTCGATCTCGTTGGCTCGAAAACTTGGTCGACCGCAGACAACTTGCCGAATATAAACCATGGCAGAGCGAAAAATACTGAACGTATTCATTTGAACAATAGGCGTTGCTTGTGACATTTTACCACTCTTTTGCAGAGTGAGACTCGGTCAATCTCGTTCACTCTCGAACTTGATCAACCGCGAATAACCTGCCAAAAATAAACCACGGCAGAGAGAAAAATGCTGGACGCGTTTGTTTAAACAATAAACAAATTTTCGAGCGAGCTCGCTCGCTCGAGATGTTGGCTGAGATCGAATTCGTCGACGATAAGCAGCATCGAGATTCCAAATAGTCCTCGAGCTTATTTGTTTAAATTAGTTTAAAAAGTGTGGGAAAATGCAAGTACCCTTTCACAACACGAGTCTCTAGCGAACCCCGTTTGCTAGAAAGTTGAACCGTAATAAAATTTCCACCGATGTCCGTCGTCGACAGAAGAAATCGATTCCAAGCCATTGGTTTAAACAATTCGCGATCGTATAATTGCGCCGCTTTTTCGTAGAGCGAGACTAGCGATCTCTATTGATTGAGAATTTGATCCTCGAAGAACCTGCCAAAGTTGAACCCTGGCAGAGAGAAAAATTCCGGACGCATTTGTTTAAACAATAAACATTGTAAACTTGTACCTCTCTTTTGCAGAGTGAGTCTCGAGCGATCTCGCTCGCTCGAGATTTTGGCAGAGATCGGATTCGTCGACGATAAGCGGCATCGAGATTACAAAAATTCCTCGAGCTTATTTGTTTAAATTAATTGAAAAAGCATGGGAAGTTGCCAGCCCCGTTCCACAATACGAGTCTCTAGCAAACCCCGTTTGCTAGAAAGTTTAACCGTAATGAAATTTCAACCGATGTCCGTTGTCGGAGGAAGAAATCGATTCCAGGCCATTTGTTTAAACAACTCGCGATCGTACAATTTCACCGCTCTTTCGTAGAGCGAGACTAGCCACCTCCATTGATCGATAATTTGATCCTCGGAGAACCTGCCGAAGATTAACCTTGTCAGAGAGAAAAATTCCGGACGCATTTGTTTGAACAATAAACATTGTAAACTTGTACCTCTCTTTTGCAGAGTGAGCGATCTCGCTCGAGCGATCTCGAGCGATCTCGCTCGCTCGAGATTTTGGCAGAGATCCAATTCGTCGACGATAAGCGGCATCGAGATTCCAAATAGTCCTCGAGCTTATTTGTTTACATTAGTTAAAAAAGTGTGGAAAAATGCAAGTACCCTTTCACAACACGAGTCTTTAGCACACCCCGTTTGCTAGAAAGTTGAACCGTAAAAAAATGTCCACCGATGTCCGCTGTCGACGGAAGAAATAGATTACAGGCCATTTGTTTAAACAATTCGCGACCGTATAATTTCGCTTTTCCGCTTTTTCGTAGAGCGAAACTAGCGATCTCTATTGATTGAGAATTTGATCCTCGGAGAACCTGCCGAAGATGAACCCTGGCAGAGAGAAAAATTCCGGACGCATTTGTTTAAATAATAAAGATAGAAAAGTTGTACCTCTCTTTTGCAGAGTGAGTCTCGAGCGATCTCGCTCGCTCGAGATTTACGCAGAGATCGAATTCGTCGACGATAAGCGGCATCGAGATTACAGAAAGTCCTCGAGCTTATTTGTTTAAATTAATTGAATAAGCATGGGAAATTGCCAGCCCCTTTCCACAATACGAGTCTCTAGGAAAGCCCGTTTGCTAGAAAGTTTAACCGTAATGAAATTTCAACCGATGTCCGTTGTCGACGGAAGAAATCGCTTCCAGGCCATTTGTTTAAACTACTCGCGACCGCACAATTTCACCGCTCTTTTGTAGAGCGTGACTAGCCACCTCCATTGATCGGTAATTTGATACTCGGAGAACCTGCCAAAGATAAACCCTGGCAGAGAAAAATGGCAGACACATTATTTGTGCAAACAACAAACAATGTAAAATTATACCTCTGTTTTGCAGAGTGAGCCTCGAGCGATCTCGCTCGCTCGAGATTTTGGTCGAGATCGAATTCGTCGACGATATAGAACTGTCGCTGAAAAAAAACCCGGAATCGGAGAAAATTAGAAGGAGGCTAGTTTTTTGACAGGTGATTTTGTGGGTGCCGCTGGTGCTAAATCCAAGTTTGCCTAAAAATCGGGGTGTAGGGTTCTTTTTTAGGGGATGAAAGGAGATGGGGGTGGATTAATGCCAAACTACAACCCCTACGAGGTCGGCGCCGTGAGACAAAATGTTCAGAAAAATCCGGGCTTTAGTATTGTCCGCAGCGCCGAAGTCGTGGAAGTTCATTTTGAGGGTGAAAAAGTGGGGTGAAATTTTGAAAAATCGATTTTAATTCAATAACTCTTTAGAAAAAAATCGTACGCTTTTTGTTCGAATGGGAACGTTTTAGCCCTTGAAAAGACGCGTCTATCGAGTATTCGATCATCACTCTCCGATAATATCTTCACCCCCAGAAAATGGTTAAAAAACCAAAAAAAAAAAATAGTTTATTGAATAACTCAAAAACAATCGGTTTTTCGAGTATGGTTCAAATGTACGAAATGTAGAGAATAATTTTCTCCATATTTTCGTTGCTATGGACCACCCTTGAATTTTGATTTTCCAACCCCTCTCGGGGGTTGAACATTCAAAATGAAATTCTGGGTAAACTATTGATGGCACGAATTCGCCGCCGTGGAAGAATTTGTAGCTTGTACCCTCAGCTACATTTTTGTCCACAGCGCCAAACTCGTATCTTTTTCGTTTCGGTCAATAGTTTTCCCAGAATTTCATTTAGCATTTTCAACCCCTGAGAGGGATTCGAAAAAGCAAAATTCAAAAGTTGTGCATCCCCTAAAAAAATACCCCCCGATTTTTGGGTAAACTTGGTTTTAGCACACACGGCACCTACAAAATCACCTGTCAAAAAACTAGCCTTCTTCTAATTTTTTCCGATTCCAATATACAGCACGACTGTACTAATAAGCGGCATCGAGATTACAAATAGTGCTCGCGCTTATTTGTTTAAAGCAATTTAAAGGCGATCTGCCACACGGCTTTGACCACTTCAAAACTTTAAAATGGGAATTCTCTCGAACAGTAAAACCAATTGGAATGAAATTTGTTGCGTGCATGCTGGTTCCGAGAGCATGGTTCTCGATATTTTCGAAAATTTTGAGGTTTACAGTTTGTGGTCACCATGCGAAAAACTGAATTATTAACCCTTGCATCGCATTTTCGGTAATTTGGCGAGAATCAAGCTCTCGTCCGTCTAAAAACACACATTTTAAGCTTTGTTTCACCAGTTCCCATGAGTAAATGGCGGAGAAAGGTCATTTTGAAATTTTGTACATAAATGTAGCAAAAAATGCCTAACAAAGCTCAAAATATTATTTACCGAAGCGAAACGTTAGTTAATCTGTTTTCGTACTAGCAGCGCGCAGCGCGCATCGTGCGATTTTTAACGACCGCGCCCGCATCCTCGTAGAACAATTTGTTTCTTTGACAGGTCGGAAGCAGCGGCTATAACCTCGCACATTCGTTCGAAATATATTTTATGTGTAATAGCTGTGTGATAGAGTAGATTGTTTTTCATCGCGTTTGTTTCGTGAGATTTTCGCCGAATTTTTCGTACGAAAGGAATCGTATCTTCTCGAATCGAAACGAGCCTGGTGGTCGAGGGCGAGAAGACTCCTTAGGACGCCGGCAAAATACCAACGAAGAATCCCGACAACCAGCAGCCCGACAAAAAGAATAATAATCAACGAGAAAATCGCCGCGGCCGATGACAAGGAACAGACGATCGAGGAAAACGATGACAGCGAGAAACCGAAGGAGAACCGCGAGGAAAGAAGACCGGAAATCGAGGTACATGCGTTTTATTATACTCAACGGTTTCGGGGGTATCAAGGGTGTAAGGGGTTGAGGAGACCTGAGACTCAACTCGCTGAGGGTGAAGTGCTTATCTGGGTCAAAGCATGTGGCCTCAATGTCCAGGACGACGGGGAGTCATCGATTCTCCACCGAAAACTCTGTTCAACATGGGCTTCGAGTACGCTGGTGATATCGAGGCCGTTGATGAGGCAGCTGAAAACTTGAAAGGGACCGACCAAATCGGCGCTCTGCCCGATCCCAAAGCCTGGTCGGAGCTCAACATGGTTCCGGCTTACTCGCCCTTTTTGCCCTACCAGTCAGTATTTGATACTTGAATTCAGCATCTATCACCAAGAATTACACCCGGCATAACTCCTCTGATCCACACCGCCGGCGGTGGTGTGGGCTAGGCAGTCGTTCAAGTGCCAAAGACAAGTGCAGCGACATGATCTTTGGTTTTTGCAGCAAAATCTAAATACGAGGAGCTCAAGTCGACCGGCACGATTGATTATCTCCTCGAGCGTGGAAGCAATTACAGAAATGAACTGAGGAAAATAGCCCCGGAGGGCGTTGACATTATTGTCGATTGAGTGTGACAACGAGTGCAACAGAGGATGTGCCCTCCTAAAGCCCATGGGAAAATATATTCTCTATGGCTCGGGCAACGTCGTGATCAGCGCAACGCAGAGTTTCTTCGCCGTTCCTTGGTGGACTATGGACAAAATATTTCCGATGAAACTTTTCGAGGAGAAGAAGCCACTGTCCGGGCTGAATCTCCGTCGTCTGATGCATCAGCACCGTACCCATGCCTTCGTGAGGCGAGCGGTGGATAAAGAGTTTAAAAATCGTGATCGAGGTATTTGTTTAAATTTATTAAAACGGATGGTAAGAGGTCACCACCTTTCCACAGGGCAAGTCTTTAGCAACTCGAAAACCCTAAATTAGAATTGTTGTAAGAAATTATTGAAAACTTTCAATTTTGGGAAAGTCAGCATTTTATTTCAAATTCGTTCAGGTCAAAATGACGCAGTGTGTCAAGGAAGGAGGACTCCACCGTAACTGCCCATTTTCGACCGTTTTCTTTGGATTTTTTTAAAGAGAGCAATAAAATGCATCATTTGAAGAACTTTTCGGCTTTATTAGGTATATATTGAAGTATGTAAAAATAGTTTATTTGTCGAAAGAATAGAAAATCGCGGTGCACGAGTTGCTATAGCACTAGTGGTTTTCAGTCAACCCTGTCCATGCTGTTTGCATCGTTGGAACGATGCAAATGGAACGATACATCGTGGAAGTTTGCATCGTTGGATCGCAACGAAAGCTCTTGCTCACATTTTATTTTTTATATTTTTATTGTTATAGAAATTCTTTTTTTTTTAAGATTCATATTGTAGATCGCTAAATAAACAAAAAAACGGTTAGTAGATTTTTGTAAGCAAAGTTTGCCGAAATAAATTAAAGGAGCACACAAATATTAATTTTCGTTGCGTTCCAACGCGGAACGCAGTAGAAGTATCGTAAATGTAATCCTGGAACTAAGAGTGAAATATTTTCGTTAATTTCCTTAGTTTTAGAAGTCAAGTACGGGGAGAAATTTCAAAATAATTATTAAAAAAATTAGTAACGAGTTTGAAAAAAAGTTCGTGTTTTCGACCATAATTTTTATATACTACTCCAAAACATTAAAGGAATAGAAAATTTCTTCATTTATTTGAGTGTTTTTTTGAAGCGCTGTATCTATGTGAAAAATGGTCGCATCCAGATAAAAAAAAAGCCTTTGAAACTTCAAAGTTTTAGTTTCGCGAACTCTTGGCAACATTTTTTTGTGAACTGCGGTTATCACGCAATGATAAGAAATAGCGGAGGAAAAAATTTCCAAAATTATTTGTTTTTTTTTGTCAAGGGTTCGCGGGATAGGTCATTTTTTTTCACGTAACTCAATGTATAGGTCAGTTAGCTTGTTGATTCAGCTTTAATTTGGTTTTTTGTCTCTACGTTAATTTTTTTGCTGCTATATCCGACTTCAAATGAAAAAGATCCTTTTGTCTTTGATCATCGATCTCTCAACAACCAATGATCGTAACGGGAATTATAGGGCAGCTTTGAAAACTTGAATAAATTTCCTACCAACTCTTTTTGTTGATCTTTGAGAAAAACATTTTTTCACCCTTACCATTAATTTGAAAAACGGACAAAAAGTGACTTTTTATCGTTTGTTAGTAAATCTACTACTACTTTACAAATATTGATGGAAAGACTAATGTTGCCGCGTTTTTTTTTTCAGCGTAATGTAGCCCCAATAGCCCTAATAATTTTCAAATGGATCCATCGAACCGTTTTTCGGACTGATTGATTAATGTTTTACAGAACAATGAAAGGCACAAGTGTATTGTTTCTAAACATCGTGTAATCATCATCAAAATGGAAAAACCACTTGTCTTCGACTTTTTTCACAACTTTGCACTAGTTTCTTGTTAAATTTAAGGAAAAAAAAAATTTAATTTAAAAAAAAATATTTCTTTTAGCTTTGTAAAACATTTCAGGAAACAATACTGACTCATTTTTTACCCGATTGGGCTATTGCGCACTATAATTTCACTCATGTTTAATTGCATTAATTAAACGTTGCTAACCCCAAGCTGTATTCAATAGTCGATCTGAGAACATTTATGCGATTAACTCTTGATATTTTCTACGAAGGTTATTAGGGTTCCAGGAAACAGTTTTTTTTTTCAAACTAGGCATGAACAAAAATTGAAAAAAGTTAGTTTACAAAAACTTTAAATTCATTTTTTTTCCATAACGCAGAAAAAAATTACCAAATAAAATATTAGTCAAAAATACTGTTAATTGGTTATTTCTTAAAAAAGAGATCAGTTTTGAAAAAAAGTGTTTTATTTGTAACCTTCGCGGAAAATACCGAGAATTAATCTCATACAAGTTCTCAGATCGACTAGTGAATACAGCTTGGGGGTATCAACTTTTAATTAATGCAATTAAAGATGAGTGAAATTATGGTCGAATCGTGTAAAAAATGAGTCAGTATCGTTTCCTGAAATGTTTTACAAATTTAAAAAGAAAAAAAATTGAACATTTTTCGAATTTTTTTTCTTGAATTTAACAAGCAACTAGTAGTCTAGGAGCCCACGACACTAAACCTGTCATGATAGGTCTCCCAAAGTTTATACATATAATTCGTCATGTTATTCATAGGGGAACATAAAATGGCCCTGCTGTCATGTCTGGGACCGGTCAACGCTAAAAAAATTCATAAAAAATAATAATTTTTCCACGTTTCTGACATGTTAAGTCTCCCGTATTCTGATTGTTCCTTGAGACAGGGGAGGGGTAGGACTATAGGAAAAGGCAGTGCTGTCAGCCCCCCTGATAAGCCGTATCAGTTACTGCCAAGGGATAAGCGACACCTCGCACCCAGGTGTCTATCATCATCGACCTTCTTAAAAAACCAGAGCTTATCTGAAAGATCATCAATTTATGTGTAAGAAAAACTACTACTGCCCTTTCCAAACAGTGGAGAAAATGGCGGCAGCAGCGTTTGAAAGTCGCCCTCCGCGCAACCGAATTTGGCGTTTCAATTCGGTTTTATCAGCAATCACCCGGTTCTTTTCTATTTGTATTATTGAAATACGCTTCCCACTATCACGAACAATTAATTTTAGGTGTCGTTGATTGTTTAAATTAATGAAATCGCATATTTTATGTGATATTTTTCGATTTTTCCGCCGTTTTCATTGTGTTTTTAAATACTTTTTTATGTCTTTCGTTACATTTCAAAGTAAGTTAGTGTTCTTCGGTGAAAAAATACTAGGTGTCATTGTTTCAACGAATAAGATTCTATAAATTAGTCCAAAGTCGGCGATTTTTCAGCCGTTTTTTGGTCATTTATCATTTCTCGTGGCCCGTACGAATCTCTTCCGCTTTATATTTTCAAATAAAGGCTACCTGAAGCATGAAGATTTTTTGGCTATATATTTTAAGCAGAAATCGTGTCTTCGACCCTACATTGTAAGACTACGGCTGTGCTATTCAAAACGGTCATAATAAAATGGGGCTAGACGTAATACCTGCTCAGTCTCGTTTCAGAAGCCATCAGTAACGGTCGTGTCGCTGTCCGTTTTTTAAATCTTATATCTAAAATGCGTTGTTTTATTTGGAAAAAATGTGGCGATGTTATGAAATTTACCCAGAGTACATTAGACCAATGTCTAACTATAGTCGCATACCGGAGAAAGAAACGTTTCGAATACGGCGACCCATCATAGACTCGTCAGAATAGTGTAAATTTTCGTTATCATCATGGGTGCTACAGAAAATGTTCTGTTTTGAAACAAAAATACCAAGAAGAACCGGAAGCGTTGCTTCCTTCGAATGAAAGTGTGAGTATACTCACATTTTTTATGCTTACACTTTCATTCGAAGGAAACAGCGCTTCCCGTTCTTCTTGGTGTTTTTGTTTCAAAACAGAACATTTTCTGTAGCACCCATAGTGATAACCAAAATTTAGACTATTCTCACGAGTCAATGATGACTCGCCGTATTCGAAATGATTCTTTTTCCGGTACACGACAATAGTTAGACATTGATCTAATGTACTCTCGGTAAATTTCGTAACATCGCCAGATTCTTTCCAAATAAAACAACGCATTTTAGATAGATGTAAGATTTTAAAAACGGACAGTGACACGACCGTTACTGATGGCTTCTGAAACGAGACTGAGCAGGTATAACGTCTCTAGACCCTTAGGCCCCCGCCCCCTTTTATTCCGACCGTTTTGAATAGCACAGTCGAAGTCTTACAATGTAGGGTCGAAGACTCGATTTCTGCTAAAAATGTATAGCTGAAAAATCTTCATGTTTCAGGTAGTCTTTATTTACAAATATAAAGCGGAAGAGATTCGTACGGGCCACGAGAAATGATAAATGACCAAAAAGCGGCTGAAAAATCCCCGACTTTGGAATATTTTTTAGAATCTTCTTCGTTGCAACAACGACACCTAATATTTTTTCACCGAAGAAAACTAATTTACTTTGAAATGTAACGAAAGACATAAGAAAGTATAAAAAAAACACAATGAACACGGCTGCAAAATCGAAAAATATCACATAAAATATGCGATTCCATGTGTTTAAACAATGTACGACACGCAAAGTTCATTGTTCATGATAGTGGTAGGCGTATTTCAATAATACAAATTGAAAAGAACCGGGCGATTGCTGATAAAACCGAATTGAAATGCCAAATTCGGTTGCGCAGAGGGCGACTTTCAAACGCTGCTGCCGCCATTTTGTCCACTGTTTGGAAAAGGCAGCAGTGGCGTTTCTTACATAAAAATTGATGATCTTTCAGATAAGCTTTGGTTTTTTGAGGAGGTCGATGATGATAGACACCTGGATGCGAGGTGTCGCTTGTGGGCTCCCCTACTATAGAGCAAAGTTGTGAAAAAAGTCGAAGAAAATTCGTTTTTCCATTCTGATGATGATTACACGATGTTTAGGACCAATACACTTCTTCCTTTGTTTTGTAAAACTTTGATAAATCGATCGGAAAAAATGGTTCGATGGATCGAATTGAAAATGTACAGGGCTATTGGGGGTACATTAAGCAGAAGAACGACCGGGCAACATTAGTATTTCCACCAATATTTGCAAAGTAGTAGTACATTTACTGAAAAACTATAAAAAGTAATTTTTTGTCCTTTTTCAAATTAATATTAATGGTGCAGAAAATGTTTTTTTTTTTTTTCTAAAAAATCAACGAAAGAGTCGTGCAGGAAATTTATTTAAGTTTTTCAAAGCTGCCCGTGCGATCATTGGATGCTGAGATATTGAAGATCGAAGACAGGATCTTCTTACATTTAAAGTCGGATATCTTAGCAAAACATTGACGTAGAGAGACAAAAGAACCAAATTGAAGCTGAATAAACAAGCTAACTGACCTATACATGGATTTAACAGAAAAAAAAAACAAAAAAATTTGGAAACCAATTTTCTCTCACTATTTTTTATTATTCCGCGATAACAGGAGCTCACAAATTTGTTTTGCCCACAGATCTCGAAACTAGAAACTTGAAGCTTCATAATGCTTTTTATCATCTCGATGCGACCATTCTTTACATTGATACGGCGCTTAAAAACACTTTGAAAAATTGAAGAAATTGGATTGGTCGAGGGGACGAAAATTGTTCGAGTTGTGCTGCGTCCCGATTTCGAAAACGTGATTTGGAGAAAAATGTGTGTCAAGTCAACGTTTAGACGATAGAGCTGAAGAAGTTTTGTTTCCGTAATCTAATGCCACCTTTTGGTCGGAAATAAAACTATTTTTTGTCGGTGAATTTGTCCCCATAGATTACAAGAATAGGCTTACAAGAATTGAGAATTGTGACTACCGCCATGGCATCGCCGAAGACGTTCTTCAGCGCCGGAGACTCCCCTAAAAAAATAGTTCGAAAACCACTTCAAAACTGTTTTTTTCGGCTTTAAACGAATATTCATAATATTTTTTGAGGTTATAAGGATTTTTTAAGTGTGTCCAAAAAAATGATTTTTCGAAAATTTTCCATCGATGACCTCCTTTAAACAATTCGCGGTCGTAAAATTTCACCGCTCTTCTGTAGAGCGAGACTCCTGCGATCGTTATTGCTAGAAAATTCGATCCTTGGAGGAACCTGCCGAAGATAAATCCCGGCAGAGAGAAAAAATGCTTAACGTATTTATTTTAGCAATAATTATAAAATTTCACCACTTTTTCACGAAGTGAGACTCGGTCGATCTCGTTCGCTCGCGAATTTGGTCGGCCGCAGACAACCTGCCAAAAAAAATCATGGCAGAGAGAAAAATTCCGAACGCATTTGTTTAAACAATGCGCATTGTAAAATTTTACAACTCTTTTATAGAGTAAGTCTCGAGCGATCTCGCTCGCTCGAGATTTCAGCAGAGACCGAACTTGTCGACGATAAGCAGCGTCGAGATTCAAAATAGGCCTTGAGCTCATTTGTTTAAATTAATTAAAAAAGGATGGGAGAATGTCAGCACCCTTCCACAATACGAGTCTCTGGCAAACATCCCGTTTGCTAGAAAGTTCAATCGTAATGGAATTTACACCGATGACCGTCGTCGACAAAAGAAATCGATTTAAGGCCATTTGTTTAAACAATTGGCGATCGAAAAATTTCTATTTTTATATAAATAAAACTATTTATATAACGAAAATAAAACTATTTTTAGTCGGTGAATTTGTCCCCATAGATAATAGGCTTACAAGAATTGAGAATTGCGACTACCGTCATGGCATCGCCGAAGACGCTCTTCAGCGCCGAAGACTCCCCTAAAAAAATAGTTCGAAAACCATGTCAAAACTCTTTTTTTTCGGCTTTAAACGAATATTCTTAATATTTTTGAGGTTATAAGGATTTTTTAAGTGTGTCAAAAAAAATGATTTTTCGAAAATTTTCCATCGATGACCTTCTTTAAACAATTCGCGATCGTAAAATTTCACCGCTTTTCTGTAGAGCGAGACTCCTGCGATCGTTATTGCTAAAAAATTCGATCCTTGGAGGAACCTGCCGAAGATAAATCCCGGCAGAGAGAAAAAAATGCTTTACGTATTTATTTTAGCAATAATTATAAAATTTCACCACTTTTTCGCAAAGTGAGACTCGGTCGATCTCGTTCGCTCGCGAATTTGGTCGGCCGCAGACAACCTGCCAAAAAAAATCATGGCAGAGAGGAAAATTCCGAACGCATTTGTTTAAACAATGCGCATTGTAAAATTTTACAACTCTTTTGTAGAGTAAATCTCGAGCGATCTCGCTCGAACGATCTCGCTCTCTCTACATGCGGCGGGCGTAGCGACATACACACACACGCGCGCGCGCTTAGGATTGTCGCCTTTTCTCCCCGCACCCGGCCGGCGTAGCGCAGGTACACACTCACACACAAGACACACACGTGCGCGCTTAGCGATCATCGTCTTCTCTTCGCACGCGGCCGGCGCGGCGTATCGAACACACACACACACACGTGGGCGCCTAGCGATCGTCGACTACGCGCCGGCGTATCGAACACACATACGCGCGCGCCTAGCGAACGTCGACTACGCGGCTAGCGTATCGAACACACACGCGCGCGCCTAGCAAACGTCGAATACGCGGCCGGCGTATCGACACACACACACACACACGCGCGCGCCTAGCGATCGTCGACTACGCGGCCTCGACTCTTCGTCCCAGTGCGAAGTATCGGGGCCAAATTCGCGAGCGTTGCGCCATCCGTCGGTAGTCAGTCGTAGCTAAAAACTGCGAGATCTGCGCTACCGACGTAACGAGAGGCCGCGTCGAAATTTCCTGGCGTGTGGCACATGGCCTTAAAGCAACTGAATGTTGCTTCTTAATACTTTTTAAGTGTCTGTTGTTGAAGTTGTTGAAGTTGTCTGAAAACGTAATTATTACTGCGAAGCTAGTTTGCAAGAATGAATTGTGATACTGTTATTAAATGTTCTGTTTTATTCAATAATTTCATCCATAATGTACGATATTAATAACGTAATCATTTATTTTCAACTATGAACAAAAATTGTAACGGGTCACCCCTAATTACATAAAATTCATTTGGATTCGGGAATCGACTAGGGAGCAAATTAATTTTTTTTATCGCATACAAGAAAACATATTTTTATTATAATTTCTATTCCTTGATTCGTGTACATCCATATCTGTTTGTATATTGGTGTGGGTGTCTTTACAGTGATTCCGTTTTGTGCGCGTTTTGATGATTGTATGTGTGTTTGTGTATGCGTGTGGTGTCGCTCTTGCCGCAGATACCCTGATGGGTGTTTATGTGTATTGTGTACGGTCTTCGTGTGTTGTGTCGCAATGTTCGGCTCGACGCCTATAGGTGTACGATTTGCTTGCTTATGTTTGTTTGTATATGTGTCGCTCGCAGCCGCGCTTACATGTTTCGGGTATTTTAAAAGCACAATTCCACAAAAATAAATCAACCCCTTTTGGTTTTTAACAAACCAATACTCGTACTACATGAGTAGTTCGTATGCAGACCATAACGTTGTGACGTCACAGCGCGCTCGGGTAATGATTTTGTCACCTTTTAAATGTAAGATAATTTATAGGCATTTCCACATCAAAATTAAAGTAAAGGAATTGTTATGAAGGTAAATATTGAAAAATATTTACTGTCAGGGGCATTTTCGAATTAAAAAAAAAATACGGGTTATTAAAAAAATCTTTCTACGTCGATCTTCAAGGGAGATATTAAAATAGTCATCTAGTCGCGCGAACAAAGCCGCGGGGTAAGATGCAGTGCCCCCACCACGCCACCCGGTCGCAACGACGCCGGCGTTCGCCGTTTACGTGCATAAGCGATCAAATACAATTATAATCTGTTATGAAATAATGCTCGGTACGGTTTGTACGATATTGAATGTTATACCTAACATTTGCTAATGCTCACGAACTTGAATTTTTCAAAAATGTTTATTACAACAATTACAAACCGAAGAAACGTAAAAATGACTGTACCTCAACTTGTACCAAAGATGTTGAGACTTTTCTTTTCCTAATTGCGCGTCTCGCAAAGATCTATAAGACCCTTAAAGAATATTTGAAGCAATTAAAACATTTATGGCGTTACTTCTATTTGTTTATAAGCAGAAATTTTATATCCTCGAAAAACATGTCTTTTAAAAATAATTTTCTTAAGTTAAATCCTGAATGTTCGAGTTGAAAACAGCTATCCTAAATTTTTTGAAACGCCTAATCAACACAAATCGATTATTATCGCTAAACTATATTACATAGCTGAATAAAACTTGCAGATATATTTTGACAATCAGTTCTAGTAGGTGATAAACGAGTTTCAGAATAATACGTTAAGGCCTTATATACAGTAAATTAAACACAGTTGATGTGTTAACGGAGTTATGTAAATTAAAGATTATATGTCTCAAATTTGAGCGCCCCAAGCTTTTACTTATAATCATATAAAGGTAACTTGGTGATAAAATAATTTTCTACTCTTCAGTTTAGTTTTTAAATGTTTTTTGCGACCGCTTAGTGAAACATGTATTCCTACGTTAATCGACCCAGGCAATCCGAATTTCTAGGAATTTTAACTATTAACAGTGACGAAAAGGGTTAAAAACCGAAAAATATGCATTATTTCGAGAACGAAGAGAAAATCGCAAAAAAAATCGAACAAAAGTTGTAGAATGGAGGATTTTACCTCGTAGGTGTCTACGATTCTTTTTTCTCTATCTCCAATAGTTTAGCCGTAAATTTAAAAAAAAAAATTCACACCAATACTATAAGCGCGCGAGTGTCGAAATCGAGGAGATTGAAGACCATTGGTACCTAACCGCTCCTTCCTCTCTGGCCGGCGCACTGCACGTGCTTGTATTAGGCCGACGGTCTCTGAAAGTGGAACGGGTATTATATCTTCGGCAGCCTAGTATGTATAGCTAAGCTGTCGGATTGTAAAGACTCCGCTACCGGCTATATTTCCTTTCTCACGAAATCCATCGGGACTATGTTTTTCACCTAACAGCTCTCCGTCTCTTCGCTACGGACTGAACCAGAAAATGAGCGATAGGATAGGTTTTTTATTTTCCTGATCTTCAATTAACATTTTAATGAACAATAAATGACATTTATTATCTTATTAATTTTAATAATTATATCATTCTTATTTTTATTTTATGCACGTATTATTCTTTTTTTAGGCTTATGAAAAAACGAACTTAAAAACTAAACTATTTTATAAAGTTTTAATATTAACAATATAAATCATTTATTCATAACTTTAATTATCACTTCATGAAATTTATGAATGTTAAATCATTGAATTATCCAACATTTTTAGTTAAAAAAAACTATTAATCTTCAAAATAAAAAATAAACATTTACTTTTAAATCTCAATAATGTTATAGCAAAGAATTAATCTTTTAAATGAATTTACAATTTATTACTTAAATGGGATACATTACTTCACATTTTATAAGTAATATATCTTCAAATTTGCAATAATTAGAATAGAATAGAATCTTCATTAAGTTTATCAATTCGTATAGAATTCGCCAAACATGGGTACTTAATTAGTAATTATGTATTATATAATTCCATCATTGTATCATGTATAGAATATTCTTCGAGTTAATTTAACTTTCTTCCCCCAACGATTTTTGGATCTAAATGGAATACGTCGACGCTATTCTGATTATCCTGATTCATATTTAACTTAAAATATTTTTTCGTTTATAGGATCTTTAATTTCAATATTAAAAATTATATATATTTTATTTTTCTAATATAAGAACGAATATCACCTCAACGATAAAATCTTTTTTCAATGTATACAATTTCTTCAATTGAATGATTAAGAATATGTTACCCCCCATTAAATCATAGATTTAAATTCATTTAATATATTATAATTAATTCACTCTAAATTAATGAAATTTCTACCTACTCAATTATTAATATACAAGATGCTAATTCACCATTTATAGAAAACTTAAAACAAATTTATAATCATTCATTAATAATGTTGTTGCTAATTACGATTATAATTGTTGATATTATTTTTCCTCATTAATTAATAATTTGAATAATAAGTTTATTCAATAAAATCAAAATATTGAAATTGTTTGAACATTAAACCCGATATTAATTTTAATTTATCTAGCTATTCTTTCATTAAACGTTTTATATTTAACAGATGAAATTTATATATCAACTCTAACAATTAAATCTATTGGACATCAATGTTACTCATCTTATGAATATGCAGATTTTAATCAAATTCAATTTTATTTATTTATAATTAAAAATAATGTTATGAACATCAATAACTTCCGTTTATTAGATGTAGATAATAATAACATAACATATAATTTATTCCAAAGTATGCCCTCGTTGGGCTTTTACAGGGTTTCTTAAAATTATGGCATAACTTATAACAATGTTTTCCGCACAAAATTGGGCCTGCCTCGTTGCGTTTCTTCCGCGGCCCTCTAGCAATTCCCTACTGGCCATTCGCTACTTTCTCGAAGTGTTGATGTAGATAATAATATAATTATTCCATATAAAAATCAAATTCGTATATTAATTAATTCTTCAGATGTAATTCATGCCTGAACTGTTCCATCATTAGGTGTAAAAATTGATTCTGTCCCTGGCCGAAGTAATCAAACTTTGATTAATATAAATCTATCTGGATTATATCATGGACAATGTTCTGAAATGTGTGGTATAACTCATACATTTACACCTATTGCAATTGAAAGAACTAATCATGAAAATTGTGTACAATGAGTTATTTCTTATCCATTTTCATTGGATGACTGAATTTAAAGTTTTGATCTCTAAAGCAATATATAGTGATTAAAATTACTTCTAATGAAAGAAATAAGTTAAAGTATAACATTAAAATGTCATTTTTAAATTATTAAAATTAATATTTTTTATATTCCACAAGTATCACTATACAATTGATTTACTTTGAATATAATTTTATTTAGATTGAAAAAAATATTAATTCGTATAATAATAAAAATTAGAAAAAATGTATCTTAAAATGATAAGAAATTTATTTTCTATTTTGTATTCTAATACCAATTCAATAGTTGATTTAAATTGAATTTCTTCTATTCAAATTTTGTTATTATTCCTATATTATTTCGAATACTTTATTCTCGATTAATTATTGTTTTTGAATAACTTTATTCAAAGAATCAAAAATTATTTTATTGAATAAATTTATTTGTTTTAATAAAATTGAGTTCACCATTTTATTTATATTAATTTTAAGAAATAATTTTATATATTTTTTCACAGGTCCCATATATTTTTACAGGTTCAAGACATTTGATTTATTTAATTGATATTTCCCTCCCATTTTAATTTGGTTTAATAGTTTTCCTTTGATAAAACAGTACAAACTTTGCATTTGCGCATGTAATCCCCCAAAAGACCCCGTTTCTTTTAATACCTTCTATGGTTTTAATTGAAACTAGAAATATTATTTGTCCTTTAAATTGATAAATTCGATGAACAGCAAATATATTTGCAGGATATTTACTTTTAACTTGAATAAAAGAATCAGCTATTTCATCAATAATAATTTTATGAAATGTTATTATTTTAACACAAATTATATTATCAATATTAGAATTTAGAGTTTCTATCATTCTCACAACCATCCTTTCCATATAGGCGTTTCCACTAATAGAGCTTGACCTTTAAAAAAGGTACTTTTCTGTACGTCGTTTCAACCAAATACTCTATTCTCGCTCTTTTTATTTCAGTCTACGAAATATTAGCAGGTAACGAATTCGTTATTTTCTATGCCCTGCCTAACATAACCCCGTAGAAGTCACCCCATTGGTCCCGGGGACTCTCGAGCCGAGTTGCAAGTTGGCGCGCCGCGCCGGCGAGAGGTGAAGCCGCTGACGTACCTCTGGGCTGCCGAAAATACCCGATCGAACGTAGGGGACCCCCGAACGAAGCGCCGTAGCGGCCGCGCGAGAGCGAGAGAGAGAGGAGGTACCAGCGATGCTCATACCTCTCGATTTCGTCACGTCAGTGTGCCGCGCGCGTTGTTAGTATTGGTGTGAATTTGTTTTTCAATTTGACGGCTAAACTATTGGAGATAGAGAAAAAAACATCGTATACACCTACGAGGTAAAATCTTCCGTTATATAACTTTTGTTCGAAACTCTTTTGCGATTTCCTTTTCGTTCTCGAAATATTGCATATTTTTCGGTTTTTAACCCATTTCTTTACTGTTAATAGTAAAAATTTCTAGAAATTCGGATTGCCCGGGTCGATTAACATAGGAATACATGTGACACTAAGTGGTCGCAAAAATGTTCGACTTTGGCCGCTTTCGACTGGACTAGCGCCGACCGGTGTTTCCGATCGTGCACCCAACTGGCTGCCAGCGCCATCTGTCAGCTTCACTCTGAAGCGCAAGGATCTATTGCTCGATCATAAGTTTTCGCTATTCGGACCGTTCGCCTTTTCGGCCTATCGCATTTTAACTGATCGACTTTTTAGCCCTTCGCTTTAATGAATTCGAAGTTGTAAACGATCATAATATTGACAATTCGATGATTTGTCGTCTCGAATTGTTTGGTATATTTATACCGGCCGGTCGATATTATATCTCTTATTATTTTTTGAACATCTTATATTTATTTTCGCTATAAATCACTTTTGAAATATTTCTATTCACAATTTGGTATTAACTATTTTACAGACTATCGTAAGAATGATCTATCTATATTGGAACGGTTCGTCAATAATGAATTCGAACTTTCGGCCCTTGAGAATATTGATCGTTCAAACTTTTGACCCCCACCCTTGAAAACAAAATTAAACAAATATTACGATCGTATGACGACACAAAGTCACATCATAGGGAATTATGCCCTCAGCGGAATGATTCCCTTCGAAATAATTATATCACATATCGGAATCAAAACGCTTCAACGTCAACGTTTAAATGTCGCATCGCCGAACGACGTCCTTGCTGACGTAGCTCCGGCCCGACCGCGGGCTGCCAAACGCAAGGCAACAGCTGACTTGCAAAATCCACGAGTCATATTCACGCGAAATGTACCTCGCATACGCATACCGTAAATGCGTATGAGGGAAAAACAAAAGAAAATTGAAACATTCAAAAAGGATATGTATATTATAATATTAGAAAGGCACTTGTACCTTCGGAATCTATTGTACTATTGTAAGCCGAGAGACGACCGGGAGACAAAACATGCCAAAGCTGTGAAAAAAATGTATTATATCGCCGAAATTGGGAATTTCGTCTTCCCAAGGGGGAGGAATATTGTGCCTTGAATAATCAGGAATTTTCACATTGCTAACGCATGAAGTTCAAAGACCCCATGCGACGGTATCGGGCCCGATATTCCACAAGCCCCATATTCCGCTCGACTCAGCCGGAGAAACGCCGAATCGCAATCGAACGATTCGAACGTTCTCGAACGATTGGTTGCGAAAACCCCAGTTAACAATTAGCCGAAAGATTCAATCGAAAGGCAGTTTTCGGCCAGAAGCCGAGGAGGTCGGTCTCAGTCATAAAAAAGAATTGTAATATTGTTGCCTAATATTCAATGAACTATAAGTCGTTCAAATTGCAATATCTCGCAATTAGAGATTTACTCGGAACGGGAAAAGTCCCCACATACCCTCGCCTTCGAGCATCCGACAACCCACGGTGTCAATTTACTCGAGAGCGAAATTCCGTGCTCCCGGCGCATCGTCAGAAGCCGGGGCACAACACTTCCAACAACATTGTAACCGCAACTACCAACACGAGAACGAAAGAAATCTTTCGAACGAATGAAGATAAATTGGAGTAAGTAAAACGTCTCTACTAAAGGTATTCTTTCAGGCTATCTTTACACTATCCGACGGTCTCTTTCCGCACTCTCCCATATTAGAGACGTGACTTCCGTCCCTGGGTAAAGGGCTTAATTTTCTTGACCCGACGGCGAAGTCAACACCGTGTCTCCTCTAAATCGGATAAGTTCACGGGGGCATATCAATGTTGTTGGCCATGATCTTGCCTTTCTCAGAAAGATATAATTTCCAGATCCGCTTGAGACGCCGCCTAAACTCCCTGCAGCGGAACTCTTTGACATCCTTAGCGTCTCGTACAGAGTGCTGATGGATGCCAAGATAACGGTAAGATTCTCCAGCGTTCAGATGTTTGGAGACGCTCCTGGCCACTAGCTGCGAAACCCTAGGCCTTCCCTCCCCTGAAATGAAGAACAGTCCACTTGCCCAGCCCGAAGTCATTACCAGCTGTCCGCGTATACATCTCTACGACGTTCAAGCCCCCCCCCCCCCTGCCGCTCTACCTCTCTTCCTCTGCCCCCTCTCTATCTCTCCCTTGCGCGCACCCCGCTCTCACGTTCTCTTTCTGTCACACTTGCACAGTCACTTCTTCCGAGAGCCTTACGAAGCCTACAAATCCAATGGTTTCAGACTTTTTTGGAATTCTTAAACTCTTACCCATTGAAAACGCAAAAGACTTTACAGCGACCCCTACAGAGTTTTGTGGCGAGTTGCATTGCGGCGCGGTCTGCCTGCACGTGCTCGCTAAAATCCCGCCATCGTTCTACGACGCGAAGGCTTATTCCGATTGATCGATGAAGGCAAAAAGCGGAGAGATCGAGAGGAGACGGTGATACAGAATTGTTAAGAATATTCTTGATGGAGGTGAGTCGAATGTGTCAACATGATGTATCTTATGAGCATGATTCTCTTTTGCGTGGCGTATGATTTTGCTATTGTCCACGACCTACAAGTGGCCTATACGCAATTCATACGGTTTTTACAGTCACGATGGCTTATAAAAATAGAAAAGGCGGCGCAAGTACGAAGGCGGGTTTAATCAGTTTTATGACTACGCAAAACCGAGAAAAAGGTAAGGGAGTTTCATTCGCGTAGCTTTACGGGAACTAGTCTCGTATTGCGAAGTAGAACGATTGGCCGACTAACTTAAATAGTCGTATGTATCCCTCGATTTGCTGCTCGAAGGTCGATATACCAGAAAGCAGCTCCGACCTGTCGGAGCCAAGCCAGGAAGGCTTAAAAGCATATGCAGGTAAGTGTGTAGGTTTGTATGTTACGGTCAACGATAAGTAGTAAAGCTTCAGCGTTTGCAATGTGCCGGATATAAACGTGTCAGCATATTGGTGCAAACGTTTCGAAATATATTCACACACACACACACACACACACACACACACACACACACACACGCGCGCGCGCGCGCGCGCGCGCGCACGCACGCACGCACGCACGCGAGCACACACGCACACACGTACACACGCACACACACACACACCCGAAAAAAACGACGCGTCAAGGAGGTCAAAAGAAACCCTCAAACTTTCAAAGCTCACTTCGCATTGTTCCAATGATAATAAAATTATAAATGTTCTAAATCTCCGGATGGATACTGGTTTGAAATTGATTACCTCGTGCACAGATCATACCCATGGACTCGGATACACACAAGATATGCGTGAAGTAAATAGTGCATTTCATTGCAGACGTGTCCAGAAACCGGGGGGGGGGGGGGGGGATATGCTTTGTCATCATCGTATCAGCTGCTATGACTCCCCTCTCTAGCCTGATTAGGTGTCTTATACTCTTATATTCTCCATTCGTCAGATGCACTTGGGTTTGTATCGTGATAATGAAACCTGTCCCGCTATTACATTAATTCATCGTCGATGTTTCACATACACAATACCAGGGGACGCATGTGTGTGTGCTTGAACTTGGGGCTGTCGACGAGGAATTCCCGAGGACGACTTAACCCATTAACGCCCAAGAATCGCGATTTTTTCCTTCATTTTCAAGCCAGATTTTTGTTACATAAAAAAAATCATAAAAAAAGAAGAGATACGTTCCCTAGTATTTTCGAGGGTGCTCTTTCAGAATCTGGGGTAAAAATCAGGTTTTGTCCATAAGGAAAAAAAATACGGCGGCTTTTAAACAAAAAAAAAACAGAAACAATCGATACCACGTTGTTTCAAATTTTTTTCCACCTCGAAGCCGTTGAAAAGTCCGGTTTTTTTTTCAACCATGGGCACATAGAATAGTAATGATTGAACAATCAATTTTTTTAATTCGTCATTGTCAACATTTTCACCCCCAAAATGGCGCTTTTCACCCCCTGCGGGACACGAAAAATTTCACGCTCGGTGTCCCAAATGAAAAGTAGTTGGATTTGGACGAAAATTGGTACTCGGAAGTTTTTGAGGTCGCTAATTACGATTCCGTTCTCAAAATTCCGAAATTCAAAATGGTCGATCCAATATGGCGGACACAAATGCAAAAGTTCATTTGAATTGGATAAAACGTGGCACTGGGGGGTTTTCGAGGTCGTTGATTATGATTCTGCTCTCAAAATTCCGAAATTCAAAATGGCGGATCCAATATGCCGGACACAAATGCAAAAGTTCATTTGAATTGGATAAAACGTGGCACTCAGGGGTTTTCGAGGTCGCTGATTATGATTCTGCTCTCAAAATTCCGAAATTCAAAATGGCGGACACAAATGCAAAAGTTCATTTGAATTGGATAAAAGGTGGCACTCGGGGGTTTTTGAGGTCGCTGATTATGATTCTGCTCTCAAAGCTCCGAAATTAAAAATGGCGGATCCAATATGGCGGACACAAATGCTCATATGGCGGACACAAATGTTCATTTGAATTGGATAAAACGTGGCACTCGGGGGTTTTCGATGTCGCTGATTATGATTCTGCTCTCAAAATTCCGAAATTCAAAATGGCGGATCCAATATGGCGGACACAAATGCAAAAGTTCATTTGAATTGGATAAAACGTGGCACTCTGGGGTTTTCGAGGTCGCTGATTATGATTCTGCTCTCAAAATTCCGAAATTAAAAATGGCGCATCCAATATGGCGGACACAAATACAAAAGTTCATTTGAATTCGATAAAACGTGGCACTCGGGGGTTTTCGAGGTCGCTTTTTATATTTCTGCTCTCTAAATTCGGAAACCTTTGGGTATTTAAATACCTGGTATTTTCAGGTATTTAAATACCCAAAGGCTTTCGAATTTTCAGAGCAGAAATATAATAAGCGACCTCCCAAACCCCCGAGTGGGTATTTAAATACCCAAAGGCTTCCGAATTTTGAGAGCAGAAATATAATAAGCGACCTCGAAAACCCCCGAGTGCCACGTTTTATCGAATTCAAATTAACTTTTGTATTTGTGTCCGCCATATTGGATCCGCCATTTTTAATTTCGGAATTTTGAGAGCAGAATCATAATCAGCGACCTCGAAAACCCCCGAGTGCCACGTTTTATCCAATTCAAATGAACTTTTGCATTTGTGTCCGTCGTATTGGATCCACCATTTTGAATTTCGGAATTTTGAGAACAGAATCGTAATCAGCGACCTCAAAAACCTCCGAGTACCAATTTTCGTCCAAATCCAACTACTTTTCATTTGGGACACCGAGCGTGAAATTTTTCGTGTCACTCAGGGGGTGAAAAGCGTCATTTTGGGGGTGAAAAGCGCCATTTTGGGGGTGAAAATGTTGACGACGAATTTAAAAAATTGATTGTTCAATCGTCACTATTCTATGCACCCATGGTTGAAAAAAACCGGACTCTTCAACGGCTTCGAGGTGAAAAAAAATTTTGAAACAAAGTGTCATCGATTTTTTCTGTTTTTTTGTTTAAAAGCCGCCATATTTTTTTTCCTAATGGACAAAACCCGATTTTGACCCCAGATTCTGAAAGAGCACCCTCGAAAATACTAGGGAACGTATCACTCAATTTCTTATGATTTTTTTTATATAATAAAAATCTGACTTGAAAACGAAGGAAAAAATCGCGATTCTTGGGCGTTAATGGGTTAATGCGAGCTCTCACAATGATACACGCAATCACACAAAGACTCGGTCATGTTGCATGTATTGCCCGTGTAAAACACACATCGCCGCGGTCGGAGAGTTTGTCGTAAGCGAGTTTCTGGGTTGATATACAGGGTGCGCCAGAGAAACTTACTTATTTGAAAGGTCAATAAAAACAAAAGTACTTCAATTATTGTTTTAAATTTTTCTTTATTTGAGAATACAATATCCCAATTTTTTTTTCATGCAGTCTTGAAAATGACATCGGATAAATGGCGACCCCCATTGCGCATACACTGATGAAGTCGATTTTTGAAATTCGTATCCACTCTTTGCAGCATATCAATCGGTATGTTGGCAATGGCGTCGCGAATGTTGTTCTTGAGGTGTGCTATGGTCCGTGGTCGATCGACATAAACCAGAGATTTCAATTAACCCCATAAAAAGAAATCGCATGGAGTCAAATCTGGAGAGCGTGCCGGCCATTGGAGATCGCCTCTGAGAGAGATGAGGCGGTCGGGGAAATGTTGTCGCAACAAATTCATTGAGTCTCGTGCTGTGTGTGCTGTGGCTCCATCTTGCTGAAACCACACGTTCCTAACGTTCATTTCTTCGAGTCTTGGAAGAAAAAATTCCTCGATCATGTTCCTGTAACGAGCTCCATTCACGGTAACTGCGCGTTCGTTTTCTTCAAAAAAATAAGGACCAATTATTCCCATTACCGACATCGCACACCAGACAGTAACTCGCTCACAATTAAGTGGCTTCTGGTGAAGCTCACGTGGATTTACACCACACCAATAACGCATGTTTTGCTTCTTGACGCAGCCGGAAATGTGGAAGTGAGCCTCGTGACTGAAAAAAACGACCGCGTCTTCAGGCAGGTTGTCAACCAGCATTTCACATGCATTTTGACGGGCAACAAAATCGCGTTCAGTTAATTCTTGCACAACAGCCAATTTATAGGGATGAAATTGAAGGTCTTCATGGAGAATTCGTCGAACAGTGGTGTCAGAAATTCCCATAGCAGCTGCGTGTTTGCGAGCCGAACGCCGGGGAGAACGCACAACTGACTGCCTCACTCTTTCGACATTTTCCGGAGTTCTGATGGTCCGTTGAAGTCCATTTCTGGGTTTAGCGACACTTCCACACTCCCGAAATGAGCTAACCCACGACAGAATCGAATTACGGCCAGGAACGAGTCTGTGAGGAGGAATTTCAAAGCGAGCGCGGAAGGCACGTTGCGTAGCAACAAGTGTGCGACCGTTAGAAAAGAAGCTCTCGACTGCGAAGGCCCGCTGCTCTCTAGACCAGAGCATGATGGCAACTGACTGGAGGGAGAAACAAACTTGGGAACTTCCCCCTCCAGATGCGCCCCCTCTCGCCCCTCTACCCGCCCAACTCACCGCGCGGGAATTTTTTCAAATAAGTAAGTTTCTCTGGCGCACCCTGTAGAAGCGAGTTCACCGTATTGCACGGCTTATTGCCATTTGCATGAATCCCTGACATGGACGATATATTCCAGCAACAAACTCCCCCTCCATCCCCACCAACCTCCTGAGGATATGTTCGTATACATATACATAAATTACTAGAAAATATTTTTTAAGCAGAGATACCGCTTTACAATGCTTGGCGAATTAAATACGATTGACGTAGGTGACGAGATATTTTGTATATATTTCGACAAAAAATTTAAAATATTTCGATACCGTTCATAATTCAATATAAAAACGGTATATTTTTAATACATCGATATCTTGTTAAAATATTGATACTATATCGTTTTCCACGAAAAAAAAACACTATAAAATCAATTGTTCAACAGAGTCTCAATATATATAAAATATTTCGCTATACCTACTCCAATGGAATTTAAATTTCGTCCACGAATCAGCGTATTAAAAACAAAACATTGTCCACTATAAGCTTGGGGTACAAAATTTTTTGTAATTTAACGCAAAATTCAGAATACGATACATGACCATAACGGAAAATAGCGCCTTTTAGCGGAGGAGCGGAAAGAATAGAACTGCTTTTGTAAAAAATTTAAAATCTATTTACTCAAAGCACAATAAAAACAAACATTAAACGAAAGATTATTCGCATGATATCAGTTATTTTCTGGGTTACTGAGGTTTGAAGCTATAGAAGTCTAGGAAGAATTGAGAATTTCAATTAGCAGTAACAAAAATGGAGTAGCTCGGAAAAGGCGAAAAAAACGTGCCAAATATTTTTTTCTTCGTCTCATATTACACATTTAACATTCATTCTAATAAAAAATAGGATTTTGAAATGTAACTTCCGCGTAAAATGCGTCATATATATATATGAATATATATATATATATATATATACAGGGTGATCCAGAATAGATGTATCAGCGGGAAATGCCGGG
Source organism: Ophion obscuratus (assembly GCA_964007375.1). Classification (NCBI taxonomy): domain Eukaryota; kingdom Metazoa; phylum Arthropoda; class Insecta; order Hymenoptera; family Ichneumonidae; genus Ophion; species Ophion obscuratus. The sequence continues at coordinate 47,945,029 of OZ023313.1, forward strand.
TTCGGCAGGTTATTCCGAAGATTTCTACCGAGCCGTTTTCTTTTTTTCGCCTCCGTCATCAAATGGGAAGCATTAGAAAATAGGCATTCGATCTTCGAAATTAACGCTCGAATCCGCCATGTTGGACGACCGAAAAGGGCAGAAGAGTAGACGAAGGGCCACGAAGTCGTAGCCGACGTCAAGAAGGTTCTGCGAAACAGCAGCGTTTGACAAATGCCAGCGCGCATGATATGACGTTTAGCGAATCATTCGCTGCGTTGGCTGTCAACCTATTCGGCCCGAGAATCGTGACACACGATTTGACGTTTCACCTGTCGTCTGCTATCGCTCGGCGTATTGCGTGCCAAAGCGTGAAGCGCGCCGCAATTAATGACATTTACGAATTTTGCCGCGATTATCCATCGAGAGCGCCTGTTCTTTTTGCTTCCTTAAAAAATAAAAATTAACAAAACCAAAGAATTGTCAATGATTATCGACTTTCGATATACCGAGCGATTTTTCTTGTGTATTGAAAAAAAATCAATACGTAAGTTTTTATTAACAAATTCTCAATAACTTGACGCTACATTTTCGAGAATTCGATGTTTTCGGGATTCCATTTCTCATTCGACCACTCCGTTCAGTATCGTAGTCGGATTGATCTCCAAAAATACATTTTTCTGTACGAATATCATCTCAAAGTGTGTTCGAGCTGGGTTAGGAAACATAAGGAGAAGATTTCCATTTCCTCATTAGGGGAGACGAAATCTGTCGGTTCCGGCAGACGAAAATCGATACGACGTTTTTTTAATATTGACAATAGATGAGAAGATCTTCTGCACCGCCTGAGATACAATTTTTCACGTACCGATACGGGTTGATTCTGGAAATCCCAAAGCGTTGCGACTCTGTTTGCGGTTTCTCTTAAGGGGTAACACCACTCGAGCGGCAGAAAATTAGGCCTAACTGTGACAATTTATTTTGGCAGTATGAAAAAACGAATAGGATTTCTTATGAGAGGGTTTATGTAAGACATATTAAAGTATGTAAAAATTATTGTAATTTTCATACAAAATAGCGACGACAGAGCCCATCTTGAAAAACTTGTTTTTCAAACTGGGAGGCCGGAACACGCGAACCCTTTGCATGAATCGATTTGAATTTTGATCGCAGCTTCATAATTACATTCTCTATAGGCGTACGTCAACGTCGTTTGACAAACGAATTGGATTCATCTCCTATCGCGATCGGGAACGAGATGAATTTATCTCGTTTCAATATCATCGGAAAGGTGACGAAATCAATGGCGAACTCATCGTGACGGCTTCGAGTATGTCCTACGGACACTAGAAGAATCATTGACAGAATTGATTTCATCTCCGTTCGCGATCGGGAACGAGATGAAATCATCTCTTTGCGATATTATCGGAATGGAGATGAAATCAACCGCGAACTCGTTGCGACCTTGTCGAGTATGTCGTATGGATAATGCATGAATCGTTGTCCGAATTGATTCCATCTCCTATCGCGATCGGGAACGAGATGAATTTATCTTGTTTCCATATCATCGGAAAGGAGATGAAATCAATAGCGAACTCGTCGTGACGGCTTCGAGTATGTCCGACGGACAGTGCAGCCAGATCGCGCGCAAAAGTTACCCCCTCTCTAGTCTCTTGCGCGCCCATCACACAATCATAATGGCGCGTGTCCGTGAGCGAGCGACGCTCGGACGTCTTCGGGAAGAGCCGAGCGCCACCAAAGTTTTCCGACCGCTCCTTCGGCAGCTACACCAACACATGGACGCTGAGCACGTCCATGTGCGGCCAAGCCGAAACGCAGGATTTGAGGGAAAAAGCAATCTGAGCACGACTCGCGCGTGACGTCACCCGACGGCACGAGCGAGGCTTTTAGATGATTTCAATGCTTATTTAGCTCTTGATTCTCTGCGTTTAGTTATTAATGGATACAAAAAAATGATCGCACACTCTCATCGCTTATTTTATCAGTTTATACGTTAATTCAAATATAATAATAAATCTAAATTACAACTTATTTATCTTCTAAAATATTGTTTACGCTTTACTCACACCCGTCCTTATGCCAAATAAATTATAATTCATAAAAGTAAGAGGAAATATATTTATATTCGTATTATTATATTAATTCTCATAGCTCTCATATGAAAACTCTCATATGAAAAACACAAAAAAAAACTTCAAAACCTTAGATTTCAACGAACCAAGAACATACATCTTCACATTTTCAATCATGACGAATTTTTAAGAACAATATCATTACAAACACATCTGAACCAAAACAATATACATCACCTAAATTATCAAAACATAAATCAAACAACACAAAATCACAACATCTTATACTCAACCCTTACTAATAGACAACAGGACACAAATAATAATCTTTCCACTGATTCTCTAAATAATATAAATTCGACAATCACATTAAATAAAATGAAAGAATGGCTTATAAATCTCTCCAACATTGATCTTCCGCTACACATTTCCACATTCTTGTCTCTAGGTGAAAAGTTTTGTTTTCCTTACATCAAACTCTCAAACATAAAAACTCATATCCACAAATCAATATCCGAACTTGAGTCCAAATTAGATTTTTTACTCGACAAACCTGGACAAATCGAAATTAGAACCAGATTCACTAAAATCTTAAACAAAATAAATATTCCAACATCATTTTTCAACACTAATCAAATTATAAAACACACGGCCTCATTCTTAAAAAAGAACCCTCAACTTTCAGTTACACGAGCTGACAAAGGAAATTCAATAGTCATTCTTAACAAATCAGATTACATTACAAAAACTCATAATTTACTCGCAGATTCCTCAACTTACAAATTAGCAAATAGAAATCCCATCAACACTCTACAAAAAGGCATTAACAATATTCTCTCCAGATGGAAAACCCTAAAAATCATTGATGAAACAAAATACAAATACTTAAAAGCTGAAAATTGCAACCTGTCTCGTCTCTATTGGCTGCCAAAAATTCATAAAAATAATTATCCACTTCGTCCAATAGTATAATCAATAAATAGTCCAATGCATAAACTAGCTGAATTTGTACAATCTAAACTTTCTAAATTAATCAATACGACTAATTCTCACGTCAAAGATAGTTTCCACCTAAAACATTCACTTTCTAACATCTCAATTCCACTCAACTACAAAGTGGTCTCGTTTGATGTTGCTTCTCTCTATACCAACATCCCATTACGACTTGTTATACAAAGCCTTCAAAAAAGATCAAATCTATTTTCAAAAACATTTCCTTTAAACGAAATAATTAAAGCCATAGAATACATCATGTTCTTAACTTTCTTTACATTTCAAAATAAAATTTACCAACAAATGTCAGCGTTACCAATGGGCTCACCTCTGGCTCCAATACTATCTAACATCGTCATGATTGATCTTGAAACAAATTGTCTGGAAAAATAAAAATTTTCGTTACCACTATATAAAAGATATGTTGATGATATTATTATTGCTATACCAACAGACAAAATTGAATCCACCAAAAAGATTTTTAACTCACAAACTCAAAATTACAATTTACATCAGAAAATGAAGTAGATAAAAAATCCCGTTTCTTGATATACTTTTAATCAATAAACGAAATTCAATTATCACAAATTGGTATAGGAAACCAACCAGGTCAGGCAGATTCATAAATTTCTTTTCACACCACCCACTTTCCCAAAAAAGTCATAATTTACATGCTAGTTGACAGAGCAATAAAATTATCTCATCCTTCATTTCACAAAGAAAACCTCAAACTTATTAGTAACACGATGACACAAAATTGCTATCCGATCTCTTTCACAGAAGAAATAATAAAACATCGGCTTTCCACAATCAACAATCAAAAAAAGAATAGCAACAATTTTGATTCTTCCAGACTAATAAATGTTCTGTACACAAAAAAAACATCCATCATCAACTAATTTGTCTTTTCCAACAATACAACATAACATTAGTCACAAATAATAAACACAACATTTCATCGATTACTGGCTCCACCAGAGACAAAATAAATAACAACCAAAAATCCAACATAGTTTACAAAATCGATTGCAAGGATTGCAATGCCACATACATCGGCCAAACCAAAAGGTTCCTTGAAACCAGAATAAAAGAACATAAAAATAGCCTAAAACATACTACCACAATACACACAGCCTTAGCACAACATGCAATAGAACAAAAAAATGCCTTTCAAGTCGACAACGTAAAAATTTTGAACAATGAAAATTGGCTTAAAAAAGACTAATCCTAGAAATGATCCAAAGTAAGGCACACTCCAACGCCATAAATTTTAGAACTGACATACAAAAACTAAGCTCGATCTGTAACTCTATTATATAACTATTAAAATATTTTACAATAATTTACTTAACATAACAATTTTTAAATTATTGACACTATAATTTAATTTTAAATACTCTTAATATGACGCACCAATTTTATTTCTCTTGACACGTCACTGCCTAAAGGATCTCTCTCTCCCGATTCGCAAAATAGAGACTCTAATAAGTTTCACGAAATTAAGACACCACTGCGTTTCTCTCGAACTCTCCGTGATCACACAACTCAATATGTAACTGAGTAATGTAAATTTCGAGTTTTTGTTTATTTTGGAAGAAAACTTTAAAAATCTTAAACTCAATAGGTAATCATCACAGTCATTTGATACTTTATTAAAATTTCTTTTAAATTAATCACGTACATTGAATTTTCACAAATAAAACACAAAACTTTCTTATAATTATTAATCCCTTACAGATGATAAAAATCGCTAAAAAACGATAAATTCTTCCATCTGTTGAGTATACTCCAGCAAAACAGTATTTAATTTCATAAATACTGTCTTTTGAAATAACCTTCCAAATATAAGCAAAATCTACAAACATCAACAACATCGAGGTTAGTCGTTTCTCATATTTCATTTCTTTATAACTCCATAGTATAATAAACCACACTCTCACACATCACTCATTTCGAACATCGATGAATAAGAAGAATTAACGCAATACAAGAACTTATACATATCAAATCAATATAGTTATAACCAAAACAGAATTAACATAACAGTTATACAAAACGACACAACAATTTTATAACACAATCATAACATAAAACATTCGTGTATTTAATTCCTTCAAACTTGATTTGTAAAATTTGTGTATCAAAATTTATAGAGAAAAATATAATTTCTGAAGAGGACCCCAACCAAAGGGTCGAAACGTAAGAAAGCATCATTTATTTCCATCGCTGACTTTGGAAAAACTCTATTGGCCGGACTGAAGCCGAATCTTCAACTAGCAACTTGTCATCAACACGGCCGCACACATCTTTGACTCATTAATTCTCATACTTTCATCAAGCGATAAAGCATTATCCCCCAAAACAAGCCAATCATCCATCCGGCCGCGAATCGTCAGTACCAGGAAGTGCACATATTCGACAAGCGATGAGATGGTCTCGTTGGTAGCGTTCCTGGCTTCGGTCCGCAGGGGCGCGGGATCGTTCCCCGCGCTCAGTGCTTTTTTTAAAATTATTATTACTATTAATTCTTATTTGATTATTTTTATTAGTTATCACTATTATATTAATTAGTTATCTTTTAGTGTCGAAAAATTTATCGCGCACTCCGACCTCTTATTTTATTACTTTGTACGTTAATTTAAATGCAATAATAAATCTAAATTACAACTTATTTATCTTCTAAAATATTGTTTACGCTTTACTCACACCCGTCCTTATGCCAAATAAATTGTAATTCACAAAAGTAAGCGGAAATATATTTATATTCGTATTATTATATTCATTCTCATACTTTCATCAAGCGATAAAGCGTCATCTCCAAAAACAAGTCAATCATCTATCAGGCCGTGAATCGTAAGTGCCTTTGTTAAGAATGTATCGTAAGTGAAGATTTGTTAAGAATGACTGTTGAATTTCCTTTGTCAGCTCGTGAAACTAAAAGTTGACGGTTGTTTTTTAAGAAAGAGGACGTGTGTTTTATAATTTGATTAGTGTTGGAAAATGATGTTGGAATATTTATTTTCTTTAAGATTTTAGTGAATCTGGTTCTAATTTCGATTTGTCTAGGTTTGTCGAGTAAAGAATCTAATTTGGACTCAAGTTCGGATATTGATTTGTGGATATGAGTTTTTATGCTTGAGAGTTTGAGGTAAGAGGAAAACAAAACTTTTCACCTAGAGACAAGAATGTGGAAATGTGTAGCGGAATATCAATGTTGGAGAGATTTATAAGCCATTCTTTCGTTTTATTTAATGTGATTGTCGAATTTATATTATTCAGAGGATCAGTAGAAATATTATTATTTGTGTCCTGTTGTCTATTAGTAAGAGTTGAGTATAAAATGTTGTGATTTTGTGTTGTTTGATTTATGTTTTGATAATTCAGGTGATGTATATTGTTTTGGTTCAGATGTGTTTGTAATGATATTGTTCTTCAAAATTCGTCATTATTGAAAATGTGAAGATGTATGTTCTTGGTTCGTTGAATTCTAAGGTTTTGAAGTTTTTTTTGTGTTTTTCATATGAGAGTTATGAGAATTAATATAATAATACGAATATAAATATATGTCCGCTTACTTTTATGAATTATAATTTATTTGGCGTAAGGACGGGTGTGAGTAAAGCGTAAACAATATTTTAGAAGATAAATAAGTTGTGATTTAGATTTATTATTATATTTAAATTAACGTATAAACTGAAAAAAATAAGCGATGAAAGTGTGCGATCATTTTTTTGTATACATTAATAACTAAACGCAGAGAATCAAGAGCTAAATAAGCATTGAAATCATCTAAAAGCCTCGCTCGTGCCGTCGGGTGACGTCACGCGCGAGTCGTGCTCAGATTGCTTTTTCCCTCGAATCCTGCGTTTCGGCTTGGCCGCACATGGACGTGCTCAGCGTCCATGTGTTGGTGTAGCTGCCGAAGGAGCGGTCGGGAAACTTCGGTGGCGCTCGGCTCTTCCCGAAGACGTCCGAGCGTCGCTCGCTCACGGACACGCGCTATTATGATTGTGTGATGGGCGCGCAAGAGACTAGAGAGGGGGCAACTTTTGCGCGCGATCTGGCTGCACTGCCGACGGACACTAAAAGAATCATTGACAGAATTGATTTCATCCCCATTGGCAATCGGGAACGAGATGAAATCATCTCTTTGCGATATTATCGGAATGGCGATGAAATCAATCGCGAACTCGTTGTGACGTTGTCGAGAATGTCCTATGGATAATGCACGAATCGTTGTCCGAATTGATTTCATCTCCTGTCGCGATCGGAAACGAGATGAATTTATCTCGTTTCAATATCATCGGAAAGGAGATGAAATCAATGGCGAACTCGTCGTAACGGCTTCGAGTATGTCCTACGGACACTAGAAGAATCATTGACAGAATCGATTTCATCTCCGTTCGCGATCGGGAACGAGATGAAATCATCTCTTTGCGATATTATCGGAATGGAGATGAAATCAACCGCGATCTCGTTGTGACGTTGTCGAGTATGTCCTATGGATAATGCACGAATCGTTGTCCGAATTGATTTCATCTCCTATCGCGATCGGGAACGAGATGAATTTATCTCATTTCAATATCATCGGAAAGGAGATGAAATCAATGGCGAACTCGTCGTGACGGCTTCGAGTATGTCCTACGGACACTAGAAGAATCATTGACAGAATTGATTTCATCTCCGTTCGCGATCGGGAACGAGATGAAATCATCTCTTTGCGATATTATCGGAATGGAGATGAAATCAATCGCAAACTCGTTGCAACCTTGTCGAGTATGTCGTATGGATAATGCATGAATCGTTGTCCGAATTGATTCCATCTCCTACCGCGATCGGGAACGAGATGAATTTATCTTGTTTCCATATCATCGGAAAGGAGATGAAATCAATAGCGAACTCGTCGTGACGGCTTCGAGTATGTCCGACGGACACTAAAAGAATCATTGACAGAATTGATTTCATCCCCATTGGCAATCGGGAACGAGATGAAATCATCTCTTTGCGATATTATCGGAATGGAGATGAAATCAATCGCGAACTCGTTGTGACGTTGTCGAGAATGTCCTATGGATAATGCACGAATCGTTGTCCGAATTGATTTCATCTCCTGTCGCGATCGGGAACGAGATGAATTTATCTCGTTTCAATATCATCGGAAAGGAGATGAAATCAAAGGCAAACTCGTCGTGACAGCTTTGAGTATGTCCTACGGACACTAGAAGAATCATTGACAGAATTGATTTCATCTCCGTTCGTGATCGGGAACGACATGAAATCATCTCTTTGTGATATTATCGGAATGGAGATGAAATCAACCGCGAACTCGGTGTGACGTTGTCGAGTATGTCCTATGGATAATGCACGAATCGATGTCCGAATTGATTTCATCTCCTATCGCGATCGGGAACGTGGTGAATTTATCTCGTTTCAATATCATCGGAAAGGAGATGAAATCAATGGCGAACTCGTCGTGACGGCTTCGAGTATGTCCTACGGACACTAGAAGAATCATTGACAGAATTGATTTCATCTCCGTTCGCGATCGGGAACGAAATGAAATCATCCCTTTGCGATATTATCGGAATGGAGATGAAATCAACCGCGAACTCGTTGTTGCCGGTTGTTGCCGTCCGAGATGAAATCAATTCGGACAACGATTCATGCATTATCCATACGACATACTCGACAAGGTCGCAACGAGTTCGCGGTTGATTTCATCTCCATTCCGATAATATCGCAAAGAGATGATTTCATCTCGTTCCCGATCGCGAACGGAGATGAAATCAATTCTGTCAATGATTCTTCTAGTGTCCGTAGGACATACTCGAAGCCGTCACGACGAGTTCGCCATTGATTTCATTTCCTTTCCGATGATATTGAAACGAGATAAATTCATCTCGTTCCCGATCGCGACAGGAGATGAAATCAATTCGGACAACGATTCGTGCATTATCCATAGGACATTCTCGACAACGTCACAACGAGTTCGCGATTGATTTCATCTCCATTCCGATAATATCGCAAAGAGATGGTTTCATCTCGTTCCCGATTGCCAATGGGGATGAAATCAATTCTGTCAATGATTCTTTTAGTGTCCGTCGGACATACTCGAAGCCGTCACGACGAGTTCGCTATTGATTTCATCTCCTTTCCGATGATATGGAAACAAGATAAATTCATCTCGTTCCCGATCGTGATAGGAGATGGAATCAATTCGGACAACGATTCATGCATTATCCATACGACATACTCGACAAGGTCGCAACGAGTTCGCGGTTGATTTCATCTCCATTCCGATAATGTCGCAAAGAGCTGATTTCATCTCGTTCCCGATCGCGAACGGAGATGAAATCAATTCTGTCATTGATTCTTCTAGTGTCCGTAGGACATACTCGAAGCCGTCACGACGAGTTCGCCATTGATTTCATCTCCTTTCCGATGATATTGAAACGAGATAAATTCACCCCGTTCCCGATCGCGATAGGAGTTGAAATCAATTCGGACAACGATTCGTGCATAATCCATAGGACATACTCGACAACGTCACACCGAGTTCGCGGTTGATTTCATCTCCATTCCGATAATATCGCAAAGAGATGATTTCATGTCGTTCCCGATCACAAACGGAGATGAAATCAATTCTGTCAATGATTCTTCTAGTGTCCGTAGGACATACTCGAAGCTGTCACGACGAGTTTGCCTTTGATTTCATCTCCTTTCCGATGATATTGAAACGAGATAAATTCATCTCGTTCCCGATCGCGACAGGAGATGAAATCAATTCGGACAACGATTCGTGCATTATCCATAGGACATTCTCGACAACGTCACAACGAGTTCGCGATTGATTTCATCTCCATTCTGATAATATCGCAAAGAGATGATTTCATCTCGTTCCCGATTGCCAATGAGGATGAAATCAATTCTGTCAATGATTCTTTTAGTGTCCGTCGGACATACCCGAAGCCGTCACGACGAGTTCGCTATTGATTTCATCTCCTTTCCGATGATATGGAAACAAGATAAATTCATCTCGTTCCCGATCGCGATAGGAGATGGAATCAATTCGGACAACGATTCATGCATTATCCATACGACATACTCGACAAGGTCGCAACGAGTTCGCGGTTGATTTCATCTCCATTCCGATAATATCGCAAAGAGATGATTTCATCTCGTTCCCGATCGCGAACGGAGATGAAATCAATTCTGTCAATGATTCTTCTAGTGTCCGTAAGACATACTCGAAGCCGTCACGACGAGTTCGCCATTGATTTCATCTCCTTTCCGATGATATTGAAATGAGATAAATTCATCTCGTTCCCGATCGTGATAGGAGATGAAATCAATTCCGACAACGATTCGTGCATTATCCATAGGACATACTCGACAACGTCACAACGAGATCGCGTTTGATTTCATCTCCATTCCGATAATATCGCAAAGAGATGATTTCATCTCGTTCCCGATCGCGAACGGAGATGAAATCAATTCTGTCAATGATTCTTCTAGTGTCCGTAGGACATACTCGAAGCCGTCACGACGAGTTCGCCATTGATTTCATCTCCTTTCCAATGATATTGAAACGACATAAATTCATCTCGTTCCCGATCGCGACAGGAGATGAAATCAATTCGGACAACGATTCGTGCATTATCCATAGGACATTCTCGACAACGTCACAACGAGTTCGCGATTGATTTCATCTCCATTCCGATAATATCGCAAAGAGATGATTTCATCTCGTTCCCGATTGCCAATGGGGATGAAATCAATTCTGTCAATGATTCTTTTAGTGTCCGTTGGACATACTCGAAGCCGTCACGACGAGTTCGCTATTGATTTCATCTCCTTTCCGATTATATGGAAACAAGATAAATTCATCTCGTTCCCGATCGCGATAGGAGATGGAATCAATTCGGACAACGATTCATGCATTATCCATACGACATACTCGACAAGGTCGCAACGAGTTCGCGGTTGATTTCATCTCCATTCCGATAATATCGCAAAGAGATGATTTCATCTCGTTCCCGATCGCGAACGGAGATGAAATCAATTCTGTCAATGATTCTTCTAGTGTCCGTAGGACATACTCGAAGCCGTCACGACGAGTTCGCCATTGATTTCATCTCCTTTCCGATGATATTGAAACGAGATAAATTCATCCCGTTCCCGATCGCGATAGGAGATGAAATCAATTCGGACAACGATTCGTGCATCATCCATAGGACATACTCGACAACGTCACACCGAGTTCGCGGTTGATTTCATCTCCATTCCGATAATATCGCAAAGAGATGATTTCATGTCGTTTCCGATCGCGAACGGAGATGAAATCAATTCTGTCAATGATTCTTCTAGTGTCCGTAGGACATACTCGAAGCTGTCACGACGAGTTGGCCTTTGATTTCATCTCGTTTCCGATTATATCGGAACGAGATGAATTCATCTCGTTCCCGATCGCGAACGGAGATGAAATAAATTCTGTCAGTGATTCGTGCAGTATCCATACGATACACTCGACAACGTCACGACGAGTTCGCCATTGATTTCATCTCCTTTCCGATCATATTGAAACGAGATAAATTCATCTCGTTCCGATCGCGATAGTAGATGAAATCAATTCGGACAACGATTCGTGCATTATCCATAGGACATACTCGACAACTACACAACGAGTTTGCGGTTGATTTCATCTCCATTCCGATAATATCGCAAAGAGATGATTTCATCTCGTTCTCAATCGTGAACAGAGATGAAATAAATTCTGTCAATGATTCTTCTAGTGTCCGTAAGACATACTCGAAGCCGTCACGACGAGTTCGCTATTGATTTCATCTCCTTTCCGATGATATTGAAACGAGATAAATTCATCTCGTTCCCGATCGCGATAGGAGATGAAATCAATTCGGACAACGATTCGTGCATTATCCGTAGGACATACTCGACAACTCCACAACGAGTTTGCGGTTGATTTCATCTCCATTCCGATAATATCGCAAAGAGATGATTTCATCTCGTTCTCAATCGTGAACAGAGATGAAATAAATTCTGTCAATGATTCTTCTAGTGTCCGTAAGACATACTCGAAGCCGTCACGACGAGTTCGCTATTGATTTCATCTCCTTTCCGATGATATTGAAACGAGATAAATTCATCTCGTTCCCGATCGCGATAGGAGATGAAATCAATTCGTTTGTCAAACGACGTTAACGTACGCCCATAGAGAATGTAATTATGACGCTGCGATCAAAATTCAAATCGATTCATGCAAAGGCTTCGCGTATTCCGGCCTCCCAGTTTGAAAAACAAGTTTTTCAAGATGGGCTCTGTCGTCGCTATTTTGTATGAAAATTACAATAATTTTTACATACTTTAATATGTCTTACATAAACCCTCTCATAAGAAATCCTATTCGTTTTTTCATACTGCCAAAATAAATTGTCACAGCTAGGCCTAATTTTCTGCCGCTCGAGTGGTGTTACCCCTTAAGAGAAACCGCAAACAGAGTCGCAACGCTTTGGGATTTCCAGAATCAACCCGTATCGGTACGTGAAAAATTGTATCTCAGGCGGTGCAGAAGATCTTCTCATCTATTGTCAATATTAAAAAAACGTCGTATCGATTTTCGTCTGCCGGAACCGACAGATTTCGTCTCCCCTAATGAGGAAATGGAAATCTTCTCCTTATGTTTCCTAACCCAGCTCGAACACACTTTGAGATGATATTCGTACAGAAAAATGTATTTTTGGAGATCAATCCGACTACGATACTGAACGGAGTGGTCGAATGAGAAATCTAATCCCGAAAACATCGAATTCTCGAAAATGTAGCGTCAAGTTATTGAGAATTTGTTAATAAAAACTTACGTATTGATTTTTTTTCAATACACAAGAAAAATCGCTCGGTATATCGAAAGTCGATAATTGTTCGGGAATCAGCATTCCCTCGGGACGGGATCTCGGCCTTTCAAAAGGCGCGGCAACGATCGAGGAGACACGGTCGACGAGCGGCGGCGCCACGTGACGGGGATCGCTCGGTGCGGCCCGCGACGCATGCGCGCTCGGACGATCTACGTCGCTCTCGGTCGATTGCCTCGCCTTGACCGCTCTCTTCTCTTCCGGGTCTTGGTGCGACCACACGTGTCACGGGCTACAGTCATCTCATTCCAAATTTCCCTCGGGCTCTTTTCATCGGGTCTTTATAAATCTATCGGAATCATTTGGGTACGGGTTCTTTACCTCTACGGGAACATACTTTCGGGAATACAATTTATTCACGCCGCGTTCCTCGTGAGATTTACGCCCTCACGGAAGAACCGGCATCGGGCACGTGGTCGGCGCCATCTTTTTCTGTCGGGATCTTTACACTTTTACCAATTCACCGAATTTTACAAATAAAGACATTACCACGGGAACTCCCACGCGTTTATTATTATTTAACACCAACACCAGATACGCGGGTTAGAACATTGCGTTTTTATAACATTGGTCCTTCGAGCCGGATCTGGTGGCGCGTGAAAGTTTGTGCTTCGGGATTTAACACGTGGGCTTTAGGCTTCACGTGGTCGGAACAGTCGGTCGGGAAAAGTGTATCGGGAACATTGTCGGTGAGACGTCGCAAGCGTTCGGGATTCTTCACCGAGCCACGCGGTGCGCGAAGCAGTGCCGGCTCTCGGGTCTCGCGGCCCTCGTGCGCGCTCGGCTTCGGGATCGGGACAGTAACGTAGCGAGCGGTGGTAGCCCTCGGGCCACGCGGGTGCGTACTCTGTGCAGGGAAGTAGTTAGGCGCGGGCCCCTGTGACAATTTTCGGGATTATTATCGGGCCAAATCGAGTCGAGTGTTCGCGATGGCCGATCAAAAGACCGAGCTCCGGGAGGACGCTCCTGAGCCGGTCGACGCGGGTGCGAGCGCCTTACCGTCCGTCTCGGACGCTTCGACCTCGACCACGGCGGCGGCCTTGCAACTGCCGGAGGACAGCGCAACCAAGCCGCGCAAACAGCGCATACCATCACCAGCGGGAAAACGGGCAACCTCACCGCGGCCGAACGCATCGGGTGCTTTCGTGCTGAAAATCGAGACGCAACGGACTCGCATCGCGCTCCTCGGGCACCTGTTGGAAAGGGCCATGGGCACGGACGCGGCCGAAGCTACCATGGCTCAGGTGGAGAGCATGCGGGACTCCGGGTTGGGAGTCTGGGAAAAGTTCGAGTCAGTCCACGAGGCTATAGGTGAGTCATGTGACCTCGAGTTTTTTGACTTCAGACTACGTAACTGGAGATTGGTACTCCAAGGCCTTCAACACGTTCACCAAGGTGAACGAACGGCTCGGGATATTACGGGAACGAGTGCAGCAAGGAGCTACACCACGGGCAATCCCAGGAACCACCATCCTACGCGAGATTGCGCGCGTTCCTGGCGAGTCGGGCTCGGGCCTTGGAGGAAGCAGAAGCGCGACGACTCAGACCATCGGGCAATTCTTCATCGGGTAACCGGGCAAAGCCGTCATCACGAGCTACGGGCGCGCGGTCGTACGCCACCACAACTTCGGGCACCGCGTGCGGACAGTGTCAAGGGGGACACTTCATCGTTTCGTGCCCTCAGTTTCGTCAGATGACGAACGAGGCTCGTCGGGAAGCAGTATCAAAGCTGCGGCTTTGTTTCAATTGCTTCGGGAAACACAACGTCGGGTCTTGCCAGACGGCAGCAAGGTGCAAGGAGTGCGATCGGAAGCACCACACTATGATCCACGTCGGGTGGAGCAAATACGGGAACGGGTCAAACGCAGCGGGACCATCGGGAACTTCGACCACGGGCAAACAGGGGCCATCATCCTCCTCGGAGACTCAACAATGACCAGAGGCCGCATTAACGGGGGCAGCAACGGGATCATCCCGGGCGGCGGTGCTGTTGGCGACGGGGTTGGCGCATCTGGCGCTGAGCAACGGGTCTTTACACAGCGTACGAATGCTTATCGACACCGGGTCAGAACTGTCGTTCATTTCCGACCAGCTCGAACGCCACCTCAGATTGCAACGGGAGTCGTCAACCATCAACATCACCGGGGTCGGGGGCACGCCATCGGGACACACACGCGGGATGGTCGGCTGTGACTTACGGTCACTCCACTCCCGCCACCAATTATCAATAAACACACATATTTTGCCCAAGTTAATGCCTGTTCTTCCATCTTTCTCTCTTCCTCATCGCCATTGGAGTCATTTTCAGGGTCTGACGTTAGCTGATCCGGAGTTCTTCGTACCACGAGAGGTCGATCTGATCTTGGGGGCCGACGCATACGGGAAACTCGTCCTACCAGAGGTCAGACGAGGGCCTCCTGACACTCCAGTCGCTCAAAATACAATATTCGGCTGGGTTATTCTCGGGCCGGTTTCGGGCTCTCACTCTCTCTCTACCTTGGTTCACCACGCGGCGGTGGACAACGGCTTCCAGGAGTTGCAGCATCTACTCTCGAAATTTTGGGTTCAGGAGGAGGTTCCTGAAGACGCGGGCTCATCCCTCACGCCAGAGGAGCAAGAGTGTGAGACACACTTTCTTTCCACGCATTCGCGGGACGAATCAGGTCGGTACATTGTTCGATTACCTATCAAGTCGGGTGCACCTGAGCTGGGAAACTCGTATCGGGCAGCGGCGGCAAGCTTGCAGCGAATGCGTCGGAAATTATCGCGGGATTCCGGCTATAGAAAACTTTACGAAGATTTTCTCGGGGAATATGGGTCGATGCAACATATGGTTCGGGCGCCAGCTGATTCACAGCCTCGGGACACGGCTTACTATCTTCCACATCACGGGGTGTTGAAGGAAAGCAGCACAACAACAAGGTTACAGGTCGTCTTTAACGGGTCCGCGAAAACGGCTTCGGGTTTTTCGCTTAACGACATATTGCATACGGGGGCAAAACTACAAGTAGACCTAACAGACGTGCTGCTTTGGGTTCGCCGACATCGGTACGTGTTTGCGACGGACATTACTAAGATGTTCCGGCAGATCCGGGTACATCGGGACGACTGGGACCTTCAACGCATCCTGTGGGACGACGGGCTCGGGAATGTCGTTCCTTATCAGCTGACTACGGTTACATACGGGACGAGGCCAGCGCCGTTTCTCGCAGTTCGGGTTTTGTTACAATTGGTAGCAGACGACGGGGAAAAGTATCCAAAGGCTGTCGCCACTCTTACAAAGGGGCGCTATGTCGATGATATTTTCGGGGGCGCTGACAATCTCGGGGACTTAGCGACACAAGCGAGACATTTAATCGGGCTTTGCTCGGCGGGCGGCATGCCCTTAGCCAAGTGGCAATGCAACAAACCGGGTTTCTGCGACAAGATCGGTGTAGCGTCGAGTTCTGACTCTTCTCGGGTGATAGAAGAGGCCGGAACGAAAATTCTCGGGATCGCGTGGCTGCCGGGTGCCGACACTTTCAAATTCACCACTCTCCCTTACACAGAGGGTGCCGAAATCACCAAACGGGTTATTTTGTCGGAAATTGCGCAGCTGTACGACCCACTGGGCTTCCTTGCACCAGTCACAATTCGGGCGAAGGTCTTGCTCCAACAACTCTGGTTGGACAAGCTGTCATGGGACGACGCGGTCTCATCGAAGGTTGCAGACCAGTGGGTCGAATTTCGTCGGGAGCTGACCCACCTCGGGACGATCACGGTGCCACGCTGGATCGGGATATCTACGGGCACTTCGGTACAAGTACACGGGTTTTCAGACGCTTCTCTAGTAGCACTAGCAGCGGTCGTCTTCGTACGGGTCACGGGTCCGGGTGGCAATACCAGGACCTCGATGGTATGCGCCAAGACAAAGGTTGCTCCGCTAAAGCGCCTCGTCATCGCGCGATTGGAACTTGCGGCCGCACTAGTTCTTGCCAAACTGACGCGGTACGTTCAGCAGGTGCTGAACCTCGGGAGCGCACCAGTGTATCTGTGGACAGATTCATCGGTCGCGCTGACATGGGTTACGAGCCACCCATCGCGGTGGAAGGAATTCGTACGCAATCGGGTCACGGCCATTCAAGAGCTTTTACCAACGGGACAATGGAGATACACACCGGGACGGGACAATCCAGCGGATTGTGCATCACGGGGGCTAACAATCACACAGCTCGAGCAATTTGAATCATGGCGGAACGGACCACACTGGTTAGCCAAATCCTCAATCCATTGGCCCTTACATTACACCGGGACGGCGGATACAGCGGCGCTCGAAGAGCGACCAGGTCTCATTCTCACAACTTCAACCAAACATTCGCGGGTCTACGAACTCATTCATCGGTATTCGTCGCTTACACGGTTGCTGAGAATAACGGCTCTCCTCTTCAAGGCCATCGCCAAGTTGAGAGGAGCATCACACGGGTCAACGGGAGCATCTATTTCACCGGGAGACCTGGACCATGCACGGGTATATTGGGTAAAAGCCACACAAGCAGAGTATTTCGAAGCAGAGCTGAAGATACTCTTCAGCTCTGCTTATATACTCTCGGGACCACACGTGCTTCCACGCACGCATCCACTCACACGGCTAACGGGCTATATCGACAACATCGGGACGCTGAGAGTGGGGGGACGCCTGAAACACTCGGACTTACAACCCGAATGCATTCATGCGGCCATTTTACCTCGGGATTCCCCTCTCACGCAATTAATCATCTCTGACGCTCACCTCCGCACGTTCCACGGAGTGCGTTCGCTGTGCTCGGTTTCGGGCGGTAAAAGCACAGCAACTCATGGGACAATTGCCAGTTCCTCGGGTTACACCCTCACAGGCATTCCTATTCACGGGAGTTGATTACGCGGGGCCAGTGTCTCTCAAGAGCTGGCGCGGGCGCGGGAGTCGGGTACAAAAGGGTTGGCTGTGCATCTTCGTCTGTCTTGCAACTTCTGCCTTACATTTGGAGATTGTTACAGATTTATCAACAGATACGTTCCTAGCGGCGTACCGACGATTCATCGGGAGACGGGGAGTGTGTCACACTCTATACAGCGACTGCGGGACAAATTTTCGAGGCGCCAGTGCTGAGCTGACGAAGTTGTTCACGGCCGGGACTCGGGAATCCGAGCAACTAGCTCAACTCTTGGCCAACGACGGGACAAATTGGTCCTTTAATCCACCGGGAGCGCCACACATGGGCGGGAAATGGGAGGCGGCAGTGAAATCTGTCAAATTCCACCTTCGGCGGACCATCGGGGAGACGAGCCTGACCTTCGAAGAATTTACGACTCTTCTGGTTCAGGTCGAGGCCGTGCTCAATTCACGTCCGCTGGAGCCTATGTCTGAGGATCCAGAGGACCTCACCGCACTTACACCCGGGCACTTTCTCATCGGGGACGCGCTGACGGCAATTCCGGAGCCGTCATATCGGGATATCAACACGAGCAGATTGTCGCGCTGGCAGTTCATCCAGGAGCGACTACACCATTTCTGGGATCACTGGTCGTCGAGCTACTTGCAGCGACAGCAGGCCATTTCGAAGTGGCATCACCCTCGCAACGAGATTCGGGTCGGGTTCATGGTGCTGCTGACCGACGGGAACCTGCCTCCTGCAAAATGGCCGCTCGCTCGGGTCACCGAGCTTCATCCGGGAACTGACGGGCTGGTTCGGGTCGTTACCATCAGGACGGCGTCTTCCAGCTTCACGCGACCAGTGGCCAAACTGGTCATTCTTCCCATCGGGACCACGGGACCTTCTATCGACAGCGCGGCTGTACGATGGCGGGCGGGATGTTCGGGAATCAGCATTCCCTCGGGACGGGATCTCGGGCTTTCAAAAGGCACGGCAACGATCGAGGAGACACGGTCGACGAGCGGCGGCGCCACGTGACGGGGATCGCTCGGTGCGGCCCGCGACGCATGCGCGCTCGGACGATCTACGTCGCTCTCGGTCGATTGCCTCGCCTTGACCGCTCTCTTCTCTTCCGGGTCTTGGTGCGACCACACGTGTCACGGGCTACAATCATCTCATTCCAAATTTCCCTCGGGCTCTTTTCATCGGGTCTTTATAAATCTATCGGAATCATTTGGGTACGGGCTCTTTACCTCTACGGGAACATACTTTCGGGAATACAATTTATTCACGCCGCGTTCCTCGTGAGATTTACGCCCTCACGGAAGAACCGGCATCGGGCACGTGGTCGGCGCCATCTTTTTCTGTCGGGATCTTTACACTTTTACCAATTCACCGAATTTTACAAATAAAGACATTACCACACGAACTCCCACGCGTTTATTATTATTTAACACCAACACCAGATACGCGGGTTAGAACATTGCGTTCTTATAACAATAATCATTGACAATTCTTTGGTTTTGTTAATTTTTATTTCTTAAGGAAGCAACAAGAACAGGCGCTCTCAATGAATAATCGCGGCAAAATTCGTGAATGTCATTAATTGCGGCGTGCTTCACGCTTTGGCACGCAATACGCCGAGCGATAGCAGACGACAGGTGAAACGTCAAATCGTGTGTCACGATTCTCGGGCCGAATAGGTTGACAGCCAACGCAGCGAATGATTCGCTAAACGTCATATCATGCGCGCTGGCATTTGTCAAACGCTGCTGTTTCGCAGAACCTTCTTGACGTCGGCTACGACTTCGTGGCCCTTCGTCTACTCTTCTGCCCTTTTCGGTCGTCCAACATGGCGGATTCGAGCGTTAATTTCGAAGATCGAATGCCTATTTTCTAATGCTTCCCATTTGATAACGGAGGCGAAAAAAAGAAAACGGCTCGGTAGAAATCTTCGGATTAACCTGCCGAACCCGGCATTTCCCGCTGATACATCTATTCTGGATCACCCTGTATATCAGAGTATCGGGGTAGGTATGTAGGAACTATAAAACCTAGTAAGCATATACATCAGTGCATAAACAAATATATAAATCCTTGGTAAACGAAGCACTGGAACCGACACTATTTAACTTGCCCATTCATTTGAATTGCGCCTTTTTGTCTGGAAACGGCCAAAATGACCCGTACAGCCTCTGAACACATTTGTAGGTAATACGCGCAAGCCCGCTCTTGCTCATTTTCCCAACTTCCCATCACAACTGACATTTCGTATGGAAAGCTGTCAACTTTCCGCGGTAAAATTTCGCGCGAGTTTTGAAATTCAAGATGTAAACATGCAGAAATTTGCTATTTCTGGCACTTCTAAAATCGCGACGTAAAGCAAACCTTGACCCCCACCCTCCCCCGCGTACGTAGACCGTAACGCCTGCTCGGACCTCCGCCCCCAAACTGCATTACGTAATTTGAGTACTCCCCCAAAGCAACTGAATTAGAATTGTATACCTCCGAAAAAAATTCCACTCCCCTCACCGTATCGAAGACACTAGCTGCAGAAATTACAGCGTTTTTGGGTTTTTGCTGCAATTTGTAAGCGGAGTGATGCAAAACATGTTTATCAGCTTGTAACGCAGCATAATTGCATTATATTTACAAACAGCAGAAACAATGACCAAAATAAATAAATCTGTGCAAAGAGCGACTACGATGCAAAGAGATGCACCCCGAAATAACCTTGAGATCGCCTTATTAAAAATTGATAGCAAGTCTAATAATCGCGTTTGGCTTTTTCGTGTGTGCTGATAAATTGGGTATCAAGCCATATAAATTCGGTGACGATCGTTATTGCTGCAGTTTACGACGGAGAACGATGGGCCTATAGTATAAATAAGGGCAGCACCTACAAGGAAAGTTAACAAGAATAGGTCACTACACGTGAACAATTTTAAAGATGCTTTGACGAAAAGCTGCCTATCCAGAATATGGATCTTACGTGCACGAGAAATGCCAGATGTAGATTTCAAAAATCCGCTTCATGGACCTCGATTGGAACAAACTATGTGCAGAGCCGAAAATATATTTCGATTGGCGTCGAAATCTGGAAAAATAACGACCAATCATTTCAAGCGTTGGTTCAAAAAGTATACATTCCCAATATGGGCCCAAAATCAGTTACACTTCTGGATTCTTGGAACGGTCAATGTCTAACTGCATTTGAAGAAATGGGTATGCAAGGGAAAGATATTAAAGTTATAACCATTCCAGCAGATAAACATATTGCACCAGTTTCGTTTGTTTTGTCGGCAATTAATTTACATTATAATTAGCAATTCTTGCAGGTACAACGGGAATGATACAACCCTTTGATGTTTCTGGCTTCCGCGTATGGAATAATTTCGTCAAACACTTTTCTGACACAGTAATAATATACAACTACGACGTCAATCTACACTTGAGAGACAGTATTATTAACCCCTTGACTGTGAGTGGCACGCATAGAGTCAAAAAAAGTCATGCCATGTTTGTGTCATGACACGTATAGGGGCATTTGAAAAACAACCTATTTCTACTATATCGATTCCATTGTAATTTGGTACATCATGGTTTTCGGAGTCGCTGAATTCGAATTTGAAATCACATTTCCAAAATTCAAAGCGGCGGATCCAATATGGCGAACGCAAATTCGGAAAATGGTTTCATTCCGACGAAAGTGAGTACCTCGTGGTTTTCGGAGTCGCTGAATTCGAATTTGAAATCAGATTGCCAAAATTCAAAATGGTGGATCTAATATGGTGGACGCAAATTCGAAAAATGGTTTCATTTCGACGAAAGTGAGTACCTCATGGTTTTCGGCGTCGCTGGATTCAAATTTGAAATCAGATTGTCAAAATTCAAAATGGCGGATCCAATATGGCGGACGCAAATTCGAAAAGTAGTTGGATTTTTACAAAAAAATTGTATCTCTAGATGATGATGGTCGCGAATTTCGAATTTGAATCCTGACTTCAAGTCTGTGAAGCTGGGATACAATATAATGAATAAAAATTTGGCAAATCATGTATGACAAACTATTCATAATAACAAATGTAAAAGAATACTTTTTAGCGTTATATCCCGCTCTTAGCCGAATCCAGAATCACGAATCGAGGACGTGGCGGTTGTTGACTCCATTTTGTTTTTTTGTGCTTTTTTTTTAATTTGTGCTTTTTGTATTTTGAATTTTTTTTGCTTTTTGTAATTTAATTTTTTTGTGCTTTTGGTATGTTGATTTTTTTGTGTTTTTTGTATTGCATCCGCCATATCGAATCCGCCATTTTGAATTTTCAAAAACCGGTTTCAGATTCAGATTCAGCGACCCCAAAAACCATAAAGTACTCACTTTCATCGAAATGGAACCATTTTTCGTATTTGCGTCCGCCATATTGAATTTTCTAAAACTGATTTCAGATTCGGATTCAGCGACCCCGAAAACCATAAGGTACTCACTTTCGTCGAAATGAAACCATTTTTCAAATTTGCGTCCGCTATTTTGAATTTTGGAAATCTGATATCAAATTCGAAGTCAGCGACCCCAGAAACTTTTATTCTGAGACTTCAAAGCAAATCTATTAATTTTTTTTTCCATCACAAAAATGGCACGAAAATCTCATTTTCACCTCACTACGAAAGGGTTAAGTAACAATCTCTTATACACATCCAGTTTTCTTCTCCACGGTTTAGAAAAGTTTCCACAAAGTGTACGGACATGCGATATATGCGGCGAATTGTGCGTGGTATAAGAAATATCTTTGTTTCAAACACTGTTTGTTTGTTTATCATGACTATCATTATTGTAATTCGTATAATCCATTAAAAATATACTATTGACACGGTTATTACTTAAGGGCCAACAATTTTCCGATCACATTGCGATCTTCAAAGGCAGTACGTGCCGAGGAGAATTTCTTCGTAAAAATACAATAGCAATTCAGGTGCTTTTGAAAGTGCGAAGTTAGTCCGTAATTGCGAGCCTTATCTGTGCCCATATTACGCCATTTGTTGTTATATTCATCATTATCATCATGAACGTTTCGTAGTTGAAAAATATAACATTTTGTCCCATTAAACTTTTTTCTTCTCGGGCCGTTCACGGAAGAACAATGTTCTTCAAGTCCGCGTTGACCCATTGTGATGTTCCGCCATAACGAGAAAATTTGTATCGACCATTTTGATTGATTGTACTTCCATTGTGACCGATTTTTATTTCTACCAATTTTCGTCCATGCAGCACGGTAAGAACTGAACGTTCGAGAGGGTGATGATTGAGGCGGAAGGGGGCATTGGTATTTACAAATATGCAATCGCGTATTAAAACGAACTTATGTTGGCGTGAATTTAACCCAGAATTGCAAAAGGCTAGCTAACTATACGATGCACTTGACTAAAAAATCAACGGGTAGTTTCAACCCCTCAATTATGAGATATAGAAAAAAAGAAAGACACGCTACCTTTCCATTCTCTACATGTATGCAAATTTACATACGAATCGGTTTAAAATTCTCGGAGATACGTATGAAAAAATTTCATTTCTGCAATAAACAATATGAAACTTGTTGTTATCTGCATCGTTCTCATCTCCAATGTATAGTACATGGATAAACAAACGTTTTGGCAATTTGATTTTTTTTCATATCTCGTACCGTTATAATGTTATCAATAAAAAATCAAAAACAACTCTATTTTCGAAAGTGCGTTTCACCCCTTAAAAATCGGGTTTTGCAGATATAAAAAAATACGTATCGCCTATTTCTATCCATTCTACAAACATGCCAAATTTAATCGAAATCAGAGAGTTCGACCTCGCGTGTTAGAACAATTCACGCGAATTTGAAGAACTACTGCGCTTTCGGATAATATTGTACGTCCTCGTTTAGAGGATATCATCACACGCGAATAAATCACGGGAACAATTCAGTGAAATGAAATGCGGGCAAAATTTTGGTCAATAGTTCTTTGTGACTGTGAGTTTCAGAATGCGGCAAAAGTTCGTTGTAACCGCGAGTTTCAAAAAATCACGTTACAACACCCCGAACAGTTGCCGATCAACTTCGTCCCGAATAATTTGGTCTCTCTGATTCGCCTCGGCTACAGTTCAGATAACGCGTAACCGATAGCGAGATTGAAATGTTGTTTGGGTTTTGTTGGGGTTTCGGGCGTTTTTACCCTCTGTTCCGTCGCATGCGGAACGAGCGAGTAGTTCATTATTTATTTTATTGAAAATAAGAATTTAGCTAGTGTTAACATTTTCCATATAATTATAAATATCCACATCGTCTCAAGGCACGACATGGAAGAGTATTTCTCGCTTACCTGAAGTTCACAAGCAGGATCATCAGGGTTGTCAGATTTGGCGGTTGGACAAGTCGCCAATTACAATTTTTCGGCGCCGTACAGTTTCAAAAATCGCCAATTTGGCGTAAAACTGCCAAATCTGGCAACCCTGGGGTCAATCGCCGACGTTCGGGTTTGCTGGACGACACGCTCGCTCGGTGGACCACGTGCAAGGTAATTCAACATATGGTTCGCTTTTTATTTTTCTAAGCCTTTATACGTGACTACATTCAAGATGCGCATATCGGCGCACTAATGTACCCCTAATAGAGGGATTTACCAAGCATCCACGTGATCGTAGATTTGAGCGCGGAAATTTTTTCATTGCGCCAAAGAGTTCGACACTGGAATGCCCCGCTGGTCAAGACACGTGTGCGACTGGGCTGCCCAGTATTCTCTATTCTCACACTTCTCAACCATGATTAGTGACAGCTACAAACTACCCACTCCTTTTTCTACATTTTTGTACCAATGAAATTAGTTGTTGTTCATCCAACGGGTGGCATCACATCCCTCCTGTGTGAGACAGCTCTCATCGCCAATCACATATGTAAGACTCGAATTTCTCTTTAGTGAGTAATCATCAAACATTCGAAGAGGAAACATCAAGAGTCCAATCAGCGCGGAACTCTTGCCGCTCGCAAATAAATTACTTAATTATCTCCATGAGATAATTCTATCAACATCGTCGTCACTACTACGCGGAAATAACGTGAATCAATTATCAGTACCCTTAACTGATCGATGTAAATAATTCTGAATAAATTAAATTGTTTTTTTTTTCGTTTATCTCTAATTGTTTTTAACTAACCACCTTCACCACATTAGTTTGAGTTCAATCACGAGATTGCAGTGTCGAATCCACGCGTTCGGTATCAGGATTTACGACCATGGTTGACTTGCATCAATCAGTCGAGTCGCACTGTGACCGTGAACGGAACATTTTTTTTTTCGGTCCTCCGAGCCGGATCTGAGATTTCAGTCGCACATATTTTATCAGTAAAGTCTAAGTGTGAAATCGGAGCAGTCGAACACAAGGTGAATGACGACGTCTAGGACGGAAGAGCATCTCATCCTCCACCATTGGATCACAACGTCAGTAGCGCCAACGATTTCACGCTACAAGGGTAAACTCGTTCAATGTATTAATTGCCAATCACTTCCCTATGCATCCCACATTCATCCGCAACGCTTCTCAATCGCGAGAAATGACCCTAAGCCCAGTAAACGCAAGGCTTAGTCATCAGCTTGTTCGAAAACGCAGGTCCATAAAGGGTAAACTCACAAGCTTCAAGAGTTTACTGGATAATCAAGAAGTTGATCCTGACATCTACATATTAATAGTGCACATGGGTCGGATAGAAATTTGTTTCGCGAAGTTGGAAGATTACACACGCGAACTGCAAAAGCCTGAGCCAGAAGTAACCCATTACGCAGAACAATCAACGATGGAAATGGACTACGCGAACGTCTTAGCAAAATGCTACAGACTTCAGGACAGGGTCACCCAAGCAGCAGCAACAGCAGCGGCAAGTTCATCTTCCAGCATTGGGGTGTCACCGAATTCGTTCGCACCATTATCCGCACTAGCGCGCCTTCCAGAACAGAGTCTTCCGAAGTCCACAGGAAAATATGAAGACTCGCTGAGTTTTCAAGATAACATCCGGTCGACTATCAGGCAACGACCGGGTCTCAGCGGCACCGACAGATTTAAGTATCTGCGGGAAACGCGAGCGTCTTGTACGACAATTTGAGACCATGGACTACCGAAGCGCTTGGGCGCTTCTAAAATGGATGTCCGAGGACAAGAACAGAATTCGCGACCGCCACGTAACGGAGATTTTCAATATCCCTACAATACAAGGAGAGTAAGTACAGAATCTCAGCGAAATGATAAACACACTCGAACTTTATTGCTCCGCACTCTAGTCGCTGGGCGAAAATACATTCAGTACGATGATGCTCTGCATTGCGGTCGCAAAAATCGACAAATCCGCGCGCAAATAGTGGAAGACGTCTCTCAAGAAAGATGTTGCCAACATACGACCAACTCATCACATTTCTTCGAAGAATGTTTTCACGGACGGAGGCTCAACCAGTCAATGTGAAGTACGCAATGGCTGCCAGAATGGCCAGAGCGGAAAGACTCCGAAGCCGAGTCGAAAGCTTCGTGACTACCACGTCGCACGAATGCCCGATGTGCAAGGGCAGTCATCAGCTATTCCAATGCCATGAATACAAGAGGCTCACGCCGAAGGAAAAGTTCGACGCAGCAACGCGGATATCCGCGTGCATCAATTGCTTGCGTTCAGGCCACAGCGTCAGGCAATGTACGTCGGACGTCTTGGCAGATAAAACGGGAATTATTAGCATAATGGCCAGCATCCCATCACGTGATCTCCCAGTGACAGCAAAGATCAACGTATACAACTCATCAAGAGAACTCAGATCATGCCGAGTCTTGCTTGACAGTTGCGCCAATAGCAACTTCATGACCGAACGGTTTGCAACACTGCTTAATCTACACAAGAAGAGATTTGCAGTGCTAATCGGAGCCATGAATCAAACTCGAACGGTCACAAACAATCTCGTGACTGCGCGACTGAAATCGAAGATCTACAACTTCGAAAGGACTTCGAGCTTCCTGACGATTGACGAAATCGCAGGACTCGTGCCAAATGAAAAGATCTCCTGACAGTTATTATCGCTGCCGTGCAATATTCAGCTCGCGGATCCAGAGTTCAACCATCCAGCGCCAGTCGAAATGCTAATCGGCTCCGGAACGATATTGTCCACTTTCTGCATGGGACAAATAAATCTCTTCGCACCCGGTGATCCGCACCTCTATTTACAAAAAACACGCTTGGGCTGGATCATCGGCGATGCTATTCGGACGAATGACTTATCGCCGTACAACGGACAATGTCATGCTACCACGATAGAAGACATCATGAAACGCTTCTGGGAAATCGAGGAAATTCACACAAAACGTCACAGCTCACTAGAAGAAATTAGCTCCGAGGATCACTTCCGAAGAATGGTAAGACGAGACAACGATGGTCTATACATCGTTACACTCCCATTCAACAGCAGAAGGGATCAGCTCGGTGTGTCTCGATCAATGGCCACGAAACGTCTTATCGGACTCGAGAGAAAATTGCAAAAGAATCCCGAGCTTGAAATACAGTAAGATGCTGTTTTCCAGGAATATCTGACCTTAGGACACATGTCAAGGCTTTAGAACGACATTGCTACGGGGGGGGGGGGGGGGAGGTTTCTATCTTCCTCACCACGCGGTTATCAAGAACAGTAGCATCAGCACCAAGGTCAGAGTTGTCTTCGACGGATGAGCGAAGTCCAGCACTGGGATATCTTTAAACGACACTCTCATCGTTGGGCCCACCATTGAGGACGACATCTTCTCACTCCTGCTGCGGTTTCGTGGGCATCAGTACGTGCTCACAGGAGACATCGAGAAAATGTACCGACAATTTAAAGTTCAGAAGGGAGATCGGAAATACCAAAGAATTCTGTGGCGCGACGCCAGTGGCTCAATAGCCCCATACGAGTTGAATACCGTGACCTTCGGACGGGCTCCAGCGCCCTTGGCTACCCGTTGCTTTCAACAGTTGACTGAAGATGAATCAATCCACTTTCCAAGGGCGACTGAAATCATCAAACGTGGTCTGTACGTTAACGATGTCATTACCGGAGCGGCCACATTCAACGAAGCTCTGCAACTTCGAAACGATATCAACGCATTATTGCAACGAGGCTGTCTCAACCTTCGACAATGGGCTTCCAACTAGCCACGCCTCCTTCAAAGTCTCCCATCCGGTAGCGTCAATCTCAAGCTACAATCGCGACAAGACCAAACCATCAAAAGTATCGGCGTGGATTGGAACTCCGTACAGGACTCGATCATCTACACCGTCAGCCCTGTCTCGTGAGAGCATCGCGTTACGAAAAAAAAACCATTCTGTCCCATATCGCCAGAATATTCGACCCGCTAGGTCTGCTTAGTCCAGTCGTGACACAGGCGAAGCTCATCATGCAACGACTATGGAGGGAGAAACTTGATTGGGACGAATCCATTCACGCAGAGCTACAAACCGAATGGAACAACTACGCATCACAATTGAGTGTCCTCAACGACTTGGAGTTCAGCAGAAGAATTACTACTCCTCAATGCGAAGAAATTCAACTGCAAGGATTCTGCGATGCTAGCGATAAGGCCTACGGAGTCTGCATTTATATCAGAGGCATCAACAGGAATGGGAGCATCTCAATGACGCGCCTCTGCACCAAATCTCGTGTCGCACCGCTCAAAAGGGCGCAAGATGGGCCGAGCAAGGAAGTCATCACCAGAAGCAGTCTCAGCAAGCGAGCACATTTCACCCATGACAATCCCAAAGCTATATGGAGCTGTGCTTCTAGCCAAACGTTATGACACGGTTTGTCAGGCGTTGAACATAAAAATCCACAAAACAGTTTTTTGGTGCGATAACACGGCGGTCCTCAACTGGATCAATACACCGCCATACCAACTTTTGACGTTCGTAGCTAACCGGGTGTCCGTCATCCAAGAAAAAACACACCCTGGTAATTGGCGTCACGTCCGGTCACTCGACAATTCAGCAGATCTCATTTCGAGAGGTCAACAACCGTCGGAATATGTTTCAAGCCTCAAGTAGAAAAACGGACCGCAATGGCTTGCTCGAGATGAATCTACATAGCCACAACTCGGAGTACCAACAGTGGACCAGTTACCTGGACTACGCAAGGTCAAATTCTTTGCAACACCAATTCATAGCGATATCATTACACGTTATTCATCAATAGTGAAGCTCCGGTGATTCGTTGCATATGCCTGGAGGTTCAAAGCGCCGTAGACAAAACAAGGTCACCTGACGTGCCAAGAACTATAAGTAGCAAACGTCACCATCATAAAACTTGTTCAAGCAGAAGGCTTTGTTAAAGAGCTCAGAGACTCAAAGGAAGAAGGGACCGTAGACCCAAAACGCAAACTTATCTCTCTAATACCATTCTTGAATAATTTGTGTATAATTCGAATCGGCGGTCGAATCACGAACTCCAATTTTCTGTTAACAGAGAAGCATTCCGTAATTCTGCCGCGATCACACCACATAACCACTATGATTATTCTGTATGAGCATATTTCCACATATCATACCGGCGTACAGACTACGCTCTGCTCTTTAAGAAAACGATACTGGAAAATCGATGAAAAAAAACAAGTTCGCAAGGTGATCTGCGGCTGCATGACTTGCGCGTGGGCAAATCCTCCATCCACAAGCTACATCATGGGAAATCTACCTGGAGTTCGTATTACCGAAGCTCGACCTTCTTGAACGTCGGAGTGAATTACTGTGGTCCATTATTCATCAAAGAAAAGAAGAATCGCAACCGAGGAAGAATCAAGATGTACATCGCAGTCTTTATCTGCCTCGTATTCAACGTCGTGCATCTCGAGCTAGTCAGTGACATGACTACTGAAGCCTTCCTCGCCGCTTTAAAACGATTTATCTCCAGAAGAGGAAGATGTCAAAATATCTATTCTGATAACGGCACAAACTTCGTCGGTGCCAACAACGAAATGGAGGAGATGGTGCAACATTTGCATTCCAATGAACACAAGAAAAAGACACACATCTTCTGCAGTGATCACGGAATCAAGTGGGATTTTATGTCACCACAATCACCAAACTTTGGTGGAATATGGGAGGCTGTGGTCAAGTCTTTCAAACATCATCTGAAACGAGTCGACGGCGAACAACTGCTCACGTTTGAGCAACTCTATACGTTTGTCACAGAAGTAGAAGCAATCCTTAATTCGCGCCCGTTAACTCCTATCTCATCATATCACAATGATCCTCTTGCAATCTCACCCGGTCACATTCTGATTGGCAATACATTAACGAGCGCACCTGAAACAAATTTCGTCAACATTCCATCCGATCGGCTATTATTATGGCAGCACATGCAAAATAAGAAGCAGGGTTTTTTACCAGGTGGCACAAGGAATATTTAAACGAATTAAATATTCGCCACAAATGGATTCGAGGCTCCTACAGCATCCAAGAAGGGTCTTTCGTACTTCTCAAGAAGGACCATCTACCTCGTCTTCGATGGCTCATGGGAAGAGTTATCGAGCCTCGACCCGGTTCAGATGGCATCGTAAGAGTAGTCAAGGTCAAAACGTCCACGGGAATCTTCGTCGGGAATGTTCGCACGTTCGCACCACTGCCATGGCTAACTGATAGTGACAGTGATAGTGCCAATCACAAATAATCAATTTAGAAAAAATTAACGCAATTACGAACTTATCTACACACTATATTCAAGTATAACGTTCAATTGTAATGTAATTGTGGTGATCGCACTTGATCGGTGCCCTCTCAAAGGGGGAGTCTGTTCTGTCGCATACGGAACGAGCGAGCAGTTCATTATTAATTTTATTGAACATAAGAATTTAGCTAGTGTTAATATTTTCCATATAATTATAAATATCCACATCGTTTCAAGGCATGACAGGCAAGAGTATTTCTCCCTTACCTGAAGTCCATAAAAAGCTCAATAGCCCACGCTCAGGTTCGCTCAGGACTCGCTTGCTCGGTGGACCACGTGCAAGGCAATTCAACATTTAGTTCGCAAATGGTACTTGTTATTTTTCTAAGCTTTTATACGTGACTACGTTCAAGATGCGCATATCGGCGCACCAATGCACCCCTAATAACGGGATTTACCAAGCGTCCACGTGATGGTTGAGTTGAGTGCAGAAGTATTTCATCGCGCCAAAGAGTTCGTCACTGGGATGCCCCGCTGGTCAAGACACGTGTGCGACAGGCTTTCTCTCATCACCAACCACGGATGTAAGACTCGAACTTCTCTTTAGTCAGTAATCATCAACCATTTCGAGAGGAAACATTAACATACATGAGAGAGTTCTATCAACATCGTCGTCATTACTACGCGGAAACAACGTGAATCAATGTTCAGTACTTTTAACTGATCCATGTAAATAATTGTGAATAAATTAAATTGTTTTTTAGTTTATCTCTAATTGTTTTTGACTAACCACCTTCACGACCTTAGATCGAGGCGCCCACCGAAGCATACGGATGCACGGTATGCTTCGGCGGGGGGGGGGGGAGAGAGAGAGAGAGGGAGAGAGAGAGAGAGGGAGAGAGAGAGAGATAGAGAGAGAGAGAGAGAGAGAGAGAGAGAGAGAGAGAGAGAGATTGATAGATTGATAGAATTTATTATGCCCCAGTGGTACTTTCGGGCAAAGGTATGAATTAATACAAAATAATACAATACAATACAATACATAATAATTATAACAAAAATGAGATAGAATAAAATAAAATACAATAACATATACTAAGATAAAATACGATATATGATAGTTGTACTACATGCTGGTCATGCTTCGGAGGGAACTATAAAGAGAGATTGCGTGAACGCCAACTTTCTAAGGGATTTAGCTTCGGTATTATGGGACAACACGTTGCAATTTAGGTCACCTGAAAAAATGACATTACTGTAATGATGTTTAACTCTATCGTAGCTAGCAAGGAACTCCGTGAAAAAGGATCCTTTTCGACGCCAATATATTGTCGCTAATAATACAGAGCATTCAGCCTCAAGAGAGATCTCAAGCAGTAGATATTTCGGGGAATTTGAAAACGCCGACGGTGACATGTCAAGTATCTTAGCAAGACAAGTATCCCTGACGTAACACGCAACACGCAACGCCCCCGCCTCTTACCCTCCCGATCATTTCATACAATGAAGTAGCCATTTATTGCAACAAGCTTATCCGGGATATTATAGTGTAGACAGGTTTCAGAGATAGCGATTGCATGATACTTCTTTTCATGAGTGAAATCCAAATATGGTCAATATGAGCTAATAAAGAATTAGAATTTGAAAAGACTACGTTCAGTAACGATTCGGATGCGCAAGGCGTCTTGTTGACATCAGCTGGGCTCAATTTTTGGAGTCAAATGATATTCTCGAGGTCCTCGGAATTTTGTATAATAATGAACGGTTAACCGTCGGATTTGCGAACACGGATAGAACCGCTAAGGATCCAGATATAGCGATAGCCCGCGGCTTTTGCTCGAATTTTTGTTTGGCGATATAGCTCATAAGTGGTGGTGGGGAGAAATTCCTTGACATAGATTTTACCAGGGAGATTTTCTCTAAGGACATCGCATACTGAGAGTTCACCCTTCGATCGCTTAGCTCGGATAATAGCTTCGCACACCGATGATGAAGTCAAGGTGACGATCAAAGAGAAAAAAATCTGAGTGGCCGCTTGCTGAGGACTTATACGTGGCTCAACGCGAGGTTTACGCTTTAGGACGCGCACTGATAGTACGTGGCTGGATAATTCGGTTAAGCCAAGTGATGTTAAAACTTTAAGAACAAGGCTGCGAGGTTCGCCGTTACAGTTTGCTGGAAGGCCAGCTACGATAACCTCACTAGTTTGCTTGACTTGAGTCATGAGTTTATTTTTATTTTTAAGCTCGATAATTTCGTGCTGCAATTTAGTAGTGACTTGCTCCAGTTTATCGATTTTAATTGAGTGATCAGCTACGGTGTTTATAAGCTTCGGTAGGGTACTCAGAACGTCGTTAAGCTTGTTGATTGCTTCACGCTGTTCCGAAACAAATGCCCAGAATTCGGATTTGGATGTTTATAGCATGCTAATGACTGTATCGATAGATTGCGGTGGCGAATTTCTGCCGTCAGTATGGTTGGCATCATGAACCGATGGCGTAGACCTCGACATATTATAAAAATTGTCTTTGCAGCAGAAATAAGCTGATACACTGTTAATATAATACCGAGCACAACCGGGATGAAACGCACGGAGACAAGTTGGGCAAAGGAATGAGTCGTTAGCTATCGACTTCTTACACTTGTCACAATTTCTTGACATGAGGCTACCTGGTTGATTGATGTAGTGAGATAAGTCGCAGTCGATAAGGTGTTATCGCGCGAGTGACTCACGAGTAATTGTTGAAGAGTCGCAGACGTACGTGAGAGGTGCTAGCGATGGCTCCGAAATAGGTAGTACGTAGGAGCTCAGGTACGTGAAGTTTTAATCGAAGCCTCTTTTCGATGGAAAATGGATGCACAGTGGGGGAAATTTGATATCGATATCGCTATAGCGGTTCACTAACAATGACGTGTCCATGTGATGAGACTGGCCAGGCAAAGATTTCCGATGAAATTTTTCAACGAACGATGAAAAAATTTTCGCGACTAATCCAGGCCCGGGGACATCGATGATGGTGGGTGACAACAATAAACCGTTAAAAGCAATTTAGCGCATGCTTTGGAACTGTAACAAAGACGCCCAAAGGCAGAATAGAGCAGCAAAATGTCCAAAATGAAGATGGCAAATCGAGCCGATGTAAAAAGCGTGCGTTCAACTCACCAGCTGAGAGTAGACTCCGCCGCCGTGAGACGCGTCCCGACACGCGGGAGAAGAATCGGATCGACCGAGATCTTGACGATCCGCCCGTAACGCGGTAATATCGCCCGAATTACGCGTTTTTCAACGAGTCCCGAATACTGTCGTTCCGAGGAACTATGACCCCGAAAAATGTGGTGAGGAATTTCCCGTATACCAATTAACCCGTGAGACGACATATGTGGTCCGTGTAATCGATGAGGAAAGAATGAGAGTGAGTGAGGGAAAAGCCGCGCGATCACGCGATCAATGAGAGGAAATGCCCCGAAAAGTGGCGCCATCGACGACAGCCACGAGAGGATCCCGGCGTGACTCGCTCGTCTAATTCCCGCGGAAAATTATGAACAATTCTGGACTTACGAGCGGATCGTAATTCCTGAACATTCCGCCCACCATCGGCAGCAGTGCTGTCGATTTATTCAGACCCGGATAATATTGGAAGTAGGGCCAATTTGGCAATGGGCCGCTTGAGTGTGGTGGTGGCGGTCTTGATAGTGACCACCCGTGTGAGCCCATCCTGTCCCGGATGCAGTTCCAAGACCCGTACCAAAGGCCATTTAGTAGGTGTAGTGCTCTCGTCGGTCAACAGAGCCAAATACCCGACCCGAATGTCGTGAGATGGATGATGCCATTTTGAGATGGCTTGTTGCCGTTGTAGGTAGCCTGTCGACCAACGATCCCAAAAGTATTGCAGCCGCTCTTGTACGAGCTGCCACCTGGAGAGCCGAGCAGGATTAATTTCCCGTAGCGATGGCTCCGGAATTACGGTGAGCGCTTTCCCGATGAGGAAATGTCCCGGTGTAAGCGCGGAGAGATCGTCCGGATCTTCCGTGAGAGGTTCCAATGGACGAGAGTTGAGAACGGCCTCAATTTGTGTAAGAAGAGTCGTAAATTCCTCATACGTGAGGGGACGAGAGTTGAGAACGGCCTCAATTTGTGTAAGAAGAGTCGTAAATTCCTCATACATGAGTGAAATTCCTCCCCGATCGTCCTCTGAAGATGATATTTGACCGATTTGACGGCAGTTTCCCATTTCCCGCCCATGTGAGGAGCTCTCGGTGGGTTGAACACCCAATGCGTGCCGTCATTGGCCAATATCTGAGCAGTTGTTTCAGATTCCCGTGCCCTGTTGATGAAGAGTCTGCGCAGTTCTGCGTCGGCTTCTTGAAAGTTCGTCCCATTGTCACTGTATAAAGTGTGACAGATGCCCCGTCTTCCAGTGAATCGCCGAAACGCTGCGATGAACGCCTCGGAAGTCAAGTCTGAAATAACTTCGAGATGAATCGCTGAGGTTGAGAAGCATACGAATATACACAGCCAGCCTTCGTGAGATCGAGAGCCTCGCCCTCGTCCGAATTTGAGAGAGACTGGCCCGGCGTAATCTACTCCCGTGTAGAGAAACGCCCATGAAGGTGTAGCCCGAGTGAGAGGCAACTGTCCCATCAGTTGCTGAGCTTTTATCCCTCTTTGACGCGCGGATTTCACGCATCTCAAGATGAATGACCGTACTGGTGCCCGCCCGCCGAGGATCCAGTAGTGAGTGCGCAGGTATGCCAATGTAACCTGAGCCCCACCGTGAAACGTCCGATGATGAGCATCTGCTATGAGAAGTCGTGTGAGAGCCGAATCCCGAGGTAGAATAACGGCGTGTTTGCTCTCAGGTTGTAAGGCTGAGTGCTTTAACCGCCCTCCTACTCTCAGAACCCCGTCTGAGTCTATGAATCCCGTCAATCGCGTGAGAGGATGCGATTTTGGAAGTGCCTGTCCCGATGAGAGAAGTGTGAGATCCAATGACAAGTGTGTCCCTTGTGTGGCTTTAGCCCAAAAAAGCCGTGCGTGTTCCAGGTCACCCGGGGATATTTGTGAGCCGGGTCTCCCTTGGTTTTGTCTTCGAAGTGTCGTAAATACTTTGAAGCAGAGTGAGGTGATTCTCAACAGCCGTGTGAGAGATGAGGTTACATAAGACCGGTGAAGTTGAGCCTGCTGAGACAGTGAGTGTGAGGCCTGGTCGCTCTTCAAGCGCCGTTGTGAGATCCGCGCCGGTGATGTGAGAAGGCCAATGGAAGTGAGATTTTGCTAACCAGTGAGGCCCGTCGCACCAAAGTGTATGTCGCTGAGAAACGGTTAACCCTCGCGATGCACAATCCGCAGGATTGTCCCGGCCCGGGATGAATTTCCATTGTCCACTAGGAAGGAGCTCTTGAGCCGATGAGACCCGATTCCGAACGAAATCTTTCCATCGAGATGGATGACTCGTTACCCAAGTGAGAGTGACGGATGAATTCGTCCACAAAAAAACCTGTGAATCAGTGAGCTTGAGAGTATCTTGCACATACCGTACTAGTTTTACCAGGAGAAGAGCTGCCGAAAGTTCCAGACGTGGAATCGTAAGACGTTTGATAGGCGCAACCTTAGTTTTTGCGCAAACCATCGTAACCCGTGTTGCTGATTCTGGTCCCGATACCCGAACGTAAACAACCGCTCCCATTGCGAGTTGTGAAGCGTCAGAAAACCCGTGTCTCTGCACGGATGACGAAGGAGTGAGATGAATCCATCTCGGAACCGAAATGTTTCCCAGATCCGCTAATTCCCGACGAAACGTAAGCCAAGAGTCGTGGACTCGCGATGAGACGTCGTCATCCTAACTGAGTTTCTCCAGCCACCGATTTTGCAAGAGGATTTTCGCCCGAATCAGAATTGGTGCGAGAAATCCCAAGGGATCATAGAGCTGGGCAATCTCAGATAAAATAGCTCGCTTTGTGATCTTGTTTCCGGTTGAGAGTGGAAATGTTGTGAATTTAAACACATCCGTGGCTGGAATCCATGTAAGTCCGAGTACCTTTGTCTCGGCATCCTTAAACGAGTGAGAATTTTCTGTGCTGATGTCGGCCCCGATTGAGTTGAGAAGCTTCGGATGATTGCTTTGCCACTTGGCCAGTGGAAAGCCGCCCGCCATGCAATTCCGGTTAGGTGATGTGCCTGTGTGATGAGATCCGAACTCTGATCAGCTCCCCCGTAAATATCATCCACGTATCGCCCCATTGTAAGAGGAGCGACCGCTTCAGGATACTTGTCGCCCTCGTCCTCCACCAACTGCAAAAGAACGCGAACGGCGAGAAACGGAGCTGGTCTCGTTCCGTATGTGACCGTTGTGAGTCGGTAAGCAATTATTTTCCCATGTTGATCGACCCATAATATTCGCTGTAAATCCCAATCGTCCCGATGAACCTGAATTTGACGAAACATCTTCGTAATATCAGTTGCAAAAATGTATCGATGTCGTCGTACCCATAAGAGAACGTCTGAAATGTCCCATTGCAATTTCGCACCTGTGTGCAAAATGTCGTTGAGCGATACTCCCGTTCTCGTAGCGCTTGGCCGGTTAAAAACAACCCTCAATTTCGTTGTAGTGCTCTATTCTTTCAACACCCCGTGGTGAGGAAGATAATAAACCCGTGATTTTTTAGAAAGCGCACGTGAAGCCCATGTCATGTGAGACTGTTCCTCATATTCTTGCAGAAACTCTGAATATAGTTTCTGGTATTGGGTATCCCGTGATAGTCGTCGTAATAGCCTTTGCAGGCTCTGCGCTGCCCTACCGTACGAGTCCCCGAGTGGACTCGTAGACAACATTATCGGCAATCGAACGATATACCGTCCCGTTGAATCCCGCAAGTGAGTCTGCACAAAATGAGGCTCACATTGCTGTTCTTCAGGCGTAAATTGAAGAGCAGGTAGACTGGGCGCCTCTTCCTGTTCCCAAAATCGAGCGAGAAGATCCTGAACTTCCTCGAAGTTGTAATCTACCGAAACTTGCTGCGACAATCCCGAACATGAAGTCCGATTGGCGATTGGGCCAAGAACGAACCACCCGAATATTGAATTCTGCGCCATAGGCGTCACGTCTGCTCCTTTTCGAATTTCTGGACGAATAAATTGAGAATATGAGTCTGCTCCCAAAATGAAATCAATCGCCCTTGGTGAGAGAAAATCTGGGTCTGCTAATTGCAGCCCGTCCAAATGAGACCAATGTAATCCGGATGTTGAGAAGGAAGGAAGGATAGGCATTAGCTTAGGTAAAATGAACGCTTGAACATTTATTTCATTATTTGAGTTTACTGAACGTAAAATGCAGGTGACTGCGCCTTGAGTCAAGCCCGAATGAGTCCCGCCAATCCCAATGATGAAAATGGCCGCGTTGTCCCGGCGAAGCTTGAGTTGTCTCGCCAACTTCTCCGAAACAAACGTGAGCTCCGATCCGTTGTCGATTAGCATTCGTACCCGGTGAGTTACCCCGAATGCTAATTCCAGATCTGCCAAGCCCGTAGCCAGCAGAGTTGAAAATCCCGGAAGCGTTGATGAGCTAGCACCCGAGCAAGCTAATGCCCCCGTCTCTCATTGTGTTGAGCCCGATGGTCGAGTAGTTCCCGATGTGCTCGATGTTCCCGCAGAGGACGACTGTGGATTGCGTTGAGCCGCACCCGTGGCTCGTTGGTCCCCAGATTTTGACCACCCGGTGTGGATAATCGTATGATGTTTACGATCATACTCCTTACATTTGGTCGTCCTCTGGCACGCCGCTACGCTGTGTTCCCCCAAACAATTGAAACACAGGCGCTGACAGGTGACTTCTTCCCGTCTTGCCTCGTTTGAGAGTTGCCGAAAACTCGGGCACGCCACGATAAAGTGAGCACCCTTGCAGTGTGAGCATGCATACCCGGATGATGACGTGGATGCACCCGATGAAGAAGGTCCCGATGTAGAAGGCCGCAACATGGAAGGCCCCCATGAGACTGCGTGTACCCCTGGGGCATAAGTTCCCGATGACGAGTCCTTGCCTGTTGACTTGTTCTGAGAACATGAAGTTTCTATGTTCTCGAGAGCTCGAGCTAGGTTGGTTAGAAACTCCCAGAGATCTGAAAGCGAGGGAGGCTCGTCCGATCGTCACGCCTTGAGCTCCCAAGCTTTCCGCAGATGAGCGTCGAGTCTCCTCGAGACGATGTGTACGATGACCCAATCCCAGTGGCGGACTGGGCCTCCCAATGCTTCGAGTGCGTTGTACGCCGACTTGAGGGAGTGTAGAAGGCCATGGAGCTCCTTTGCTGAACGTGGTGAAACCGTTTCCGTACCCAGTAAGGCGTCTAGATGAGCTGAGACCAGTGCGCGCTTGTTGTTATAACGCTCGAGGGGCGTATTCCATGCCGTGTTGAGTGAGGCCCCGGTGGTTGGCAAGCTCGAAATGAGCTTTGATGCTTCTCCCGTAACCGCGGTGAGAAGATAATGCATCCTCACAACATCGGTTGTTTTGGAATTCTCCCGAACGAGTGCTGTGAACATGTCCCGAAACGGGACCCATTGCGAGTATTTTCCCGAAAACCTTGGTAGCGAGATCTTCGGAAGCGGAGTTCGAAGTTCCGATGAGGCCGATGTGCCCGGTTGAGTAGATCCCGATGCCGTTGCGGAGCTTGCCAACCGTTGGCAAACCTCCATACGGAGTGTGTAGGCCCGTGTATATTGGTCTGCCTCCATGTATGCCTGGACCAGCAGCTCGTCCGGAAATTGCTCAGAGAGCGCGTCGTGGACGGAGGCAAATGTTTCCCAGACGGTCAAGGCTGACTGTCTGGTTTCCTCGACCGCCGCTAATGAAAGAGGCTCTGATGAACCCCGAGTGAGGCTCCCGAGTAGGTCCCGCAGTATTGAGACCCGAGCTTTCCGCGTAGCCACCTTGAGACGTGCAGATCCCGCGTTTCGTCCCTGCACGCCATCCCGCATTGATGAGCTTGTATCCCGACCGGCAGGAGACCGATTTCGATGTCTGAGGCCGCAGGAGATTTCTCTTATTTCGGCTCCGTCACTGTTGCTTCCCGTTTTGGCGGCGCGGCTGCGCTTGCCGAAGGTTCCAGGACCACGAGGTTCTCCGATTCGACCATGTGATGTGCAGCAACGGCGTATTCCTCGCTGTCCGACATCTTGTCCTCGAATTATTCGTAGGTAATCCGAACTGGACACCAAGCGCGAGGCTTACGCGTTCCCGTCCGTGAGAAAAGACGAAATACCCGCGAGTGTAGTGCTGAGAACCCGTCCGAAATCTCCGAAGCACTACTGTAGTAACGCCCGAAAATGATCGAAGTTGATTAGTTGATATAATGTTACAAAACTCCCGAACCCACTCGACGTGTAAAACCCGAAAATGATCGAAAACGATTCTTGAAACAAGAACTGTCCAAAATTTCCCGATACCCGATCGGTGAGTGATCAAAAACTCCGATGAGCTGAGCGCGTGCGAGAGTGCGACTTCTTGTGAGATATAATCCCCGAAAAATGTCCAGAATCACTTCGCAAACCCGAAAGTGACCGAAAATGTCCGTATGTCACTATGCAAACTCGAAAACGACCGAAAATGTCCAAAGTCACTCGCACACTCGAAAGTGACTAAAAATATCCAGAGTCACGGCGCGAACCCGAAAATGTCCAATGTCGCTACGCACACCCGTAAATGACTGAAAATGTCCAGTCGCTACGCACATCCGAAAATTACCGAAAATGTTCGAAGTCGCTACGCACACCCGAAGATGACCGAAAATGTTCAATTTCGCTACGCACACCCGAAAATTACCGAATATGTCCGAGGCCACTGCGCACACACGAAAATGACCGAAAATGTCCGAAGCCACTGCGCGCACACGAAAATGACCGAAAATTGTCCAAACGAACTCCCAATTCACAGGCCAAGTGCACGCGTAACGCCCGAAAATGCCAATTACGCGACACTGAAACTGACCCGAGAGATTTTTTGAGAAAAACTCACCAAATGTTCGATGAAGTGCTTTGCGTACCGATCGAGCTCTCGTGGCCTGTTGAATCCAAACGTCCCATGAGTGGCCGGCACGTTAACCCGAGCACGTGTCTCCCGAGCGTAGCACCTCTCTGAGAAAAATGTCCCGAAAATAGTAACGCGTATAATTGTCGATGAGAGGATGCCAAGCGATGCGCGTAAAATCTCACTTGTGGTTCTGTCACGTGTATCTGAGAGAGAACGCACGATCCTCACTGTACAAAGCTCGCGAGACACTGAGCGAGAGCCAATGAGAAGGCTGAATGTGAGCGCGAGAGAGCGTGCACGATCTTCTTTCCCCGAAATCTGAACGTGACTGACCGATAGCCAATGAGAGCACTTCTCTCTGAGAAGGAGAGAGCGCGCACTATCGACGCGTGATATACCCGAGAGACGCTGCGTATAGCCCAGTGAGAGTGAGAGAGCGCGCGCTAGACGCGTGAAACAAAGCCGTTGAAAATTCGAACTCGAGCAAACGCGTCGTGTGGCGTCTTCGCTGAGCAAAACTTTTGCGAGTTTGAATTTTCACTCCCGAAAAACTCACTCAGTCCCGATTCGTCCAGAAATGAGTTCCGAATTTTCTCACACACATTTTACTGCACTTTGTCTCGAAGAACTGGCACGTAATCCCCCACCAGATCCGGCTCGAAGGACCAAAAATGTTTGAGAAGGGCCCGGAAGATCTGGTGTAGGTGGAAAAAGAAAAGGCGCCAAGATCTTGATGTACGGAAAAATAATATCAAAGTATATTGACAATATATAATACAAAGATACAGTAAATGTGTGGAAAATTAGCCTGGTAAATGTGAGGAAAGCCCGGTTTTAATGACGCGGATGAGAACTTTCCCGAACGAGGGCGGACAATGGCCGCCGCCGTGAGATGCGTCCCGATACGCGGGAGATGGATCGGATCGACCGAGATCTTGACGATCCGCCCGTAACGCGGTAATATCGCCCGAATTACGCGTTTTTCAATGAGTCCCGAATACTGTCGTTCCGAGGAACTATGACCCAGAAAAATGTGGTGAGGAATTTCCCGTATACCAATTAACCCGTGAGA
Source organism: Ophion obscuratus (assembly GCA_964007375.1). Lineage (NCBI taxonomy): Eukaryota > Metazoa > Arthropoda > Insecta > Hymenoptera > Ichneumonidae > Ophion > Ophion obscuratus. The sequence goes on from OZ023313.1 coordinate 47,986,681, forward strand.
CGACATGTGTGATCCGTGTAATCAATGAGGAAAGAATGAGAGTGAGTGAGGGAAAAGCCGCGCGAACAGGCAATCGATGAGAGGAAATGCCCCGAAAAGTGGCGCCATCGACGACCGCCACGAGAGGATCCCGGCGTGACTCGCTCGTCTAATTCCCGCGGAAAAGTATGAACAATTCGGGAAATATGAGCGGATCGTAATTCCTGAATACAACCAATGGAACAACCAATCCTAAATAATAACACTACAAATTATAAGTCATAACGATGGGTTGAATAATAATGAGATAAACCATAAAATTAAATTAAAATTGAAACTAAAATTTAAAAACTAAAAATAACATGGACAATAATAATAACGAAACAATAATAATGATGAAATAATACATAATCGTACCAAAGTCAACACTTGGAATTATAACATAATAAGCAAAATAGACATAATAATAATAATAATAATAACGTGTGGCGTAGGGAATTTGGCGTGAGGCGTAGGGAATTTGGCGTGCCCATCGCCCGGGGGAGCACAACTCCCCCGCAATAGTCACCGACGTGCCAGGCCAACCACCTGGCACGCCGAAAACTAAGTTCGAAGACCACCTAGTCAGGCCCCCCACAACCGGTCCCTCTCGGATGGGGACCAAAGATCAGTTGGGAGCGGCACCCGGATAGGATCCACGGCAACGACCACGGCACGAAGTCGGTGCCTCGAGTGGACGGAGGAACTCAAGGAAGACCTCATCCGCTGCTGGAGGGATAGCGTACCGTCGCGGCGGGGCTACATGGCGAGGTTGCAGGCCCTGTGGAGCCAAGTGCACCCAGAGCTTGCACACCTCTCGCAACAACATCTGCGAGACCAGGCTGCCCGCTTGCGACGACAAGGCTACGATCTCTTGTTACTACCACCAGAGCTATCCGGCAGGCGCTCTTCCGCGCGGAGCTCTGCCGGACGGCCTCAAGATCGAATCCCCCGGCAGTCGGAACCCCCCCCCCCCCCCCCCCCCGTTGGCGCGTCGATTTGACAGAAGACTGGGGAACAAGGAGGGAGAGAATCACTGGGAAATTTTCTCTTCAGCCTGGTTGCCTAGAGGCGGCAAATGAGTCCCTCGCGGCAGCAATCCCCGAGACCGCTGATCTCCTCAGCTTGAACTGGGCTGTGTATCGCGCGGCTGTTGAGTCAAAGCCTCAGACACGCAATGATAAGGCAGCGTTTGTGGCTAAGACTCGGCGGCGCGTTGCACAGCTCCAGAATAAGATCAATGAAGCGCGGAGACAGGCATCCCGTGTTCAGTGTGTGTTAGACTTCAATACGGCGGGGAGGGCGTTTACCCCTAAAATCCGAAAAATCAGCTCGGAACTGAAATGCCGTCACCACACATTGAACAAAGCTATCCTTCTTATTGTGAAGGAACGCTACGTGGAGAAGGTGCGGAACCTGGGGGTTGCGAAGCAATCCCTAGAGAGGCGGCTGGGTCGGGCGTTAGACAACGCCCTCTTCCGTTCTGACCCAGGCCGCTGGTTCCAACCACCTACGCCCGCCCCTAACACAGCGCCAACAGCTGTTCAGGTGGAGCGGTTTTGGGGAAAACTGTATAGCGAGGCGGGTCATTTTGATGAAAGCACTCCAGCTCTGGGACGGTTCGATACGTATTGCCGGCAACAGCCGCGTCAGCGTGGCGACTGTTTTCCAGTCACGCGTGGTGAGGTGGAGAAGGCGGTGAGTAGCATGAACCACGCCGCTCCCGGACCGGATGGGATTAACATCTTCTGGTGGAAGAAATTCACGTGCACCCATACCCATCTGGCCCGCATCTTCTCGTCGTTCATCGATGGGACGGTGCCAATCCCTACGTGGCTGACAGAGGGAAGGACGGTATTAATCCCCAAAAAAGGGGATCTGTCTTGTCCGGAGAACTACCGCCCGATAACGTGTCTGAATGCGCTCTGTAAGATCTTCACAAAGATTCTTTATGAGCGTGTTCTGGGCGAGATCGAGCCTGCATGGCGGGAGATACACGAACAAAGGGGATCCAAGAGGGGGCTGGGAGGTTGTAAGGAGAACCTGCTGGTGGACCGCTGCATCACGGAAGACGCGGTCCAGCACAAGCGTAACCTCTCAGTCGCTTGGATAGACTACCGTAAGGCGTTCGACACTGTCAGTCACAAACTGATTATACACCTACTCGAACGCCTTTCGGTGAGTCCTTACATAGTGGGATGCATTAAGCAGCTCATGCCGCTCTGGAAGACACGCTTCACAGTTAAGACTAGTGAAGGCAACGTGTCGACCGGAGTGGTGGGGTATAGGAGGGGGATTATCCAGGGAGATTCTCTCAGCCCCCTCCTGTTTTGCATCTCACTATTACCCTTGTCAATCGCCTTGCGGGCTGCACGCGAGTACGAAGCGGGGCCCCCCGGGGAGCGTGGGCGAGGGATCACCCATTTATTTTATATGGATGACCTCAAGCTATACGCTCCTGGGGAGGGGGGCTTAAGCTCCTCTTGAACAGCGTAGCGACGTACACGCGGGCGGCGGGAATGGACTTCGGATTGGACAAGTGCGCTGTTCTTCATCTCAGGAGGGGGAGAGCAGAGGGTGTCGCGGCTGATGTTCGGCTGGTGGACGGGAACGTCTTCAAACACCTGGGCGCCGGAGGGTCTTATCGGTACCTTGGCATCGATCAGCGTTCTGTACAATACGCTGAGGGTATCAAGGAGGCCCTCCGCAGCGAGTATAGGCGGCGTCTCAGACGGATCTGGAAATCAGATCTGTCTGGGAAAAATATGATCACTGCCACCAATATGCTCGCTGTCCCGGTCCTGCTCTACTCCTTTGGCGTCGTCAAATGGCGCAGAGACGAGCTTAAACAGCTGGACATCGGCACACGCAAAATAATGAACATCCAGCGGAGTGTGCACCCTCGATCTTCCACCCCGCGCCTCTATATGCTGCGTCAGAGCGGCGGGCGTGGGCTCTTGGGATTGGAGTGTCTTCATGACCGCATGGTCCTCGGAATAGCAAGCGATGTAATAACAAGCTCGGACCCGCTCCTGGAGATTGTGCACCAGCATGAGCTTCATGGGGCGGGTGCTTTTCTTTATAAGGCGGCAGATCGTGCGGCAGAGACCCTCGGCTTGGAGTTCCGCCGGCGCCGGCGTGGCGCCTTGCCAATAGACTCCGTCGCTCGGTTGCCCAAGTCCCGACGTCGGCGGGCAATCAGGGCTGCCGAGCAGACTGTCCTGACTCGGCAGCACGTGGACAGATCCATGCACGGTGTGTTTTTTCACCACATCGAGGAACAGGGGCTGTCCACCCAGCTGACCTTTTCCTTCTTGCGGTCAGCTGGACTGATGTCCAAGACCGAAGGGTTTATCTGCGCCTGCCAAGACGGAGTCATCAACACCCTGGTCTATCGCAGTCGCGTTTTGGATCAGCCTCTGCCGACCACTTTGTGTCGTGCATGCAAACAATCGCCGGAGACACTAATGCATCTACTGTCGGCCTGCCCAGTATATGCAGTCTCCGGCTATATCTATTACCATAACGCGGCCCTAAGAGTGTTGTACTACCATCTACGGCACTCTTATGGGATAGACCGGGAGCCCGTGCCGCCTTATTTACCAGGAGATATTGAGTCCGTTGTCGAGGGCGAGGGGTGCAAGATTTATTGGAACTTCTCATTCGCGACCATCGGGCCACTTCAAGCGACTAAGCCTGATGTTGTCCTCTTCGATTTCGACGACAAAACGATATACGTCATTGAGTTCTCGGCTCCGGCCGAAGTGAACGTGTCGCGAAAGGAAGCGGAGAAACGGCTCAGGTATCAGCCTCTCCTGGCCGAGCTACGTCGTTTGCACCGAGGATTCAGGGTAACTCTCGTTGTCCTCATTATCGGCGTGCTAGGGGGGATGACGGAGTCTTTTGTATCGGGCCTCGCGGACATACCGGTTTGCAAACCCGGTGTCCGGTTGCTGGCGGGTCGGATGCAGAAGGCGGTCATACTTGGGTCCCTCCGTTTACTCAGGCAACACGATTGTGGACTGCGGTAGCCGCTAACCCTCCGGCTTGAGGGAGCGGCTATCGCAGAGCGATATATTGAAATTCTCGCGCGACTTTTTGACTGTGCGGTGGCCGAGGTGATGTCGAGTGCCGCCCAGCGTTATTGTTCTGGTCTAGTAATTAAGTTAAATAATAATAATAACGCAGCATTTTGACAAATTATAAAGAGATAACAATAGTATAATATAATATAATATAATACACCTAATAATGGTATAAAACGAAGTGCGCAGCTTAGTAATCATCATAATGAAAAAAAAATAATAACCATAATCCAAAAATATAATAATAACAATCAGAAATCCAGATGCACTACAAATAATATTATATGAAAAACAGAAACGATACTATTTTAAAGGAAAAAATTACAAATTTGGAGATAAGCAATTTTACGTGAGCAAAAACAAAAAATCCTTCGATATAAATGAGTGAATTTGCAATGTATGAGTGCAACCAGGTCTCGAATATGAATATTATGTAATAGAAATTTTCCTGGACGAACAATCTAATTCGATCGATGTGAGCAAGCAGGGAGTTTGCGTTGAGCTGCGCAATTTTTAGAATTCAAACCGGTGTGCGAGAAACAGACGAAATCACGGAGCTACGAACTTTAAGAACTTTAAGAGTAGGATCTCCAACGGAGGGCCCCGAAGATCAATCCACACTAACAAGATCGTCTTCAGAGTTCACTACGATTCGCGGCTGTTCCTCGGACTTCCTGGCGAAGATAATGCCGTTCCTGTGCCACACAAACTTGTAGCCTACCGTTTGAGCTTTAGCCCCGATTCTTCGCAATAATTTATAAGTGTTTGAAGGGAGTAATTCATTTAGAAAAATGTTGAAATTCTTCGTTGCAGAAGAGCACCCTTCATACACGTCAGACCATTTAAGATTGCCTTTCTCTCGCTTTTTGCTTAAAAGAATGTCCTGGACTGAGTTTGAGGTGGGGGTAATAGTGTAAGAGAATCTTAGGTGTCAGATCACCAACTCTCGAATTTACTTTTCGCACAGCTAAAATATGAGAGGACAATTCGGCAATACCGAGCACCTCGAAAACTTTTCTAATGGTCTCGATCGGAGAGACATCATCACACAATGGCATTCCAGATGCAATGACTTTGCCAGTTGTCAATGCCGCAATACTGACAGGCGCAGGTGAAGAATTTCGCAACAACGCAATTTCGTTTCTCAAAACACGATTTGCCTCCTCCAGTTCCGACAAACGGAGAGCATGCTTCGAAACAGCCGCATCAATTGACGGAATTTTTTCTAACAATGCTCGGAATTCATCGTTTGTTTTTTCCTGGCGCTGACTGAACGCCGAGATTTTCGTAATTTTCGCATCTGTCTGTTCGTGCAATTCGATTAATCTCGCCAATGTCCTTTCTACATTAGTTTGCGATAATTGTGACGCGGAAAGACTATCACTTTTGGACGTTGCCATGTTGACATTTAGCCTGCTTCGTGCTGTTGACGATTGACTCAGACTAGAGATTTCGATTGGATATGACATTTAGCACAATCTGGACGAATTGTTAGCCCACAGCCAATGCAAGTATTATTGACGCCAGCTATAACTTTACCGCATTTGAAACATACCTTATCCATTGAGACGCTCAGTTTTCCAACGGTCAGAAAACTCCGTCCGTAATATATCTCGGTACTACAGCGACAGGTCCGGTTTGCTTATTTGTATATTCGCGCGATTCGCTTACGGTCGATGATCTATATACCATGAAACACGCATATGCACACTGAACTAAGTTGAGATGCTCTACGCGTGAGCGAGCAGGCGACGATCAGCGATGGTGGTGGGGGAAGAGATGTCCGTGTGAGATTTGAAATTGATCGAAAAGGATTATTGACGTGTTGATCACGAAAATAACCCCGCACACAACCATGCCAGCGAGATAAGTGTGCTCGGCCCTATATAAGTGCGAAGATAGTCGAGGTTCGGCGAACACGACCGAGCTGAGGATGGACGGCCAAGATGGACACGAATGCGTAGAGAAACCGAATCAATGTAGCGATCGGATTTTGACGCTTTCCAGAGAAAATGCAAACCCCAGATATAGGATGCGCAGCTTAACTTGTGGAAAGCGAAAGATGGCACACTTCAATTCTTAAAGAAGACCGCCCGAAGGCAACAGAAAGCAGAATCACTAACGAAAAAGGAGGAGCGATATGAAAGACGTGTGGACGGACTCACCGCTGAAGACGGACTGGGGGGGGGCGAGGGGGGGGGGGGGAGAGAGAGAGAGAGAGAGAGAGATCGTTGCAGTCCTGACTACGTGGAGGGGAAAAACGATACCGATGTTTATTGTCGTTTTCATCAGCGTTGTCAGCTGCTGTGGTGGAGAATCCTCGAGTTACTCTTCAATGAATGACACCATGTACCCAGTAAAGAGTGTCTCGTATATATATTGTTTCAACATCTCGATCTTGGCGAGAACGGAGAAATGTTATCTTCTTTCCACTTGAAAACGTATATATCATACGATGCTTCAGTCGGATTTCCAGAGCATCTGTAATGGAATACTCGAATGGAGGATAGGTAAAATATTCAACCGGATTATCGGGCATTGACATTATTTTCGATACACGTCGGTCTTTCTCGGTCTTTCATCGCGGAACATCGTCTGAATGTGCCGTGAGTGATTTCACCATACAAGAGCGGAATTTTACACTTTTCTGGATATTGCTAACGCAAGTCTTGTTGAACGGACCGTTGTGTTCGTTCAACTGCAAGTTTTTGAGGGAAAATAGGGTCCATACTAGTGAAAATTGCGGTCTCAGAAAACGCCTTCTCTATTTCTTCTTTATACTCTTTCTTCGCACGTGCGCCAGCGTCACCGAGTAAATCTACCTTTTGTCGTGGAATTTTATGCAACGCAGTTTATCCGTGAAACGAAGAAGAACTCACGACAAACAAGCCATTACCACATTCGAGTCGTCGTCGAGAAATTTTCTTATACAGAGACGAGAGATAGATTTGAAAAAAAAATCACGCCAGGTATTAAGTATAAGCCAATTGGCTGGATATCGATAATACGGGGTTAACAAGTCCGCACAGTGGTCCTTCAAGAACAAGATTGATCGATTGAATGCGTTCGTAAACCGTGGTACCACAGTTTTTTTTATCGCTCGAATACATTCGAAAAAGTTCCCGCATGTGTGACGAATTTTCGTAATTACCAAACTTGTTCAGCTAATATAATGGTAAAAATGACAATATAATATTATCTCGGTTTTCGAAATTCTTCACGGACTTTGAATGTTATTTGAGACGAGGCGATATACTAAAAATAACTATAGGTATATCGAGTACATCGGATAATAAATTACGTACACAGGGATTCGCACGAGCGTTGGTACAGTGACCTTGTGATGTACTGTGCTCAACGTCAGCACGCGTTTAAAGGTATACCACTGCAGGAAGCCCCCCAGACGTAACTCATATTGACCGACCGTCCACAAAGGCCATTGGCATCCGCCCTTCCCACAAAAAACTCCTATGTACTGTCGCCGTGGCCTCATGCTCTATGTGTTTTCAAATACTTTGCGGCTTCGTCTCTCGAAAGGCGAGAAAAAATACGGTCATTAATTCTATCCGCAAACCGCAAGCTGCTTCATAGCATACTCTTTAGGTAATGAGAAATGAAAACTCTTCTCTAACCGACGATAAACCGAAGAAGGTGAATTCTCGCTGCTTGTCGGCCGCAGTGAATGCGGTCACGCTTAGGGCAGTAATTCGAATTGAATTTGCTTCGTTCTGTGAAAATTAGATGATTAAGCAAACTTACCTAAGTGAAGTTCTATCATAATTGTATGTAGCGTCTCTTTCGAATGATCAAATGTCGTACCCCTTTCTTTTTCAGATGTCGCCGCAATTTTTCAAAGTCACCTAGAGACTTTTTTTTCCATGCTGAAGGTTGTCTCCGATTGTCATTTCATATATTAAGGGGCCAGTCCACTTTGAACATTTTCAAAAAATCGAAAGCAAGCAAGACTTAAAGAAATCGACGATGATGAGCAATCAGAAGGGATTTTGTACGGTGTAGGAGTTGCCGATTGAGTGTAGATAAGAGTTTTTCATAGTATAAACTTCAAACGCGTTTTTCTCGAAACAACTTTTTCAAAATCTAGCTCCATCGTATCTCTAAAACTAATAAACTGATTCTCTTGAAATTTAAACCACATATTGTAAACATGATTCGCAACAAGATGAACCTCGATGGTTTGAAAATTTGGATTTTTATTCTTTTTTTTTTACGAAAAACTGCGAATAAACGCGTTTTTTTACTTTTTTCGTTTTTCATCTGCATTTTTTTATTTCTTGATAAAACTTTATATCCGAGCCTCATTTTGTAGCTGGTGAATTTGATGGACTTTAATTTTTTTGTTTCAGACTAGCCGTTGCCGAGTTTTTAAAATGTATTTCAAGACTTGATTTATCAAGTCCAACAACTTTTATATCGATATCTTTTGTAAAATCCTCAAAAAAAATAGCGAAAATAGCCTTTTTTCGTGGCTCCAAATTGGACTGGCTCCTTAAAAGTGTTGCCGTAGACACTTGGGCATATATCTATTCTTCACAATATGGGTTTATATATAAAAATACAGGATGATTCATAATAACCTGTACACCCGGAACTGGCGGGTTCAGCGGGGTACCACGAGTATAACTTTCAATATTTTTGTCTCCCTAAAATACTTTTTGAATCGGAGCGATGCGAATTTTGGTGTTCGGGGGATTGTTTTAGGGCTGCAGTCTACTCTTGACAACACCACTCGAGGGCTGGGTCTGAGCGCGAGAAATGTAGCAGGTGACGACGAGGTAGACAGGCATCTGTCTTGCTTGCTCGAACAATCTCGAGGTGTAACCCTTTTCGAAAACAGTCTTAAATTTGCTGATTTTCACTTTATTACCAACGGCGAATTTCGGTGATCTTTTCATTGGAGACTTATTGAAAATCTGCTGCAGTTGCTTCTCATTTTCCACGTTGCGGTATACAGAATCATTATATTCGGCTACTAAATTATCAAGAATATCGATCCACTTATAATTACCACGAAGGCTAAATTGCATCCACATCTTATTCTTCAAAGTACGATTGAAACGCTTGCCAATGGATGCCTTCAAGTCGCCATATGTTGAATACATGTGAATATTGCACTTTTTCATGATGGCCTTAAAGTTACAATTGTAAGAATGCTTTTCCACGACCAAAGCGTAAGTTTTGCGGTATATGTCCCTTAACGAGGACCGACTTCATTGCTACTGCTGCATCTTTACCATTCTTACTCAGCATTGGCATGGTCCAGGCGAATTTCGAGAAGGGACACATAGCGCAAAACTTACTCGTTGATCGTGGAAAATAATTTTTACAATTGTAACTTTAAGTCCGCCGAGTAATCGCTTGTATCGAATTTTAAAATATCGCGCTTCATGTCTGCATATATATCATCGCTCTCAATGTCATATATGAGACTATCCGTATCAGTATACATGACTTTACACTTATCTTGATACAGAGGTACCATATACTCGTGGTGAAATCCATACAAGCACGTTTTGGATGTGTCGAGTATGCACATACCCACATATATCGGCTTGTTGAATTTCATCTCGAGATTGCGCAATTCCACGGCAACGAGGTTTTCCGAAAAAACACTTCGGCTGTGAAGTTTGGCTTCGCAATCATTGCCTCCGCGCCATATCTGCCCTCCCATTTTGGTAAAAGCTTTACATCTACATGATTGCGCATATTCTCCATCGTTTTGCCAAACACCGCAATGTTCATTAATTTGAATAAATTCTTTTCGAAATCATTTTTGGCAAGCGTTCTAAACTGGGTATTTAACTCGATATACGAACGCAGCCATGGGGATTGTGTAAACTGTAGGACTCTATGGATTTTTGTGAGGCAAAGTCCATGGCGTAAGCACTGTTGCAAATTCCAGTAGTGTATGATATAGCGCTTCTTATTGCAGACGGTTGCCAACAGCTTTTTCCCCTGCTTACCCGGCGGTTTTTCATATATTGGACAAAACGGCAGGTCTTTGTGCGCATCATGTAGAGATTTGGGATATTCCAAGTCGACTTCAAGGATGTAGCCTATAGGTGAGTCTAGCGGGATGCATGATGGATCAAAATTGGACACATCGTTGATCCATCGAAAATCTGCATATGGCAAGGGTTGACACATTGCCCATCCATAAAAATTGTTGACATCAAAATACATCAAGTATGATGATGCTTTCGATGGATTAAACGACTCCGTGTACTTGTTATTAGCGTGTGCATATCGGTTCGAGCATTCACTCAGACCACCGCGTATACCCCGCTCAACGAATAAAACTATGTCGATGTCAGTTAGTAATTCAAACTTGACATTCGATTGTTTTAACATTGCATCCCAGGTATATCCGGGCAATGTGTAGTAATACGCGGGATCTAGGCCATAGCTCTCAACGCATGTATTTCGAATGTTTTCGAAAATATCGGCTAATAACAAGACGTCTGTCTTCAAATACAAATCGCTATAGTCACCCAGCGTTCGAATGAAGAACCGCTCCCAAACTTTCTCAGCATGTGCGTACTCGCTCTCACATACTGTAGCATCTGTCAGGGAACTGTAAAATGCGTCATGTGGTGGTAGGTAAGTGTCGTCTAACTTGGTCACGTCATCAATATATTCATAATGGAAGACCCCTTTTGGCGTCAGCAAATTGAAATCGTCAGTTGAGAGAGTTGGGAATTGTGTGCGTAAAATTTTTAGTTTGTCCTCGGTCAAGAATGATACTCCTTTGTCGAGACTCGTGTTGAGGAATTTGTATGAGTCGATAAAGCGCAATTGGATCTTGTGGTTTGAATAATCTGTAACTTTAACATGCTTCATGAAGGAGATGTATTTCTCCTTTGTGATTGGAAGCACATTGGTTGTTCCTTCGAACGTTGTGGCTACTTCCTTGATTATAAAATGCGCATCATAACCGGATAAATTGTGGAAAACTACTGGAATAAAAAATGACTGTTTGGAATTTATGTTGCAGTTGGAATGGGCAGGGCCTCTATAGCGCCCAGTCAGATGGCAATGATCTCGAACGCATACATCTTCTTGCGCAAATGGTTTCTCACATATGTGACAGTGAGTCGCTGCTCGAAAACTAGCCCACTCACTTGGTGTTAAATATACCATTGGTACATTATCACAGAAATTTTTTTTTATCTGCAGTGCTAGATGTTTGAATTCTTCAACAAACCATGATACACAATCAGCACTGCGACGCGAGTGTTATGAAGATAATGAATCATCATACGAACAACACACATAGTATCCGATACTAAACAATTCATGGTGTTGATGCATATCTTTCGATAGGCTGTCTCCATCGGAGTTTGCCAACACACACTCCAAATCAGCATACACAATGAAGGGATGTCGCTCTTTCCGGCTAAAGTTGCTGAACTGGAGCCACTTATTGGTGTCATCTGGTAGTTGAATTGCACAGTCATTTATTGCTCCACAGTCGACCTCCAGTGATCGCAATTTTTCCTCTGATCCGAAGTAGTGTAAACACGTGCAAAAAAAACAAGATCGTTGTGTTTAATTCGTCTAGCATATATAATTACCTATATCTATATTATGGTAACTACATACCGATCGCATATGTATTTTTTATGCTCCTTTTTGGTCAGTTGCGCCGTCACGAGTCCCGACAGGTTCTTAATCCATACGAAGTGCCCCACATTGCTGTCCTCGGTATCTTGCATGTACAGCAAATTGATGTGCTTTTCCTTCTTGTGTTGAGTTATGCGTATTGGAACGATGTCCTTTTTGGTGGTGGTGGTATATACGTTGATCGATACATTGTTTTGAAGTTCAAACTTTTTTATTTGATGTATCGTCACCGGGAATTCAATATCCTTCAGATTCAGGGCTGTCAAATAATGAGGGTAAGAAGATATACGGAGGCTGTTTTGTTCAGTTGGGTATAGAGCAGCGACAACTGCCCATGCGAAACATGCGTTATCGTCGGAGTTGACGTTAACCACAGCCTTCTTCAACATTATTTCCCGCGGCAATGATATAGAGCATCCGGCACGCATCGGATTATACTTATTCACATTTATCGTGAGGTTAAGTATTTTCTGCAGAGCCCAGCCACTATCACGTTCTTGAAATTCATCGAGTAAGGTTAAAGTGGGCTCAATAACAGGCTGTTCATACCACTCACCCAAATCGCTTGTGCTAAATAGTTCACAGTTTCGCGTGTTGATACTTTTATTCGCATGTTTGTCACCACTCGCGACTTCACCATTAAACGCTGTATTGATTTTCATACTGTTGTCCTTGTCGATGATATTTTGCACATGATGTAGCACTAGGACGCGAGCATCATTTAGAAAGTGTTTAGGCTCGATGTGGTTGAGATAGATGATGGAACCGGTCCAAATCCGACTCTCGAAGGATGTTTCAATCGCCCGCCAGATTAACTCATGATCACCATGTCCTGCACCCGTGTGTATGAAACGACTCCGCACACAATTCCTCAATCCTTCCAGACGCGCTATTTGAGCTATGAGTGACTGTTGATGTCCGATTGATAATCGCGGGCGCTTAATCCGTCTTTGCGTTTCCAGCCCTTCGATGAACTCGATGCATCGTTGCTCTCATGCAGAAAAATCTTCGAACGAGCGTAAAAGCACGGCTTGGTCATGCAAGATTTGCTCCACGTTGATGAGTAAGAAAAACTTCCACGATCTTAACAGATTGACTGCTTCATGTAAAGTGCGGCCAGATTTGAGCGGAGCGGATTATTAAAAAGGCCTTCCGGAAAAAATCGGCCGTTTCTCTCGGGAAAACGGAGTTTCCCGATAACGCGTAGATCGCTCGAGGAACATGAGACAAAAACAGGAAGTTGGGATTCATCGGGTCAAAAGATTTTGTGGGTCTTGCAGCTCAAGTGGTCCATCGGCGCCAATGGCCCTTGATCCCTAAAGTTTATAGTTTTTCCAAGAAATCCTGACTTGTCGAGACCTGTCTAAAGTGTTGGCGAGACTCGTGACAGGAGTGGACACGCATGCAAACCTCTTGACATTATCTTTCGGAATGGAGACCTCGATGAGATTTTTCAAGAGTGCAGCTGCGCTCAAGTGGTTCATCCGCGGTCACTGCCTTTGAGCCCTAAAGATTACAGTTTTTCCAAGAAACCTGTCAGGACCTGTCTCGAGTGTTGGCGAGCTTTGAGACGAGGCGGATGCACTTGACATTGTCTTTCGGCATGGAACCAAGACCTCGGTTTTTTTTTTCTTTTTTTTTTAACGTTTCCTTGGACGGTTGCAAATAATAAAGCATTTTTATTTGGGATTTTGTGTGTTCTTGAGTGAAATGTATCACCACCCGATATCTGGACCGAATATAGAAAATGACGCCTCGTTGCGCCTAGACGGTAATCTGACAACTCTAAGATGCTCTTTATAATACGGCACTTCAGTCTCCATGACCTTACGCTGTTCTGTAGAGATCGTAAAAGTCAATGCTTAGAGAGCCTGGCCAGCTTTCACCTCCACGAGTGCACACTGTTCTGGATAGCAGATGCCTACCCCATAGAGATAGTTAAGAAAAAACTTTTCGTTTATCCCTGACCAGGATGGAACATCTTGCATGGTTTTTTTCTACAACTCACAACTAATGTTGAAAACCATTTTCACATCTTGTTGACCATCCCCCACCCTACTATAAGCCCATGAGGATCCAAAAATTGAAATCCGAAGAAGGATCGGAACAGCAGTTTTCGCCATTCCAGTCTTCAACCTCCGAGGTGTCAGTGTGAAAGAGTGAGAAAACGGAAAATCAGTCAAGAATAATGTCGCGCCAAGTTGAATTGATTGATCTCATCGATGATGACATGGAGGTGGTGATGAATATCGCTAGTGACGACGAAGTGATACTTGCGGCAGGTGAAGTGGTCATTGATATCGCCGATGATGACGATGATGAGTGGGCGGAAATTGAACGGCTTGCACACGATGATATGGAATTGGCCGAACTGGAAAGTGATACCGAATCAGTCGATAGCGGGTTGGGTTGCCTCAGACGAGGGATTGCATTATATGCGGGAAATAATTGTGGACCAGCAGCAAATAAATCGGTTGAACCGGGACGTCATGTGCTGTGTGGACTATGAATATTTCACCGAAAACGATCGGGCGATATTTTGTGTGTTGTGCTATTTCGATATGCGGGACGCGGTTGATCGACTGATCCAAAGATGTGGCCACTTCAGCGAACGATTCAACAACATCCAGGGGATATTTTGTACCAACTGCGGCGGGCCGACCCACCAAGTTTCGCGCGACACGTGCCTCACCTACTTGAACTTATATTGGGTCGATGGTTCGTATTATCTTTAGTATGATTCAAAATATGATTATGTTTGATAGGCTAATGAGATGTATGATTTATTATGTTCCAGGATAACGGATCCGCTGTGGATATTTGACACACACACACACACACACACACACGCAGGCACACGCACGCAGGCACGGACGCACGCACGCACGCACGCACGCACGCACGCACGCACGCACACACACACACACACACATACACACACACACACAAAACACTCATCGACGCTGGCTTCCCCGCCAGTCGCTCCACGGACCACATGCCCACCCCCCTCCACAGAGGCCCCGCTGTGACGTCACACGCACCCGGCGACCTCCCCTCGACCCGGTGAACTCCTTTTGAAGCAGAATCGGCCTAGTACATCTACTCTACTCTTTCCAGGTGCAAAATAGCGACTTAAGTTTGCCTCGACTTCGGAACCTCATTTAAGCTGTCATATTCAGGAGTATCATTCTTGATGAGGGTAAAAAGGGGCAGTGCGTGGGAAAGAATAGAATAAAAGAATTGACGCGATATTTCGGTATAGAGGAATAATTCGACAGAATTGGTGCACGATTGACACTATGCTATATATTATAAGATTACTAAGTTGGTTAAATCGCTCAGGGCCTACGATGAATGATACAAAAAGAAAAAGGTATGGTCAGCTTACATTGGTTGTGTTTGACGCTCGGTCGCTCGCTCGCGTGGATTTTTGTTGTCGCTCGCGTTACAAGGGTCTTCGCTCTTGGCCTGGTGCGCTCGGCGGTACAATTGCTGGTAAGACGCTCGCAGGATTTTACGCCGGCCGTGTGTATACTTGACGTTTTTACTACGACGTTATTACGCGTAGATAGAAATATGAACGGCGCGCAAGGTTGATGAATTGAGATTGATATTCACGGAACGATGATAGAAATATTACATGTGTAAAATAAAACTTTTGTGGCTCGAAAAATGAAGACAGTTCGTATGAAAGTTAATTGGAGATATTCGTAGGCTTCTGAATTACGACTTGATATAAGGAGTGATTCGGTTGACGGAAGATTGACCTCTGAATTCGATGGATGTTGTCGGGAGATTGGGATTGAGACTCGATAGAAGAACTTGATGAGATGGTGGTTGATAGTAGACTGGTTTCAGGAAGGAAGTCTTTCTTGATATGAAAATGAAGAAGGGTTAAGTAGTGGAAGAAGGAACCTTAGGGAGACAGCGGTTTTGGTTATGTAGTTCTGCAGGGATTGGACCATTTTTCGTGAAGATATCAGTTGACTAGCGTAATTGGTCGCGGTATGGTGTGCGAATACTTTGAAGATTCGTTATTCACGTGCGTGGCCTTATTCCAGGGCTTCGATTCTGACTAATATGCGTATGAAGAGAAGGAGACTTTTATCCCGTGTTTCGGTGAAAACGTGCATGGGATATAGAGTTCGATATATGAAACCTAAGCATTCGCATGGTTTGCGTTATGTCGATTTATGGCGATGGTGACTTTCATATCGAGAGGTGTATATGAGGCATTCCACGTCACTTCAGCCAGTAAAAAAATCCACAAATAATGTTGAAAAATCGAGTTACTTTATTGAAAAATATCCACCGAGTGGCGACATTTTTAAAAAATATTCTGACGTTTTTTCTCGTTGATTACCTTTTTTTTATATTTTCCATTCAAATTGCTGTATCTTTAGCAGGATTTGACGTAATTACATTCGTAAAAAACAAAAATGTGCGTCTTTTTCTAGCCTTCCAGAGAAAAATTTAGATTTAGCTTTAGATTTTACTGATCAAGTCGAACGTCCGTTTCAGGGAAAAATATGCAAAAATATTTGTTTTCTCAAGGAAAGACACTCGTTATTTTATTTTAAAGAATTTCCTCGAATTGTGAATACGGAAAACGGATTTTTGGTATTTTTTATATCCTGGGATTCCTAAACACAAAAAATAAAATAATGAGTGTCTTTCCTTGAGAAAAAAAATATTTTTGCACTTTTTGCCCTGAAACGGATGTTCGACTTGCTCAATGAAATCTAAATTAATTTTTTTTCTGGAAGGCTAGAAAAAGACGCACATTTTCGTTTTTTACGAATGTAAATACGTCAAATCCTACCAAAGAGCCTTTTGAATGGAAAAATGTTTAAAAATGGTAAACAACGAGAAAAAACATCAACATTTTTTAAAAAATTTCAACACTCGGTAAATATTTTCCAATAAAGTAACTAGATTTTTGAAAATTATTTGTGGACTTTTTTTACTGGCTGAAGTGACGTGGCATGCCTCATTTATCGGACTATGCTGCTAAACCGGATGTCTTATTTTGTAGTCAGAGTTATAAATTCGCCGGAGCCGTCTAGGCTATGTTATGATGAAATAATCTAGGGTTGAGGCTTTTCTTGGTCACCATGCGGATGGGCTAACGTATATTTTTGGAGTCTGTTGATCGAGCTGATGGTTGGTTTTTGGTTCGACAGCTCTTCTTGGAATATGCGCCAGAGATCGTATTCTTGTTGACGGCCAATAGGATAGGAAAAGTCGATGACTGACTGTGCTGCTGTCGTGCATATATCACTGTGGGTTGAATATGCGTGCGAAACGTAAGCACTTTCCTTTTCACGCTGTTACGCGTCTTATTCTTAGATTTATACACGTATAATAATAGGCTTATAACGGCAGAAGAGGATATTGGGAATAACCGAGAGAAGGCACATTCACTAGGAAGTAACAGGAGGCCTATGTGTGCTAAATTTGTCTTATTTCAGTAAAATTGAATGCAGTGCATCTATCGGTTTCCGGTGCGGGATGCGACCGGCACAGATTTTGACTTTGAAAAACATGGCTTCAGGGGTTCCATCCGACGGTAGATAAATGACAATCTTACATAAAATCTCCTTAATGATTTTAACAAAATGGACTCAATTTAACATGAGCTCAACCTTCCAATGCTACAAGTCAATTCGGCCATACCGCGTCGTTCGAAAGCTACATTTTAAGGGGCGAGTTAAAACGTAGGCCCGGCATTGAATCCGAGTTAAGTAGAAGCATTTCCTAAAAATCGAGAGAGCCAACCCGCCTTGTGTGCGAGAAAGCTATTTCGCTGTGATGGGATAATCGAATACTTGATTTGCGGGGTTATACTCGATTTCATCTTATTTCCGGTCAGAGCGAATGGATTACTTGATCGGTGCTTGAAGATGCAAGTTTAATCATAGAATAATTCTTTATGCGACAAAGACGAAATCGATATCTGGCTTGATTTTTCGGCATGAGCTGTAACTCTCTTCGAACATACTTATCACTGATTTTATAGATTTCGCTTTATTTCGAGGCAATAAGCCCCGAGACGTGTGAGGTACGTTACTGAAAAGGAGCCTGAGTCGTTATCCGCTTTCATCAAGCGAATAAAGACGAAAATGATGCTCTAAACGGTTTTCGCATGTTCTGTCAGATATTGCCAAGATAATTCGGCCAAATTCGTTGTCGATTTCATCTTATTTCCGATCAGAGCGAATGGATCATTTGATCGGTGCTCGAAGATACAAGTTTAATCATAGAATCATTCTTCACGCGACAAAGACGAAATCGACGTCCGGCTAATTTTTTCGCATGAGTTGGAACCCTCTTCGAACATATTCGTCACTGAATTTATCCACCTTGCTCTACTTTGGGGCAATAAGCCCCAAGACGTGTGAGGTACGTTACAGAAAAGAAGCCTAAATCATTATCCGCTAACATCAAGCGACAAATCGACCGGCAGTTTCTTAAACTTGAATAAATTCCCTTTGAGGTCCGACTATTGCTTTAGAGGAAATTTTTTCCAAGCTCGCCATTGATTTGAAAAAAGTACAAAAAAGTACCTTTTCGTGATTTTTGAAAACCCTCCGGTACCTTGCAAATCTTGTTATAAGTATTGATGTTTGCCGATTTTTTTTTCAGTTAAGTGTATCCCTAAGAGCTCTGTAAAATTTCAAATCGATCCGGTCATGCGTCTCTTTTCGGATCGATCAGATTTTAAAAAAATGTAAAGAGCACGTTTATTGTTCCTTGGACATAATTTAATGATTATTAAGATGAAAAAATCATTTTTTTACAGTTTGGCATTTAATACTCATAAAATTTTGAGAAAAAAACCTCAAACAAAAATTCTTTTTTCGAAACGATAACAATGTACAAATTTTCTACCACCAGTATTATCAGTACCAAAAGCGTACCACGTGGAGGTTTTCAAATGATGCAAATTTTCAAATGGGAATTTTTTTCCTTAAAACTTTACATCGAATACTTAACCCTTCCTTGACGCACTTGATTTGGCCACGACTTTGACACACCCACCTGCACTTAACGACCCATCGGTCGGCTCTTATTGAAACAAATTCGGGATACACTTTAATCATTTCTTAATACGTCTGCATAATTAAAATTCGGAAAATGTAAAATTGAATTGTTGTAAAAAATTTGGGACAGGTGGGTACATCCGTGAAGGCCCGCGTAGGCCCGGGTACCCCGGTGAATATCGACACCGCCAAGCCGAGGCGCTGATAGACCAATGTCGACGTGGGCACGGACACGTCAATAGGCAGTGGTGCGAGTAATCGTACGCACGAGGATCTGACCAATGACCGGGGCGGTTACTAGCCGATTGTGGTTCAGTCCGTCGTGGCAGTGGTTGGGCCGCATGCTGGTCAGGGCAGCTACGTGCACTCGACGGGTGAGCTACGTTTTTATTAGCTCGGGCAGCAACCTGCAGAGTTGTTAGAGTGTTGGAGAGTCGCTCGGCGTGACCAGTAGTTGCATTGGGATCTGCTTCCTAATGTGAACTGGAAGGTGTAGCGTGTGCGTGCACATACTCGCTGCGGTGGTCGGCGTTCTCCGACCCCGAGGTTGCGGGGTCCGTGTTGTTAGGGCTACATGCTAGGTACAGCACGTTAAATCAATGGACATCATCTGTTGTAAAAAACTATTGAAAACTTTCGTTTATGGAAAGGTGACCATTTTATTTAGAATGTCCGGGTCAACATTACCCAGTGTGTCAAGGAAGGGTTAACAAATATCGAGAAAAAAAAATATTGTTTTCTCCGAGACGAAAAAAATGCCGCTTTTGAAAGCTATTTCTATTTGAAAAGGGTTTCAACAAGTGCAACGGTTTTTCCAGTCATACCGTAAGCGTATAACTGTTTACAGTGCTATTCCATGGACATGAGTTTCATTAAAATCGAAGGCGGGCACCAAAGTGGCGTTCCTAGTTAGTAGAGGGGCTAGAGGGATTCTAAGCCAGGCATCTTAGGGGGGTGGGACGGAGGTGTCCAGCGCGGCTAATCCAAGTGCGGGGGTACGGCGGAGGGGGGAGGTGTCGCCGGACGCGTGTGACGTCACAGAGGGGCCTCGGTGAAGGGGGTAGCCATGTAGTTCAAAGAGTGACTACTGGGAGCAGAAAGCTGACGTCGTCGAACCTTGTGGGGAGGGGGGGGGGATAATGATTTTAATCAAAGCACAATAAAACAATAGATTATCAATAATATTCAATATGTGTGTGTGTGCGTGCGAGTGCGTGTGCGTGTGCGCGTATGTGTGTGCGTGTGCTCGTGTGCATGGGGGTGTGTGTGTGTGTGTGTGTGTGTGTGTGTGTGTGTGTGTGTGTGTGTGTGTGTGTGTGCGTGCGTGCGTGCGTGCGCGTACGTGTGTGTGTGTTTTTAAGAGGTTTAGCGGGAAAATGACTCTGCACCGTAGCAAATAATTGCCGTGTGTCGAGCTTGCACCGACTGAAAACCCCCGTCCCTGTGTGGCCTTACAAATTCTCCCGCGGGACGACCGCTAGGTATTACATCGCGGGAGAGGCCTTAGCCGTAGCTCTTCTTGCAGTGTTGTCAGACGACGTTACATCCCCCGTTCCACTCGAGATGGTATGAGTGGTTTAGGGGTTCGTGTCGCTCATTTCATCTATGACTGCCTGGTCTTCCGGCGTCATCTTCTTCCTCGTGCGTTCTGCACGTCGAAACTACTTCATTACTGGGGCAGCATAAGCCGATACAGCTGTCCATGCGTCTGCTGACTTCAGCATCAACTCAACCAGGTTGTCCAGGGTGATGCCTATCTCCAGCTGATCCTTGACTATCGCGCGGGAAGCACTAAAACGTGAGCATTGAAACAATGTATGTTCACCGTTCTCCTCGGCTGCTAAACATGCTGGGTAGTCCGGGAAATCTTCATAATTAAACTTATAGAGATAAGCCCGGAAACAGCCGTGTCCACAGATTACTTGAGTTAGATAATAGTTGAGCTCCCCGTGTAGACGGTTCACCCATATCTCCACCTTCGGGATTAGTCGATGGTACCACCTTCCCTTGGTAGAGGCATCCCACATCGTCTGCCACTGGTTGAAACAGGTTGCTCTCGCTTCTGTCCTTGCATAACTGGGGTTTCTTGCTCCCTTCTGCTCGTACATTGATCTAGGCACCTCGGCGAGCACCTCAATGGGCAGCATTCCCGCGATAACGTTGATAGCGTCCTCGGAGACAGCGCGAAATGCACAGGCTATCCTCAAGGCGCTGACGGGATACATTGCTGCAGCCTTCCTGCGGTACTCCTGGATTTTCAGTGCATCAGCCCATATCGGTATGCCATCGGTGAGCGCTAAGGTCGTCACTGATGACAGCAGTTTCCTCCTCTTCTGTCTGGGGCACCAACATTAGGCATAAGTCGCGTCAGTGTGGTAGCCACCCCAGCGGCCTTTTTGCTGATCTGCTCGGTTCGCTCTTTGATTTCGGCGTTTCCAACCCTGAGCGTCACCGTTTCCATCCTTTCTGCTGGATACGAGGAGTACTTCTGTTTTGTGGGCTGCAAGCTGCAGTCCAACAGAAGACATCCATTGATTTATCTTGGCGAAAGCGTCGCCAAAGAGTGCGGTGATTTGCTCCAGGAATTTGCCGATGTCAATCAGCGCTGCGTCATCTGCGAACGCTTCAATGGACACTCCTTTCGGCAATTGTAATAGCAGCAGATCATTGTACATGATGATCCACAGAAGCGGTCCAGGTACAGAGCCCTGAGGAACTCCTCCAGTCACCCTATACGTCTTCGGTCCATCCTCTGTGCCGTACATGAGCCACCTATTACATAGGTAACTCGCCACTATCCTCCGTAGGTACCATGGTACACCTAATGTTTTCAGGGCATCCATGATACACTTCCATATCGCCGAGTTGAAAGCGTTTTTGACATCGAGAGGGACAACTGCGCCGTACTTCTTGGACCCTCTTGCCCATCGTTTCCCCGCAGTCGACTCCTACACCTGCTTCACCACTGTGTTAATGACATCCAGAGTAGAGCGCTCCTTTCTGAAGCCAAACTAGCCCTCCGCCAGTAGAGGGTCCACGACCTTCTCAATCCTGTTATGGACGATGCGCTCGAAGATCTTTCCGGTGGTATCCCGCATACAGAGCGGACGATAGGATGAAGGTTCGTCCGGTGGCTTCCTCCCTTTCGGGAGGAGCACTAGCTTCTGCCTGTTCCACTTGTCCGGGAAGATTCCTTCCTTGAGACACGCATCGTACATTCCCAGGACTATTACCGGTGCCAACATAATCGCTGCCTTGAGTGCGATGATGGATATCCCATGCATGCCGGGGGCTTTATTGTTGCCCACCCTGGCAATCGCCGTAAGAAGCTCTTCTTCAGTAATGGCTGGGATGTTCTCATCGACGTCCTCCTCGAGCTGGTAGTCCTCCTCATGTTGCTGAGGGAACAGATGTGTAACAATCTTTTCCAGCAGGGCTGCATCCACAGGGGATGGCATTGGCTGGCTTTTCAGCCAAGTCATTACTACTTTGTACGGCCTGCCCCAGGGATCATCTTCTACCTCGCTGAGCAGTTCGCCTCAGCCTTCAGCTTTACTCTGGTTGATAGCATTTTTAAGCTTCAAGCGCGCCTTCCTGTGCTTTTCTTCCAAATCGGGGAACGAGCGTTTGCCTCGAGTTCGTTGCGCTAGGCAGCGAATTCGATGACACTCCCTTTGTCGGCCGGCAATTTGTTCGCTCCACCAGTGTACCGCCGGTCGGAAGTCGACATCACATTTCTGTGGCATTGTGGCATCGCATGCTTCGGTGACCCTCTGCATGACCACCTCGACCTTCTGGGTTGCACTTTTCGCTGCGAGGGGGCTGGTGTCAAAAGTTCCACGAAACAAGTCCGCGTCAAACATTTTCGCCTTCCAGCCCTTCCCGTTTGTCTTCGGTGCCGTCGCTGTTCTGCTGAAGTCTCCGCGAATCTCCCAGAGAATCGCTTGATGATACTGTGATTCTAGATATCACTGACTTCCCAGTGGCACTGGTTTCCTCCGGCCAGGCTACTACTCACAAAAGTGAGGTCCACTATAGAGGAGGCTTCCTCTTTAACAAAAGTGGGCTTCGTACCTGCATTAAGTAGTACTACATCCAATAAGGACATACCCTCAAGCAGGGCTTGGCCCTTCCTGTTCGTGACTTTACTACCCCATTCCACAGCCTACGCGTTGTAATCTCCGGAAATGGCTACCGGAAAGCGTTGTTTAGCGTCTGCGACTAAGTTGTCGAGAAAATTCTCAAACTCATCAGTCGTCAGGCTAGGCGGTGCGTAACAACTGTAGAAATGAACTTCTTTGGCTTTTATTGTCACAAAACCAATTTCCATCCGACTCGCAAGATCCTGAAATGGAAGCTTTCCGCAGGACCAAATTGCGGCCGTCCATCTGGACTTTACTCTGGACCGTTGCTGATTCACCAAGAACACCTTCGAATTGGTTTCGCAATTTCGGTGCTTTGGCTGAGCTCTCCTTATTCAGAACGATCAGCAGATTTCCCGCGTTCATACCTTTTGGACGCATTCACCTGTGTGTGGGTGCGTGCGTGCATGCGTGCGTGCGTGTGTGCGTGTGCGTGCGCGCGCGTGTGTGTGCGTGTGTGTATGAGGCGCTACATATAATTATGATACAATTTCACTTAGGTAAGTTCGTTTAATCATCCAATTGTATTAGGCACCTCTTCCTCAAGATCTAATGTAGATGTTTATCGTCGTTTACGACAACGTGTATTTTGTGTTTTTTCTTTCAACAATAGAGTAAATATACTGAATTTAACTACATACGAGACAACATGAGTGATCACTGCATTACTGCTCGAGCAATAATACAAATCAGCAATAAAGCGAATGCCTCCTTTTCACTAAGAACAAGTAAGTTATAAAAATGAGCGAAGGTCTGTGAATTGTTTGTCCATCCTGCAGACGATCTAATACTGTCGATACTGACACCCTTTATTTTTGCGGTTTATGTCGACGCATGCCGAGTGCTGTGCGCTGAAAAATCTTGGTGTCGCGGCCGCTTTTGGGTAACATACTTTTTGTCCATCGGCATCTATTCTGGCAGGAAACTACCCTATGAGGCTTCTTAAGGCATCTGGCCACCTTGGCTGATTGAAAAATGGGTATATTAAAAAAAAAACTCGAAAGTATGGGCCGGAAAATTTTTATTTTTTTACACAACGTCAGAAAGGGCTTTAAGAATAACGTTAATAAATTTCCGTTCAAAATATTAAAAAATGGCGCCGATATGCACATTGCCGTGGAGTCATTCCGCACAATACGCGCGGTCGTTGAAAAAAAAATCAGCTCATTCGTGAGTAGTGTCGCTACAATGTAGCGTAGCGGTTTTTTTCGACCATTAAAAAAATTATGGTTAGCCGAAGAAAAAAAGTTGTATTTTTCACCGAGTCTTCGGATAACGATAAATTTTTGAATGGTCGAAAAAAAACCGCTACGCTACATTGTAGCGACAATACTCACGAAAGAGCTGGTTTTTTCAGATTTTACATGACCGTGTAACAGCTGGGATGTCGACCGCGCGTATCGTGCGGAGGGCCTGCGCGGTAATGTGCATAACGGCGCCATTTTTTAATATTCTGAACGGAAATTTATTAACGTTATTTTTACAGCCCTTTCTGTCGTTGTGTAAAAAATAAAAATATTCCGACCCATACTTTCGAGTTTATTATTATTTTTTTTAAATATACCCATTTTTCGATCGGCCAAGGTGGCCAGACGCCGTAAAGGCGATAAATAGCTCATCTACCGAACAACGCAGGTATGTGGTTTTCAATGGATATGATTCCAATGTAGTCGCTGCACAAATTATTTTCTCCTAATCATAAAAAGGCAAAAACAACAAAGTTTTTTTTCTGTAAGGACGTTCTGAGTCTTTCGATGTTCTGTATTTTGACTAGCGAAAGAGTTTGCATTCGATGTCCGGCAATGAGCGGGAGTAAAGTAACAAGTTTTAAAGATAGCATTTCGAGAGACCTATCATCGTTTGAACCAAGAGTACTTATGTAGTTTAAGACAATCTTAGGATCCCATGTCTGTTCATATTTTGGCTTGGATGGACGCAATTCAGACACACCCATCAATATGCGCCGTTTTCTGAAATCTTCGCCTACTTCAGAGTCCATGATTAAGGCTATAGCTGATCGCAAATAGTTCAAAGAGCTTCGTGTAGCACCGTTATTGTATTCTCTTGCAAGTAGCAATATCACATTGTCCATAGAAGTTTGATAAGGACTGGTGTTTCATTCATAACAAAAGTTCCACCATTTCTTCAATGAGTTGTTGTATTGTTAAAGTGATAAATCTCAAAGTGAAGCGATCATAATGTCCATCAACTCTTCCGGTATACCTTTTATCTCGAAGAATTTCCTGATAAGAGCCCGGCAACCAGAATAGTTTTTTCTCCAAAGAAGGTGTGGTTCTCTGTTTGAAGAACATAACAATCGTATGTTAGGTTTGAAAGATAGCGGCTCTGTAGTAAGAAGAGCACGGAATAGTGGGTGCAGTGGGAAAAATTTCATGGAGGGGATCTCGGCAGTTACTGCAGAAGATCCCACTCATTACGTCGTATGTTTCTCGGTAGTGACAACGCACTGCTATCACTTTTTCAACCATTGCACCCATGTCCAATATGCACGGCGTACAACATTTCACACCACGAGATGGAATGAAGTAATAGTAATTGACACAATAAACAGTTTGTTGGTTAAGATTATGAATAATTTGCAGGTTTAGTCTGAATTCTCGCCGATCATGGTTTCAACCATAATCACTTTCACAACGGGATTCATTAACTCGAGATCACTGTCCAGTTCATCTTCTTCTTCATCTGTCACTTTCATATCATTGTCGTCGTCATCGTCGCCGCTGGCAATATCGATCACTTCAATGTCACGGATTTGATCAACCGTTGCGTCGTCGTCGTCATCGCTAACAATATCGATCACTTCCATGTCGCGGATTTGATCAACCATTGCGTCGTCGTTATCGCTGACAATATCGATCACTTCAATGTCACGGATTTGATCAACTATTGCGTCGTCGTCATCGCTGACAATATCGATCACTTCAATTTCACGGATTGGATCAACCATTGATGTACGTTTTTCCGCAGCACTTTTCGAAATTACTCTTGAAAATTGGAGAGACTAGAATGGTGGAAAAACGACTACCCGAATCCTTTTTAATTATGGGATCCTCATTGGATGCAGAATGGTGGGGATGAGTTCGTTATTTTGTCTGTCTTACTTGAACATTGAAAAACAAAGGGTAAACGAGTTCTTTCTCATTTTCCCTTTACATGTAGAAGCTAGTGGAGGCAGGAGTACAAACAAGTATGCCTTCTAAGATACCTCATCCAGGCTAAGGGTGAACGAAAAGATTTTTTTTCTTAACGGGCTCTTTCTTTGCCATCTCCAGAGTGGGGCGTTATCATAAAAGTAACACTCCATCAGTAAAGGCGGAAGGTGAACTGCTAGGGTTCAATCTCCACAAAACCGACTTTGGCGAGAGCGCATGGGAAAATCATACAAGTGATTATGAGTTTCCCTCATTTAACCCTCCACTATCGCTGGAGGGTTAACCCATTAACGCCCAAGAATCGCGATTTTTTCCTTCATTTTCAAGCCAGATTTTTATTATATAAAAAAAATCATAAAAAATGAAGAGATACGTTTCCTAGTATTTTCGAGGGTGCTCTTTCAGAATCTGCGGTCAAAATCGGGTTTTGTCCATTAGGAAAAAAAATATGGCGGCTTTTAAACAAAAAAAAAACAGGAAAAATCGATGACACTTTTTTTTCAATTTTTTTTTCACCTCGAAGCCGATGAAAAGTCCGGTTTTTTTTCAACCATGGGTGCATAGAATAGTGACGATTGAACAATCAATTTTTTAAATTCGTCGTTGTCAACATTTTCACCCCCAAAATGGCGCTTTTCACCCCCTGAGTGACACGAAAAATTTCACGCTCGGTGTCCCAAATGAGAAGTAGTTGGATTTGGACGAAAATTGGTACTCAGAGGTTTTTGAGGTCGCCGATTATGATTCTGCTCTCAAAATTCCGAAATTCAAAATGGCGGATCCAATATGGCGGACACAAATGCAAAAGTTCATGTGAATTGGATAAAACGTCGCACTCGGGGGTTTTCGAGGTTGCTGATTATGATTCTGCTCTCAAAATTCCGAAATTAAAAATGGCGGATCCAATATGGCGGACACAAATGCAAAAGTTCATGTGAATTGGATAAAACGTCGCACTCGGGGGTTTTCGAGGTCGCTGATTATGATTATGCTCTCAAAATTCCGAAATTCAAAATGGCGGATCCAATATGGCGGACACAAATGCAAAAGTTCATTTGAATTGGATAAAATGTGGCACTCGGGGGTTTTCGAGGTCGCTGATTATGATTTTGCTCTCAAAATTCCGAAATTCAAAATGGCGGATCGAATATGGTGGACACAAATGCAAAAGTTCATTTGAATTGGATAAAACGTGACACTCGGGGGTTTTCGAGGTCGCTGATTATGATTCTGCTCTCAAAATTCCGAAATTAAAAATGGCGGATCCAATATGGCGGACACAAATGCAAAAGTTCATTTGAATTGGATAAAACGTGGCACTCGAGGGTTTTCTAGGTCGCTTATTATATTTCTGCTCTCAAAATTCGAAAGCCTTTGGGTATTTAAATACCTGGTATTTTCAGGTATTTGAATACCCAAAGGCTTTCAAATTTTGAGAGCAGAATCATAATCAGCGACCTCGCAAATCCCCGAGTGCCACATTGCATCCGATACAAATGAACTTTTGCATTTTTGTCCACCATATTGGATCCGCCATTTTTAATTTCGGAACTTTGGGAGCAGAATCATAATCAGCGACCTCGAAAACCCCCGAGTGCCACGTTTTATCCAATTCAAATGAACTTTTGCATTTGTATCCGCCACATTGCATCCGCCATTTTGAATGTCGGAATTTTGAGAGCAGAATCATAATCAGCGACCTCGAAAACCCCCGAGTGCCACGGTTTATCCAATTCAAATGAGCTTTTGCATTTGTGTCCGCCATATTGGATCTGCCATTTTGAATTTCGGAATTTTGAGAGCAGAATCATAATCAGCGACCTCGAAAACCCCTGAGTGCCACGTTTTATCCAATTCAAATGAACTTTTGCATTTGTGTCCGCCATATTGGATCCGCCACTTTTAATTTCGGAATTTTGAGAGCAGAATCATAATCAGCGACCTCGAAAACCCCTGAGTGCCACGTTTTATCCAATTCAAATGAACTTCTGCATTTGTGTCCGCCATATTGGATCCGCCATTTTTAATTTCAGAATTTTGAGAGCAGAATCATAATCATCGACCTCGAAAACCCACGAGTGCCATGTCTTATCCAATCCAAATGAACTTTTGCATTTATGTCCGCCATATTGGATCCGCCATTTTGAAGTTCGGAATTTTGAGAGCAGAATCATAATCAGCGACCTCGAAAACCCCCGAGTGCCACGTTTTATCCAATTCAAATGAACTTTTGCATTTGTGTCCGCCATATTGGATCGGCCATTTTGAATTTCGGAATTTTGAGAACAGAATCGTAATCAGCGACCTCAAAAACCTCTGAGTACCAATTTTCGGCCAAATGCAACTACTTCTCATTTGGGACACCGAGCATGAAATTTTTCGTGTCACTCAGGGGGTGAAAAGCGCTATTTTGGGGGGGAAAATGTTGACAACGACGAATTTAAAAAATTGATTGTTCAATCGTCACTATTCTATGCACCCATGGTTGAAAAAAGAACCGAACTTTTCAACGGCTTCGAGGTGAAAAAAAAATTTGAAAAAAAGTGTCATCGATTTTTCCTGTTTTTTTTGTTTAAAAGCCGCCATATTTTTTTTCCTAATGGACAAAACCCGATTTTGACCCCAGATTCTGACAGAGCACCCCCGAAAATATTAGGGAACGTATCTCTTCATTTGTTATGATTTTTTTTATATAATAAAAATCTGGCTTGAAATTGAAGGAAAAAATCGCGATTCTTGGGCGTTAATGGGTTAAATGAGTTCAAGTAAAACTCCATTGGTAACGGTGGATGTTGATCTGTCAGAATTTAGGCATTTTACGATCTCCACAAAACCACGTTTGACGACGGCGCATGAGAAAATCATACAAGTGATTATAATGTTTTCCTTACTATCGCTGGAGGGTTAAATGAGTTGAAGTAATACTCCATTGGTAAAGGCGGATGTTGACCTACTAGAATTTAGGAATTTCACGATCTCAACAAAACCACGGTTGACGACGGCGTGTGGAAAACCGTACAGGTGATCGCCATATTTGTTTTTTGTAGAATCTCGTTTCCCTATGTATGAATAACTTGAGCGCAGACGCTATAGCGGGTTACAGCCTGTTCTCTCACGTCCCTGTTATCCCGTTAAAAATTTCAGTCCATATACTGGCAATCTTTATATTTTTCATCGAGACACCGGATTACTTTATATTTTCCGCCGTGAACATCACTCACAATTAAAAACCCCATAATATGCCCCCGTCCTCATATCTATATTAAACGTTCCATATTTTTGTATGCTCTATCCTCACTGTAGTACGCATTGCAGTAAAAAAGTCTGAGAGGGTATACTGTTAGACTTCTAAGATAGTCAGTCGAGGACAAAGACGGAAAATTATTTTTCTTCAAACGTTGTGGAGGGTGTGACCGCTGCTCGGAAAATTGAAAAATTCGCAGTCGAGTTGTGAACTCATTCACATCGTATTTTACTGCCCCAACCATTTTTCGTTGAAAAATTATAAAAATGTCCGGCGACATATCAGAAGCAAGATTACGAGAGCAAGCCGCACTTATAAATTCAGTGGAAGAGTACAATGTGTGGGAGCATCAATACAGGGTGTCCAATAGGAAGTTGCTAATACTAAATAAGTGCCTCTTCCCTCCGTGCATTCAATAGGGGTCCCTTTTTCTAAGGCGCATACCTAAGGCTCCCCGGTTTTATTCCAGCCATGGTTGAAGCAAGTACGCGCGCGTCATAATGGGTGAGCTCACCACGGAAGAAAAAGTATATCTTATTGAGTGCTTCTTCTCTAGGGGAAAAATTTATAGTAATGCGTATAGAGGGTTTCGTACTAAGTTTGGAACTCACAGAGTTGCCAGCAAAACACTCTGAAAAGATAAGAATTTGATATTTTTTCATATTCATCTATCACAAAACTTGTGTTTCAATTCAATTGAACTGCATTGAAGTAATTTTACGATAATTTTGTAGGATAATCGATAACTTCGTGAAGTATGGTACATTCCAGGACCGTAGACACGAGTTGCCAGGTCCATCTGTTACGGTGACTACACCAGAGAAGATCAAAGAAGTTGAGAATTATTTCAAACAAAATCCAAATGATTCGATTCTGAAAGCTGCTCAAGCATTAAAAATAAGCAAATCATCATTACACAACATTTTGAAATATTTTTTAAAGTTTCATCCGTATAAAATAAGCACTCATCAATTGTTAACTGAACATGCCATGACGAAACGCATCGAATTTTGTAACGCTATTACGGGAATATTTGAAGCCGAAGAACTTAATGAGAAATTGATTATTTATTCCGATGAAGCACATTTTTGGATGAATGGGTACATAAACAAGTAAAATTGCCAGTTTTGGGGAACGGAAAATCCCAACATATCGCTAGCGAAGTCCCTTCATCCACAGAAAGCAACGGCATGGGCAGCGATTTCAGTTCAAGGAATTTATTTGCAATTCTTGGAATCTACGGCAACAGGAGAGAGTTACAAACAGCTTTTGGAAACGAAATTCTTCCCTTATGCAAAAAAGAGGGGACTGGTTAAAAAATGTTACTTCATGCAAGATGGACCGACGACGCACCGGACTCATGAGGTGTTTGAAGCTATTCATCGCGTATATGGGACTCGAGAAATCGGTCTGGGGTACCCTAAATTTGCTCAAGGCGGACTAGAATGGCCTCCGAAATCACCGGACCTGAACCCTTGTGATTTTTTCCTGTGGGGTTACATTAAGCACAGTAGAAGAACTGATCGCGGCCATCCAGGAAGTGGTTCGCGGCATTACGGACGATATGTTGGACACAGTTTATCACAGTTTTCAAAAGAGAATTGATTTTTGTGCACAATCTAACGGTTCGCACTTCGAAAATATCCATCATTAATCACTGTACTTTTTCGTTATTCTATAAGATGTAATAAATTGACCTAAAAAAACATTTGACTGGGTTTTATTCATGTGCGTTTAAAACTGCAGAGTTTCTTCTATTTGAGGGACAACACCACTGTGACGGCTTAAAAAAATCGATTTTTTGAAAACCATCTAGAAAAATCTAAAATACATTTAAGATTAAGATGCCGTTGGACCTAGGTCGAAAAAATAATTATTTTCGGAGATATTGAATATTTTGTGGAGCGGTGCAGCCCTCCGTGACGCTCGGGGTCCCGCGCAGCTGCGTGCCTCAGGGTCGGCAGGTATACCGGGCCTTTCCTAGGTCCTGCGGGTCTTTCCCAAGTATTCTTTTGTCTCCCTTCACAAAAACCGGCTATTGTTATAAATATAGTTTCGAAAAAAAGCCATAGGTGGCGATAATTGAAAAATTTTGAAGGCATGTATAGGGATAGCGTCATAGCGTCAGTTTGCGAATAGAAGCGACGCTACTCGTGTCTAAACGCTCCGAATCGTTTCGTTTATAAATATCGAACGCTCAGAATTATTCTTTGCACATCGAAAGTGTACGCGGGGAAAAAGGGAATAAAACGGAGCCATGTGACGAGCAGTCGAACGAAAATTTCGAATCGAAAAGCTCCGAACCGTTATAGCTCCGAAAATAGTTCTGCAGAGTATGTGAGCACGTCGGCGAAAAAGTTAAAATCGTCGGACGATTTAGAGGTCGGTGTTACTAACGATTTCGGTTATCATATAGTACACCTCGTCAATGCATTGAACATTATATCGACGTTAGTGAAGTGCAAAGTGTGTGATCGCGATATAAAGTTTACTGAAAAAAGTTTGCGCGGACTCGGATTCAAAATCGAGGTCGATTGCGGCCATTGTGAAAAAGTGAAAATCAATTCGTGTCCTATGATTGACAATGCATACGAAATAAATCGTCCGATCGTATTCAGTATGCGTCTTCTTGGCGTCGGTTTGAATGGCCTGATGAAGTTTTGTGCATTTATGGACCTACCGCGCCCCATATTTCAGTCTTTCTACGATCGAATCTTGAATTCGATTTCGATTGCCACTAAAGCTGTGAGCACAGTGAGCAAACAAAAGGCTGCACTTGAGGAGGAGACAATTTCGTTGGAAAATGGGGTGGAGGACGGAATTATCGTTTCAGGCGACGGATCGTGGCGTAAGCGCGGTTTCAGCTCGCTTTTCGGCATAACATCGCTAATCGGCTGGTACACTAAAAAAGTGATCGACGTTATGGTGAAATCGAAATATTGCAAAGCTTGCGAGCATTGGAAAAAAAGAAAGCACCGCGGAGTACTGGGAATGGAAAAGTACCCACGACGATGAGTGCCAGGCGAACCATAGCGGCTCCTCCGGAAAAATGGAAGTCGACTCAGCTGTCGAAATGTTTCAACGGTCTGAAGAGCTCTATGGCATAAAATATAAATATTATATTGGTGACGGCGATTCTAAAACGTTTCTGGGCATATTGAATAGCGATCCATACGACGGTTTCGAGATAAAAAAAAGAGTGTATCGATCATGTCCAAAAACGTATGGGGACGCGCCTCCGCAGAAATCGTAAAAAAACAAAAAGGATTGTCTAGCAGAGGAAAGCTCACCGGAAAATTGATTGACGAGTTGAGCACGAGTTGGGCTTGGCTATTCAGAGGAACAGCGTAGATGTTGAAAAAATGAGGAAGGCAATTGGGGCAACTATCAAACATAAAATATCCACAGATAGTGAGCCACAATATGACGATTGCCCAGAGGGAGCCGAGTCGTGGTGTTCGTGGCAGCGAGCGGTCGCAAGCGGTATTATTTCTGAATATCGCCATAAGCCGCCTCTTCCTGAGGAAGTATTGGAGGCAATTACGCCAGTCTTCGAAAATTTGAGCAGAGACGATTTGCTGCAGCGTTGTTTGGGCGGCTTCAGGCAAAACAACAACGAAAGCTACAACAAATTAATTTGGGCGATAGCCCCCAAGTGTCAGTCCGGGAGCAAAAAAATCGTCGATATTGCAGGTGATATCGTGGTATTATTATTCAATGATGGCCTGAGAAGCCTCATGAAAGTTTTGGAGACGTTGGGGATAACTATCGGCCCAAATTGTTTCAATTTTTGCGTTGAAACCGATGCAGCGCGGATCGAGCTGGCGGAGCGCTCGCTCACAGACGCTGCAAAAGAGGCAAGAAGAGCCTCTACAAGTTCGAGAAAAGATGCTAGGGACAATGCTTTGCTTCTTAAAGGCCAGCTATATGGTGCCGGCATCGCTGATTAAAGGTAAATTTTTTTTTTCCAATTTATCGCATAAATTAACAAACCTAAAACTTTGAACGCGTTTTTCTCAAAACCACTTTTTTGAGTGCGGCACGCAGCAGAACTCGAGCAATTTTCATCCGATCGACTTCAAATTTGGACTGCATCAATAAAACTAGATTATCTAAAGAAGTACATAGTATTTTTTCGATATCTCAATAATAATAAAAGTTATAGCCTATTTTCGACGAGAAATTTTGCTCGAAAATCGTCCTTTAATTTCAAAAGCGTGCCTATTTTTAAAAAATCAATATTTTTTCAAATCCCTGTGTACTTCTCGTCAAAATATCATATTATTAACGAAAACACTCGGTATTTTTTTCAGATCGACTTTGAAGAGAGTTCTGCTGCGTGCCGCGAACCACTGCAGAGGCAACAGTACCTGACGCGGGAGCTTCCCCAACGTCACCATGGGGCGTGAAAAATTAAAAATTTTTTTTTATGTATCTTCAATAAACAACGAACAAAACAAAAAAATTCGAATATCTTTTTTTCCCACAAAAAAAATTCTTGAAAAATGGCGAAAAAACAGGGGGTCACAGTGGTGTTCTGCGTTAAAGCAATTTGGCTTTTCTGATTCTGTGCACGTGTTTTAAAATGACAGTCGATTAGTTTCAGCAACTTCCTATTGGACACCCTGTAGATGTAGAGCTTTTGAAAAAATGGGACGGTAGGTATGGCGCAGAGGCAATGATTACGAAGCTAAACTTCCACAGCCGAAGTGTTTTTTCGGAAAACCTCGTTGCCGTGGAATTGCGCAATCTCGAGGTGAAATTCAACAAGCCGATATATGTGGGTATGTGCATACTCGACATGCCCAAAACGTGCTTGTATGGATTTCATCACGAGTATACGGTACCTCAGTATCGAGATGAATGTAAAGTCATGTATACCGATAGGGATAATCTCATATACAGGGTGTCCAATAGGAAGTTGCTGAAACTAATCGACTGTCATTTTAAAACACGTGCACAGAATCAGAAAAGCCAAATTGCTTTAAATAGAGGAAACTCTGCTGTTTTAAACGCACACAAATAAAACCTAGTCAAATATTTTTTATGTCAATTTATTACATCTTATAAAAATAACGAAAAAGTACAGTGATTAATGATAGATATTTTCGAAGTGCGAACCGTTAGATTGTGCACAAAAATGAATTCTCTTTTGAAAACTGTGTGCAACATATCGTTCTTAATACCGCGAACTACTTCCTGGATGGCCAGGATCAGTTCGTCTACTGTGCTGGGGTTTTTAGCGTAACATTGATCTTTAATGTAACCCCACAAGAAAAAATCACAAGGGTTCAGGTGCGGTGCGTACGGAGGCCATTCTAATCCGCCTTGAGCAAATTTAGGGTACCCCAGACCGATTATTCGAGTCCCATATACGCGATGAATAGCTTCAAACATCTCATGAGTCCAGTGCGGCATCGCTCCATCTTGCATGAAGTAACATTTTTTAACCAGTCCCCTCTTTTTTGCATAAGGGAAGAATTTCGTTTCCATAAACTGTTTGTAACTCTCTCCTGTTACCGTAGATTCCAAGAATTGCAAATAAATTCCTTTTACTGAAATCGCTGCCCATGCCGTTGCTTTCTGTGGATGAAGGGACTTCGCTAACGATATGTTGGGATTTTCCGTTCCCCAAAACCGGTAATTGTACTTATTTACGTACCCATTCATCCAAAAATGTGCTTCATCGGAATAAATAATCAACTTCTCATTAAGTTCTTTGGTTTCAAACATTCCTGTAATAGTGTTACAAAATTCGATGCGTTTCGTCATGGCATGTTCAGTTAACAATTGATGAGTGCTTATTTCATACGGATGAAACTTTAAAAAATATTTCAAAATTTTGTGTAATGATGATTTGGTTATTTTTAATGCTTGAGCAGCTTTCCGAATCGAATCATTTGGATTTTGTTTGAAATAATTCTCAACTTCGTTGATCTTTTCTGGTGTAGTCACAGTAACAGAGGGACCTGGCAACGCGTATCTACGGTCCTGGAATGTACCATACTTCACGAAGTTATCGATTATCCTATAAAAATGAACGTAAAATTACATCAATGCTCTTTAATTTAATTGAAACACAAGTTGTGTGATAGATGAATATGAATAAATATTAAATTCTTACCTTGTCAGAGTGTTTTCGCTGGCAACTCTATGAGTTCCAAACTTAGTACGAAACCCTCTATACGCATTACTATACATTTTTCCCCTCGAGAAGAAGCACTCAATAAGATATACTTTTTCTTCCGTGGTGAGCTCACTCATTTTGACGCGCGCATACTTGCTTCAATCACGGCTGGAATAAAAATGCGGGGCCTCAAGTATGCGCCTTAGAAAAAGGGAACCCTATTGAATTCATGGACGGAAGAGAAACTTATTTAGTTTTAGCAACTTCCTATTGGACATTCTGTACGATGCTCGCGGCAAAAAAATCGACGGACAGTTTCAACCCCTTAATTGTGAGATATCGGAAAAAGAAAAAATCCGTATCTGCACTTTTCCATTCTCTACATGTATGCAAATTCACATCCCAATCGATTAAAAATTCTCGGAGATACGGTTGAAAAAATTGCATTTTTGCAATAAACAATATGAAATTTGTTGCTATCTGCATCGTTCTCATCTCCAATGTATAGTACACCAAAAAATAAACATTGTTGCAATTTGAAGTTTTTTCATATCTCCTACCGTTAAAACGTTATCGACGAAAAACGAAAAACACCCCAATATTCGAGGGTGCCCTTCAACCCTTAACAATCGGGTTCCGCCGATATAAAAAAATACGGGTCGCCTATTTTTACCCGTTCTACAAGCATGGCAAATTTCATCGAAATAGGAGACATCGACCTCGCAACGTTTCCTTGTTAGGCAATACTTTTAAAAAAGTTAAAGTTAAAAAAAATGTTTGATGAATTTTTTTGCCAAAACTTCGAGGAGTTTTACCGAAAAGAAAAAAGATTAGTTTTGAAAAAAAACTATTAATGAATTTTTCCTTCCGAAAAAATGTGATTTAAAGAGAACCTTCTTTTGGAACCCAGATAACCTTCTCAGAAAATATCGAGAATTACTCGCATAAACGTTCTCAGATAGTGTAGTGAATACAGCTTGAAGGTATGAACTTTTATTAATGAAAATAACGACAAGTGAAATTATGGTGAGCGAAGGCCGAATCATGTCTAAAATGAGTCAGGGATGTATCCTGAAACGTTTTACAAATAAATTTAAAAATTTGATATTTTTAGAATTTTCTTCTCAAATTTAACACGCAACTAGTGCAATGTCGTGCAATAAGTCGAAACAAGCTAGTCTTTCCATTTTGATGATGATTGCACGATGTTTAGGAACAATAGACTTGTTCCTTCAATCGTATTGTAAACGTTGGTCAATCGGTCCGGAAAAACAGTGCGACAGATCAATTCGTAAATTTACAGGGCTATTGGGGATACATCGAGCTGAAAAAAAACCCTGGAAACCCTAGTCTTTCTATCAACGCTTGTGGTGTAGTGGGAGATTTACTGAAAAGCTGTAAACCGTCAATTTTTTGTACTTTTTTCATATCAATGTAAAGGGTGAAAAAAATATTTTTGTACATTTCGCGTGAAAATTAATAATAGAAATATAAAAAAATAATAGGGCGGGCGGGAAGGTCGGAAAATGAGAAGAACAGTATCAATTTAATGGCAAAATATGCGAGCAAGATAAAAGTGGAAACCATCTAGAAAGCGAATAAAACTCAAAACACGATTTACGTAAATACAATCAATTATTTAGATATTTGAATCTGTTGTATAAAACTAGATCGAACGAGAGCGCTAATATTTTCATATGAGCGCTGTCGTTCGCAGTGCGTCACCTGCAAAGACTTACTGAGCGGTGCGAAGCTCTTCGCACCTACCGATCACAAGCGTGGTCGAGATAAACGTCCATCGTTTATATGATTGATTGCAAATATTGTCACTGTATTTTGCAGCGAGCCGCCGGCGAAAACTCACGGTGCGTCATGATTTACTTCAATATTTGGCGACAGGCTCTATTCGAGAAGAAAAAGCCCTCAATTATTTAGATAATTGAATCTGTAGTATAAAACTAGATCAAGCGAGAGCGCTAATATCTTCATCTAAGCGCTGTTGTTCGCAGTGCATCACCAGCAAAGACTTGCTGAGCGGTGCGAAGCTCTTCGCAACTACTGATCACAAGCGTAGTCGAGATTAAAGTCCATTGTTCAAATGATTGATTGAAAATATCGTCACTGCATTTTGCAGCGAGCCGCCGACGAACACTCACGGTGTGTCATGATTTACATAAATATTTGGCAACAGGCACTATTCGAGAAGAAAATGCAATCAATTATTTAGATAATTGAATCTGTAGTATTAAATGAGATCGAACGAGAGCGCTAATATCTGCATATGAGCGCTGTTGTTCGCAGTGCGTCAAAAACAAATACTTGCTGAGCGGTGCGAAGCTGTGCGGATGCAAAGCACCTACCGATTATAAGCGTGGTCGAGAATAAATGCAAAAACAATTGTTTAAATAATTATTTTTGCGAAACTTTTACACCGTTGTTTTTTGCAGCCCGTCAGCAGCAATCTTTATGCACTGAGAGGTACAGAAGGTACCTTATCTATCGATAATACCCGTGATCGAGAATAACTGCAGACATGATTGTTTAAACAATTATTTTTACGTAATTTTTATGGTTGTTTTTGTAGCGCGTAAGCAGCTATCAAATTTGCTGAGAGGTACAGAAAGTACCGTATCTACCGATCATAGCCATGATTGAGAGTAAATGCAAAAATAATTGTTTAAATAATTATTTTTGCGAAATGTTTACACCGTTGTTTTTTGCAGTGCGTGAGCAGCAGTCTTTAACTACTGAGAGGTACAGAAAGTACCGTATCTACCGATCATATCTGTGATCGAGAATAAATGCAACAATAATTATTTAAATAATTATTTAAATAATTATTTTTGCGTAATTTTTACACCGTTGTTTTTTTGCAGCGCGTAAGCAGCAATCTATATTTGCTGAGAGGTGCAGAATGTACCGTATCTACCGATCATAGCCGACGTCGAGAATAAATGCAAAAATATTTGTTTAACAATTATTTTTGCGTAATTTTTACTGTTGTATTTTGCAGCGCGTAAGCAGCAATCATATTTACTGAGAGATATAGAAAGTACCGCATCTACCGATCGTTCCCCTGATGGAGAATAAATGCAAAAATAATTGTTTAAATAATTATTTTTGCGAATTTTTTGCACCGTTGTTTTTTGCAACGCGTAAGCGGCAATCTATATTTGCAGAGAGGTACAGAAAGTACAGTATCTACCGATCACATCTGTGATCGAAAATAAATGCAAAAATAATTAATTAAATAATTATGTTTACGTAATTTTTACACCGTTGTTTTTTTGCAGCGTGTAAGCAGCAATCTATATTTGCTGAGAGGTACATAAAGTACCGTATCTACCTATCATACCCGTGATCGAGAATTAATGCAAAAGCAATTGTTTAAACAATTATTTTCACCATTTGTTTTTTCAACGCGTAAGCAGCAATTATAATTGCTGAGAGGTATAGAAAGTACCGTATCCACCGTAAGAAGCAATCCATATTTACTGAGAGGTACAGAAAGTACCGTATCTGCCGATCATACCCGTGATTGAGAATGAATGCAAAAATAATTGTTTAAATCATTATTTTTACGTAATTTTTACACCGTTGTTTTTGCAGCGCGTAAGCAGCAATCATATTTGCTGAGAGGTATAGAAAGTACCGTATCTACCGATCATACCCGTGATCGAGAATAAATGCAAAAATAATTGTTTAAATGATTATTTTGTCGAAATTTGTATACCATTGCTTTTTGCAGCGCATAAGCAGGAATCTATATTTGCTGAGAGGTACAGGAAGTACCGTATCTACCGATCATACCTATGATCGAGAATAAATGCAAAATTTTTTATTTTTTAATTTTTGTTATTGGTTTTTTCCTTAGGTACACGCTTTTCGCGTTTGTTGCCTATTCCTCCTCTCGTAATGTCTGTTCTTTCCTCTACTGTTTACTCCTTTTTCTCCATCTTTCTCCCTGTTTCCTCCTCTTGCGGCCGCAGCCAACTTCCCCTCTCTGTATTATATTCATCTTGACATTTCTGTCATTGGTATAGGGAAACTGCGGAAAACATATACCAATACAGCCGGTCATCGAGTTCACCCCCCAGTCCTGGAACTAGTCTTATTTCGCCGCGAAATGCCGAAGAAAAACATTTCACGACGAAATATACGCGACTGAGACTCGAACCCGGGACCTCCCGGTCCGCTGGTTTAATGGCGAGCACATTAACCACTAGAGCATCGCAACGGTCCAATGCAAAAATAATTATTTGAATAATTATTTTTGCGTAATTTTTACACCGTTGTTTTTCACTGCGCGTAAGCAGCATTGTATATTTGCTGAGAGGTACAGAAAGAGAGGAACCAAAATAATTGTTTAAACAATTATTTATTGTTTTTTGCAGCGATGTTTTTGCAGCGCGTAAGCAGAAATCATATCTGCTGAGAGGTACAGAAAGTACCGCACATTTGTTAATGTGTCAATTATTAAAAATAATTAATTTTTAACAATTATCTCGCTGCAGAACATCGCGAACCGCCAGCAAGAACTCTTGCTACGAAATTGAGATTCTCGATGACCTCGAATTTCGTGCGAAGTCGGCGTTGACGAAGAATTCAACATTTTTTATCCACACCGACCGTGGGTCAGCGTGTCGGTATATACGTGTATATACCCACACGAAGTGTGTACTCGCGCGAAGGGACAGCATGCGGGAAGAAAACAATCGTCAACCGCGTGCGCCCGACGTAACGAACGCACACAGACACACGCGCACACACACGTTGCGTCGAAGCATACATTGTTATGCCTCGATGTAAGGAGGCCCGCGGCCCGGTCGCAGCGTGCGTTCGGATCGAACACGCGTTTAGGATATACGCGCGCTGTGACATCTAGCGGTAGGGAGCAGTAGCTCGTACCAGCGCTGCCCTACCGACTCGAGCCGGGGCTGCGTCGAACGTTTGCTTGGGTATCATGCCCTCTTAAACGCACATGTCGAACTCCTCCCATTCTATTAATATACTATATGGCTGTGGTATGATCCAAATGTAGTAAAATATCAAAGGTTCCCAGATAGTTAACGAAACACGTGAGGCCGGAAATGGCAGTAGTTAGTTCCAGTATGTTTATATGGGTTTTTCGTGGAGTTATTCTTGTGGAGAATAATTTTTCTCCACCACTCAAAGTCCATACGCAAACTGTTGTCTAAGGTGATAAGGCTGTCATAGGAGCCATTGTTCTTTTTTACAGCTAAATAACAGCCTCTCGCGAAAGCTTTTGTATGCCCCAAATCACACTTTATCGCAGGACAACATGAGCCAATTAGACCTACGAGCTTAGAAATTTCGTGAATTTCGCAAACTTTAATCGACCAATACTTTTCGATGTCTCTTTTAACTCGATCTTGGCATTGATAGTATGATTTGCCGTAGAGTAGTAAGTCGTCAAGATAAACGACCGATGTAAACCCATTTCCTCTTAAATTTGCTATAACTAGTTTTGAGATCTTTGTGAATCCATATGGGACCGTAGCGAGACCAAAGGTAGACAAGTGAATTCGAAAATTTGGTAATTATATGGAAATGTCAGAATTTTTTAGTTAGCTACCGCGATCGAAATTACGTAATACGCGTCTTTTAGATCAACTATTGCCATAAAGCCATTTTTGCTCAGCAAACTTAAAACTGCTATGCGATCCTCAAGCTTAAAATATTTAGCACGAACAAACTCGCTCAATTTTTGAAGGTTCAGAATAAAGCGGTACGTGCCATCCGGGTTTGGAATGAAAAAGATATGTCATATAAATTCACCTCGTCTGTTTTTGAATGGTCTTATAGCACCGTTTTCCAACAACTTCCAAATTAGTTTGGAAGTTTCCAAATACTGTTTGGAACTTAAAGGGCGCTCATTCGGCAGATTAACTTGAACTGGATAGGACTCAAATGGTATCTTATATCCCTGTATCAAGAAACGGATATTCAGATCGGAAGTTAAGTCTTCCCTTCTCGAAATAAATAAACCAAGGCTGCCAGCCTTTTTTCCCGCTCGGCGTTAAAGAAACGTCGTTGGTTTCCCTGTGATCGGCGGGGCGGGAATTACGAGTTTTTTTTTGGGTGGTTATTGCTGTATAGCTTCGTCGCTGGTCATAAATCGTTTTGGCAGTTTTTCAGCGCTTTTGCAGTCTTCCGTTTGTCTTCCAATTACTTTCCAAAGAGCCATTCCTCGGGAGTAGTCCCGGTTAGTACATTTTTTAAGGACGCGTTCTGATTTGCCAATATTAGGTTATTTCTAATATTTGATTAATCGTGCTGCATATCTGATTATAGTCATCCATTCTAGCTGAGCTGTTCAAAGATGACCAGGTTATCGTGGCCACTGTTTCGTTCCAATACATTCAAAAAGGTTTTTCCCCACTGCCGCTAGACATGCCGCTACCTTAGCTTGTTGGGCTTCAATACGATCGTCTCTCTTAATTATACCCACTTATATCTCTTAATTATAGTTTTCTGTAGATAAGCACGATCCCCAGGGTTAATTTTTGGCGGATGTAAGGTGCAGCAGTTGTTTCGCGGTCGGTATTTCTTAATAAGCGCTGCTAGGTGCTCTGATGGCATGCCGCACTTTAGAATTTCCTCCCAACATATACTCAGGTCTGGCGGGATAGCAGTAGCCAAACAATGATTCTCTAGAAATTGTTTCCTCATAACTTCGAGAATCTTTAGATGTAAAGCAACGTTCTCTATATCTCCGGGTGTTTGAGTTTCGGGCACCTGAGGCAGATTGGGCTGGTCAAGTTGTTCCACAGCTTGTGCAATGTTCGTAGTTGGTGCTTCAGGCTGGTGCTCGGGGATATGTGCAGTGGTATAATCCATCTCAGCATTTTGAACAGTGAGTTCTGAGGTATCCTCAGAATCCTCCTGACCACCAGGCTGATTGTTGTTGAAGGATTGAATCGAAGTCGGGCTTTGGCGTCTCTCGCGTATATGCCGAGAGCCAGGACAGTATCAAGAATAACTCTAGCTGCGTCTGTACCCTGATAATAGAAGGACCATAACCGACGTAGGGGCATAATTATTTTTATACCCTGAGAGTCAGACGAAGCTATACATCTAAATGCGGTTACTGGGTTAGAGTCCATTGGAAAGTAATTTTTTTTAATTCTGCCCAATGCAAATTGATCCGTCCGATAAGGATAGAGTTTTTCCGAGCGATTAAGCAAATTTTCTTTCTGAGTAATAATTCTCGCGGATAGGTTAGCGCCCAACCACGCGACCATTAGGAAACGTTTTTCTCGACAAATATCATCTATTCCGCAATGAAGCTTAAATATGTGCCAGGAAAAAAAGGAAGAAACAGCCATGGAATAAATCCGTAACGGGGACACTGTGTTTTCTCCTTCGTTCTCTCCTCTCTTCTTTTCTCAGAAGTAATTCTTCCAATCTCTCAATTCGTTTGTTCAGACCATACTTCTCGCTGTCCGTCGATCTACTTTTTTCAGCGTTTTCTATTCATATTCCCTCGATTTCTCGACAAAAATAATGCAGAGAAAGAAACACGTGTGGTTTCACTCGCACAAGAAAAAATAATTAAATGACAGTCTCACACAGGCTTCAACGTGGAAGAAAAAGGCTGTAGGCCGTTTTGAAAAATTGTGATGACAGCTGAACAGAGAAGGGGTACTACATTTGATCTTGAGAAAGAGGCGCGAAATACAATCTATAGTTCTTCGAACACTTCCGTCTACGAATGTTGCGTAGCGTATGCTCACTCGGGATGCCCAAAGAAAGAAGACGACAAGCAAATGGACACACGAATGTTTGTGGTATGGCATTGCAGTGAATGAGTCTCCGATAATGTGATTGCAGAATAATCGAAAAAATGTTTGTAGCGGCAAAAAGCGTTGTGCTTTACCAGGGAAAGAGATAGGCTCATTTCATCATTGGTCG
Organism: Ophion obscuratus; assembly: GCA_964007375.1. Lineage (NCBI taxonomy): Eukaryota > Metazoa > Arthropoda > Insecta > Hymenoptera > Ichneumonidae > Ophion > Ophion obscuratus. Next base: position 48,030,089 of record OZ023313.1, read on the forward strand.
CAGCGCATTGTTGGAGGTTGCCTATGCGTGAATGGGATATTCGAATTACGGCATGCCAAATGAGTTGTCGACATTCTGCATTTCGAAGAATTTGGTGCCATCGGACGCTGAAGGTCATATCTAGTGATTTCGCCCCCCCCCTCTCCCTCTCCCCTACTCTCCCTCTCTCCCTCACTCCTTCTCTCCGTCTCTCACTCTCTCCCTCTCTCCCTCCCTCCATCTCTCCCTCTCTCCCCATGCACGCCAAGCCGTTGGACAGCATTTCCAGTTTACTTTTTGTGATACATACGTTGCACTTTCATATAATCATGATTCGAATCTCTTATAATGATAGCAATATGGTTTTTTAGATAAAATATGGAGAAAAATTATATTTATAGGTTTTGACAATTTTGTGTACAATTCTAAAAACTTGCTTGGCTTTTTCATAAAAAGTTATTTCACTTCTTTTGAACGTTTAAATTGAGCAAATGATAATCTAAATAAAAGCATTGTTTGAAATAGAATAAAAAATATTTCGAGTTTAATTTGAATTTTGTTAACAGTGAAATAATATTTTCAAGGGAACTTTTTTTATACTTGGCGTTTTTTTTTCGTGTCAAAGTTTGGTAGTGAGAGTTCATATCTTTTTGAAACGGTCACGATCCCTTGAAAGGGTTGTAAGACACGTTTTCCGCTATCAAATAACCCAGTAATATTTTGTGCAAAATAAACCATTTCCGAGATATTACTTTTGTTGTGCTATCTGATTAATCCCCGTCCGGGAATTCCTTCCGGTGGGACCGGTTGGCAATACGGAGGAAGTAGTGGAAACGTGGGAGTATATGGAAGATGGGGTATTTAGAGTCGGAGGTGCCTCCGTATGACGGTAGGGTTTCTTACGTTAGGTGGCATGAAATTTAGATAAAATAAATAATAAGTGAACAACGAAAAATATGGAGTTTGTAAAGACTTTTTCAATAAAGATGTATAAAAAATGGTAAAAATAATATAAATCTACAAGAATAGAATATAAGACGTGAATATGAGAAAATAAATTATTATCTAACTGAAGAAAGGAGAGGATTTAAAAAATGGTGGTTAAGGAGAGGAAGGAAAAAGCTTTAATTTCTACGGTCTGTAAACATTATTTGGACAGCACCATGAGGCGGGTTGAAAAAAGATGAATGGGAGTCACGGACCGTGAGCTCGTACGTAGATAGCTGTTCACGGGCTGTGAATACCGATATCGAGTGTTTTTTTTTTTTTAATTACCCGAAATATCGCCTTTAAATCGTCATAACTTTTTAATTTCTCGTTGTATTAACACGAAATAAGTTTTGTTGTATTTTGCAGTGTATGTGTATTATAAATAAATAATTCCTTGATACAGGTTTCAAGAAAATAACTGTTGAACTTCGAGTCTCAAAAAAGTGTAAATGTATGAGAAATTTCCACTCCTAAATTTATTATAAACAAAAACTTATTCTCTTTATTTTGACCACATAATGGCTGATTTCTATGACATGCAGCATACCGTTGGAAAGGGTACAAACTAAAGAACTTTTTGGAACAAAGCTAAGTTCAAAAATAGCTTATAGTTTTTTATACTGATTTGAGAAGTTGACGTTTTTCATACATTTACACATATTTAAGACTTTGGAAGCTCATGGATCTTTTTCTTGAAACCAATTGTATCAAATAATGATTTATTTATAATAAACATACATTGCAGAATACAACAAAGGTTTTTTGTGCTATTACCACCCTGAATAAAAAAGTTATGATGATTTCAACGCGAAATTTCGATTAAAAAACAATACAAAAATCATGTCTCGATTACCGTGGCACTTAAGACGTAGAGTCTAAGGGTAAAAAAACTGGCAAATGACCCCCCCCCCCCCGGCGGATTTCCCAAAACATTGTGTCGGTACGTGCGCCAAACACCCTGTATATTAGGGTGATTCCCCTATTCAAGATTTGCAGTGAAGTAAAAAAAACTACAAATAATAAAAAAGTTTGATTCCATACAACAGTTTTTGTATATTATCTTTCGAAATTGCGAAAAAAACGTCGATGATCGTTTGAAAACGTGCAGCTAAGAACAACTGTCATCCCAAGAATCTGTCGTAAACTTTCTGCTTGTAATGAGCCTCGTCCAAGTCAACATCCACCTCGTCTCTATTGGACTTTCTTCGCTTCTTCTTGCTCGTTCTTACGGATGCGTCGAGCGTCCGTTTTCTGTTGTATCTTAACGCCTCTTCCGCTTCCTCCGAATTCCAATTGGCGTTCCTCTGAAATTCAGGAGAAGAGAGAGAGAGAGAGAGAGAGAGAGAGAGAGAGAGAGAGAGACGCGGTTCGGGAGAAAAATTTGAGAAAAACAGTAACAATTGTCTTTTCGGTACGCTTAAAAAATTGATTAGTGTTTCGGTTCGTCGGTCTCCACTTACGATGGCGTCGATCTTAGGAAATTGAGTAACTAGATACTTCAGTTTCTTTTCCCTTTTATTGGTCTCGTCGCCTTCCGAGTCGGTATCGTTAGGGTCTTGGGAGGTCTCGACGTCACTGTCCTTGATACGATTAACGATCTTACGTCCCATTTTAAACTCTGGAAACAGTCAAATTACCATCATCGTCCGCTTAAAAAAGATGACACGAGAGGTTCGTACTTTTTCCCCCCAATTTTGTCAATAAAATTTGCAAATGAATAACAAGTATACAACGAATAATCCGGGCGGTAGGAATTTCGGAAGATAAAAAATATATTCACATATGGTTGATTTGTTTTCTGCTCTTTTTTTAAACGAAATTTGTGCAGATTGCTGAGGCGTCGTGAGCTACCTGTGTCCGTTTTAATTGTACACTTATAGGACATAGCTGAGTGTCAAGCGACGGTACGAATACCTTCGGCCCGAAACATCTCGTACCAATATAACATCAACCGCCCCCCCCCCCCCCCTCTTTTCTCTGTACATATACTCGCCGGTCTCCGAGAAGTGTAAATGAAGAAAAATGTTCTTCCGCGTACGCGCCGGGATCCGCGGCAAGAATCTGCGAGTATATACTACCAAAAACGATGACACTGTTCGTTTCAATATTACGACGTATACGAGGGTCATTTGTATATAAGATAATTTTGATACCGTAAATGGGGCAGTTTTGTTTGCAATTATATCCACTTTTACTGCTTTTACACTTTCACTACTTGTCGACATTCACGTTCTAACCCTTCTTCGAAGTTTGAGCCGGCAGAAGGTATACATTTCAAGAACCCGACTGTTGACGTTTCTAGCGTGCCATAGTTTATTTGGATCAGCGTTGCCCGGGTAGCGACGCGAGGAATCGCAGAGTGAATCAACAAACGGTGCAACTTCAGGCTGAAATACAGCGTTTCCCATGTTCACGCTTTCCCAAAAAGATCGTATGTAGTAATGCTTATGATGCGACCGAATAACGTTATTTCTCTAAGAAAACCGGCGAGTCGGGAATGATTCTGAAGTGTTGAATAATTGTTGTGGCATAAAAGTCGCTCGGAAATTCGGCCAAATATTACGGGAACCCAAGATTGAGTAAAGGGATCTATAAATGATCCAAACAAAATCGATAGGAAAAAATTACATTTCATTCGTAAAATGTCATTAAATTTTCGATTCGTTGTCGCGTTTTCGCGTAATGTCGCCCATAAGGCAAAAAGTCGTCTGCCAAAGCCTATCTTACTGTAGAAAGAGTCGTGGCGTGTTCGTCGTCCGTGACAGTGGTGCTCATCTTTTTTATGGCTGTGGTGCTCACAGTTCTTTTTCATTACTGGGGGATCGAGACGCTGCTGCCTCTCTTGATTTGCCAGCGGGACCATTAATGCCACAATGATGACTCTTTTTATTATGTTTGCAGGTGAAGGAGCGGATCGGGAGAAAATTAAGGGAAAAAATGTATCGTGCCACAAGGCACGGATGACAATTATTTATTTAAAGTGACGAATAGGCAACTTTAAAAACTAATTAAAAAAAAGAACTGTTGTACGGAAGCAAACTTATTTATTATCCGTAGTTTGAAGACACGGTAACAAAGAATTATCAACAATAAAATAAGAATAATCTACAAACATTTTTGTATTAGATGTCCAAAACTCTGCAAGTATAATAATTGTTCTTACTCATTGTTGATAATTCTTTGTGACTGTCCTTCAACTACGAATAATAGAAAAGTATGAGCCTAACCCTCACTTTGAAAAAATATCTGCTAAATGGTTCACTTTTGCATAAAGCATTATTAAGTTATTTGATAGTGAAAAATGTCCTACGAACCTTTTACGGGATCGTGACTAATATCCAGTATGTCTGCGTATACCCGGAGAAGAAAATTCAACGATACCGATATTGATGGCTCGCGGTACTACTGTAGTGCCACAATTGGCAGTTTTCGTTAATGTTTCACATATGTATAAAGTAAACATTATCGACCGTATTGCACTATTATTATTATTATTATTATTATTTATAATAGACTTTATTGCTCCGGGAAACGCACTTCCTCAGTTTGCACTGGGAAACATTCACCTACCCCCGTATGCACAGGACCCCAAAGAATGTGCGCGGAAGGCAAATGGTGGATGTGGAATGAGCTGATCGGGCAACTGGATGTAGAGGAGCGAAAAACTAAGAAGATGAAAGGACAAGAAAGATCGAACAGCAGTCGGGGGTTTCACCGAGAGAGGAGAAAATAAAGAACAAGAAGATAGAAGAAACAATTAAGATAGTGACCTGGCACATAGCAGATACAAAAAAATACAGGAATCGTGGAATTGGCTTGGAAACTTCGACATTATTCCAATACAAGAGACGGGGTTAGAAAGTAACGATAAGAATCAAGTGCTTAGTATATTAAATAAGGACTATAAGTTGGTAACAAAACGCAGGGGCTGTGCACCATGCCGAATTTTGTGAAAGTTCGAGAACATTCAAGTGACATCTTAACGAAAGAAAAAGTCTCTATAATCCGATAGCGCAAGTGTAGCAGCACTGAAAATAATAATAATAAGTGCATTCCTCTGCCAGCAAAGCATATTCTGTCATTCTTATTACCAATTTTACTAAAATCACATGTGGAAAATAGGTTATTTTGAATGACTGCAAAATTCTGTAGTTAAAACATTAAAATAACTAGAAGTATTTAACTTATCAGTAATTATTTCTAAAATAAATAATATCATTCAGTTAACTACTAAACCAAACACTGCTATTCATTTGTATTCTAGGAGTGTAACATATTTTTAAATTTGATTACAATTTATTATTAGATTATATTGAAAAAAAATGTTGCTTTTACATAAAAATCATATCTGTGACATAAAAACGAGAACCTCTATCGTGATGACCTCAAATGGAATTAAACCCCGAGGGAAATGTTTGTTGGCCTCGGCCATATTAGCAATGCTATAATGCACTATCATCTTACAAAAGTAAATGTAAACGATCAGTTTTGTAACGAAGAAGGTTTGAGAAGAACTATTGTCATATTTTAATTATAATCAAAATAATCTAATTGTTCATTTATTCGTTTTTGAATTATAGGATCGTATTTATTGAAATGTTGATCAATACTTTTTTCTTTCTTTTGTCTGCTACAATGTTGGCGCTCTTATTTGTTGTAGACTGCCAAGAAAGAGCGCCACTAGCATCCTATGTCATAGCTGCTTTCACTGCTATCGAAAAACGAAAAACTATAGAAATCTAGAAACTATATACTATAGGTTTCGTGTAATTATATTGATATTGCTCATGTTTTCGGAGTGACAAGATTCCGCCCTATCTAAAAGCATTGAGTGAACAATCCATGACAAAACCAGCGGAAAGGAAAATAAAAAAGGTCGAGGCATAGGGGGGGGGGGGGGTAGTGGAAACAAGGAAAAATATAAGTAATTAAGTAATTATAATTAAGGGAGTTAAGCATAGAAAAAGAAAAATATAATAGAATTACCATCTACAATAACCATGGTTTCAGTAGATTTGAAGAAGAAATGATGGAGATCTTGAAAAAAGGAGAGGGAGACATAGATGGATATTTCATAATGGAAGATACAAATGCGAGAGTAGGTGAAGAAAAGTGAGCATCTAACAAAGAAGAGGAATGGAGGAGGGCTTC
>OZ023313.1:48036408-48087226 GCA_964007375.1 Ophion obscuratus
TTTGTCCGTTCATACATATTGTGTGTGTGTGTGTGTGTGCGCGCACGCGCGCGCGCGTGTGCGTGTGCGTGCGTGTCTGTGTGTTTGTGTGTGTGTGTGTGTGTGTGCGTGTGTGTGTGTGTGTGTGTGTGTGTGTACATGCAGATGTAAAAGTCGGTGTCTAACACACGTACTTGAAAAATGAATGCCGTAGAAATGCTGGATGTGAAATAAAGTCCTCACCTATAAAACCTATTTTATGCAGCTGTAGTAACGAAGAGGCGCGATCTTTAAAAATGTCACTACATTCGGGTTTTGTTTTCATTTCCACAGGTGACACCGAGGTATTTATATATGCAAAGTACTCAATAATAATGCGTGGATGCCACCGCACGATTTTTTGTGTGAAAACCCCAGATCTTCCACACTTATACTCCCTTTTAACTGGTTCATTTCGTTTCCATGCCTCCCCACTATTCGTATAGTACGACAATATAAGAACACTATAGTGTGTAACTATAGTGCACTCCTAAGATAGAGGAAAAATATGGAAAAAAGATTCCCGAATGAAAACGACTTCTACCACCGCAGGCTTTACACTACGAATCGAGCAGTCACTTTTGCCGACATTACCTCTTGGAACTTCCGTTGTGAACTCGCGTGAAAATGGCTGAGAAAATTCCACAACTTGAACAAAATCTGCGCGATCAAGCCGCGCTTATAAATTCCGTGGAAGAGTATATAGTATGGGACCAACAATGTGATCAGTGTGTGGAGTCATTGGAAATGAAAAGCCGAATTAAACGACCGCGATTATCACTTGGAAATCCGCAATCGTTGGTAGCAGGAATTGCTCGTTTAGAAGGTTTAAAAAATGTTCTACGCAGACGATTTTTACGTGCGGGTGCGCGAAACAGTGATCGTGGTTTGATCTGGCGAGAGATTGATACGGCGTTCGAAAATCGTGTCCTGACCGGCTGCGTCATCAATAACAACCATATTGAACCTTGTCAGTATGTCGAAGAGGCGTGTGATATGATGCTTTCACACGTGCAAGACATTACCAACAAACACTTCAGTGTGAAAGTGAATACAGTTTTCAATGGTGAATTTGAGTCAGGTAACGAACGTGCAACTAAAAGTATCAACACGAAGAACTTTGAACTTTTTACCACGTCCAATTTACGTGAGTGGTATACACAACGAGTTGTTGAGCCTACTCTGGCATCTCTCGAAGATTTTCAAAATCGTGATAGCGGATGGCGATTGTCGCGAATACTGGACATAACATTAAATATCAACAAATACAATCCAATGCGTGCCGGATGTCAAACTGTTTTGTCGCGGGAAATAATCCCGAAGAAAGCGGTGGTGAATATAAAGTCTAAGGATAACGCATGTTTCGCGTGGGCAGTGGTGGCTGCTCTTTATCCAGTGGAAACAAACGTGCATCGAGTAACTTCATATCCACACTATTCAACTGTACTGCAGCTTCAGGGAATCGATTTACCAATGATTCTGAATCAAATAACAAAATTTGAATCGCAAAACAATGTTTCAATTAATGTATTTACAACGGAAAAGAAAGGCATCGTTCCAATTCGAATATGCGCCCAAAAACTCGTTAAACACGTCAATTTATTCTATGTGAAGGATTCGTCAGACCACAGCGTGGGACACTTTGTATGGATAAAAAATTTATCCCGGCTCGTGAACACGCAGCTGAATAAAAAAAAGTAAAAAAACACATCTGCGATCGGTGAATAACAAGAAGCATACTCGAGAATACACATATGAGCAAGTGTGTACTTCAATAATATAATTCTTTCCATCGTGTTGTTATAGGTGTTTGCACTACTTTTACACGGAGGCTAAATTACGATCGCACGAGATGGATTGTGGAAAATCAAACGTCTGTGCCATTCGATTACCTGGTGAAACGAACAAATGGCTAGCGTTCGAAAACTTTCAACGAAAAGAGCGACTTCCAGTTGTGATTTATGCGGATCTCGAGTGCATTTTGGCAAATGTTTACAATAAAATATACAGCAACAGCACGAAGTGTTTAGCGTAGCGTACTACGTACATTGCTCTATGACGATTCGTTATCGGGATACTACTCGCGGTGCGATGCCAATTGCATCCCATGGTTTTTTGAGAACCTTAAAAATTTAGCTTTGCGCTTCAACGATATTGTATCGGATAGTGTTCCCGTGGTACTTCTAACTCCAGATGAGCGGGCAAAATTTCGAAGCACTGCTCAGTGCCATATATGTGAAAAACCATTTGCCAAAGACGACATACGTGTTCGTGATCATAGCCTTCTGACCGAACGTTATAGAGGTCCAGCCCATTCTAACTGCAATTTGAATTACCAACGGTATTTTTTCATACCCGTATTTTTTCATAATTTGTCCGGCTACGGTGCACAGCTCATCATCGAGGAACTAGTCACAGCATTCGAGGGGGAAACCACTTTACTGCCCATAACTAAAGAGGAATACATTTCTGTCACAAAAACATTTCGAACGGCAGACAAGTCACATCCGATTCAATTACGCTTCGTCGATTCATACAAATTTCTCAATGCAAGTCTGGATGACCTGGCCTCATTTTCGACAATGTACAAACTAAAAAATTTACGTTCGCAATTTCGTGACATAACAAGCGATAGTTTCGTCCTATTAACTCGAATGGACGTCTTCCCCAATGAATATATCGATAGTGTAAACCGATTGGAAGACTATCACCGACCGCCAAGAGACGCATTCTACAGTACTTTGACTGGTGACATTGTAAGTGAAAACGAATACGCTCACGCCAAAAATGTATGGGAACGTTTTTCTATTCAAACGTTAGGTGAATATAGTGACGTGTATTTGAAGACCGAAGTTTTGTTGCTGGCCGACGTTTTTGAGAACTTTCGCAATAAGTGTATGGAGCGTTACAGGCTCGACCCCGCTTATTGCTATACTCTCCCCGGCTACACATGGGATGCAATGTTGAAACGTACATGCGTTAACTTTGAATTGTTCACCAACATTGACATGGTATTATTTTTTGAACGGGGTATACGCGGTGGCCTGAGTCAGTGCTCAAATAGGTATGCGCATGCCAATAACAAATACATGGAATCATTCGATCCATCGAGGTCTTCATCATACTTGATGTACTTCGATGTGAATAATTCGTATGGATGGGGAATGTATCAACCACTGCCCTATGCTGATTTTCGATGGGTCGATGAGTTGTCGACATTCGATTTATCATCTATCGCGCTAGATTCACCGACCGGTTACATTCTTCAGATTGACTTACAAGGAAACGTGGCGAGGTCGATGTCTCCGATTTCGATGAAATTTGGCATGCTTGTAGAATGGGTGAAAATAGGCGACACGAATTTTTTTATATCGGCGGAACCCGATTTTTAAGGGTTAAAAAGCACCCTCGAAAATTGGGGTGTTTTTCGTTTTTCGTCGATAACGTTATAACGGTACGAGATATGATAAAACTTCAAATTGCAACAATGTTTATTTTTTGGTGTACTATACATTGGAGATGAGAACGATGCAGATAGCAACAAATTTCATATTGTTTAATGCAAAAATGCAACTTTTTCAACCGTATCTCCGCGAATTTTTATTCGATTGGGATGTAAATTTACATACATGTAGAGAATGAAAACGTGCGAATACGGATTTTTTCTTTTTCCGATATCTCATAATTAAGGGGTTGAAACTGCCCGTCGATTTTTTTGCCGAGAGCATCGTATTACCAGCTAGCCTTTTGGCATTTCGGTCTAAATTCACGTCAATATATATTCGTGGTATGACGCAATTGCATATTTGTAATATTCCAGCCCCTCCCCCAACGGTCCCCCTCTCGAAAGGCAAACGTTCAAAGTTCTTACCGTGCGGCATGAACGAAAATTTGTAGAAATAAAAATGGCTTACAAAGAAAGTACAATCAGTCAAAAGGGTCGATACACATTTTCTCGTTATGGCGGAACGATACTCTTAAGGGGTCAACGCACCCTTAAAAACGTCGTTCTTTCTGTAGCTCGTGAACGGGCCGAAATAAAAATACAATTCGAAAGGCAAAAATGTTGTATTCTTCGACTACTAGACGTTCATGATGGTAATGATGAAAACAGCAATAAATGGCGTGTTGTTTATTGCAATAATTCGTGAATTACTTGTAAAAAATCACTCTTCAGTTTTCCACTAATATGGGCAGAAGCAAGGATCGCAATCACGGAGTGACTTCGTGCTTCGGGAAGCAACTGGATTACAATTGTATATTTACGAAGAAATTCTTCCCCCCCCACGTACTGCCTTTGAAGATTACAACACAATGGGATAAGTGTTCTCACGCTTACTCATTTACGAAAAGTTTGAACTCTATTTTTTATGGATGATACTTATTACAATAATGATAGTCATGATAAAATTGTTTAAAACAAAAAGACTTCTTACACCACGCACGAGTGATAATAGCGGCTTCGCCGCATATATCGCATGTCGGTACATTTTGTGAAAAGCAAAATTATACCGGATTTTCGAAGTTTGGTGGTCTTTCTTCTTCGTACCCGCTTTTGTACCACGCATATTTGAAACGGTTTGTAAACCGTGGAGAAGAAAACTGGTTATGTGTAAGAGATTGTAATTTAATAATATTGCCTCTCAAATGCAGATTGACGTCGTAATTGTATAATATTACTGCGTCGGAAATGTGTTTAACGAAGTTTTTCCATACACAAAAGCCATAAACATCAAGGGGCTGTATCATTCCAGTCGTACCTGCAGGAATTACTAATTATCATATGGACTAATTATCTACAGAAATAATGAAACTGGTGCAATATATTTACCTGCTAGAATGGTTGAAACTTTAATATATTTCCCTTGCATATCCATTTCTTTAAATGCAGTTGGACATTGACCGCTCCAAGAATCCAGAAGTATTACCGATTTTGGACCCGTATTGGGAATATATACTTCTTGGAACCATCGCTTGAAATGATTAGTCGTCAATTTCCCAGATTTCGAAGCCAATAGAAATATATTTTCGGCTCTGAACATAGTTTGTTCCACTCGAGGACCAACTTTGCCAGTAGGTTCGTTTGAAACGATCAACATAGGTACCAAAAGCTTGCCACTCGCAGAAACCAATGGCTGTATAGTATAACTGTGTGTTGATGTTTTCGATTGCACGACTGTCTCAACGGATTTCTGCCCTTCTTTCGCCAATGTGCGGCCTGAATGCAGCTCTAAATTGAATCCACTCTGATCAAAATTAAATGTGTCTTCAGCCCCAACGTCGGCTATGTTGACTTTCACCATTTCTATAAATTCGGTAGCTTTGTTTTGAAGTGTATCAGCGTTTAATAATTGCTGTCTTGTTACAGATTTAGTAATCTTCCGTGATACAATTCCATGTTGGTTTTTGAATGTCCTTAGTCAAGAAGCGGATGCTTGGAAATTTACGGCCGGTATTTCTACAATTTCTCGTGCACGTAATGCCCATCATCGAAGATCTATATCATGGGCGGGCAGCCTTTTGTCCAAGACATCATTAAAAAATTTTAACGTGAAGTGAGCTATCTTTGTTGACTTTTCTTTGTAGGTGCCACCCTTATTTATACTATGGGCCCACCGGCGCAACTGCGGCTCTGATTTCACCTTTTTGAATTTCGTTTGAACAGATGATAACTTTCTATTCCCATTTGCCCCGGATCTCGAGTAATCTACAGCTCTTGTCTTATGTTCGTAACTCAATTCTTCTATATCTTGGGAACATACATTTTCATCAATTTTTTTATCTAGGTATCGTTGTCCGTGCCAATCTCCTTCACTGTCATCTTCTATTGCGGCTGCTTTATGAATTTCATTTGGTGGAACAAAATCCAAACCAGTCTCGACATCCATTTTCATAGGTTGATCCATCGCTTCAATGATCATGTTTTCTAGATCCTTACTGAACAGTTTTTCCTCTTCGGTAATGGAAGTGCGATGCAAGTTCATAGCACTTATCGCTATGAATAGAAGTTTAATGAAATATAAATGAAATATAAATGAAAATGTAGATTATTCCGGTGAATGTCATTCACACCGGAATAACCTACATTTTCATTTATATTTCGAACTCAAAATGTATGGCTGGATTCTCCGTCGTAGCTGCAGCAGTAATGATCGTTCGTGAATTTATATGACTTAAAACTCAATTGATAAATCCACACGAAAAAAATAACGACGACACACGTTATTACGAGAACTGCTATTCATCTTTAATAAGGCGATTTCAAGGTTATCACGAGAGCCGCTCTTTGCCTCGTAGTCGCTCTTTGCGAAGATTTATTTCTTTCGTTCATTGGTTCTGCTGTTTGTAAAATTAATGTTAAAGATAAAGATTAAATTATGCTGCGTAAATTTAAGCTGATAAAAATGTTTGCATCATTCTGTTCATGAGTTGCAGCGGTAACCCAAAAACGCTGTAATCTCTGCAGATAATGCCTTCGATACGGTAAGCGGAATGGAATTTCTTCGTAAATATGCAATTGTAATCCAGTTGCTTTCCGAAGCACGAAGTCAGTGCGTGATTGCGAGAGTCTGCCCATATGAGTGGGAAACTGAAGAGTGATTTTTCACAAGTAATGCACGATTTATTGCAATAAACAACACGCCATTTGTTGCTCAACTCATCATTATCATCATGAACGTCTAGTAGTCGAAGAATACAACATTCTTTCCCTTCGAACTTTATTTTTATTTCGAAAACGAGAAAATGTGTATTAACTATTTTGACTGATTGTACTTTCTTTGTAACCCATTTTTATTTATACAAATTGTCGTCCATGCCGCACGGTAAGAACTTTGAACGTTTGCCTTTCGAGAGGAGGAGCGTTGGGGGGGGGGGGGGGGGGGCTGGAATGTTATAGACATGCAATTGCGTTATAACACGAACATATATTGATGTGAAATTAGACAGAATTGCCAAAAAGCTAGCTGATTATACGATGCTCTCGGCAAAAAATCGACGGGCAGTTTCAACCCCTTAATTGTAAGATATCGGAAAAAGAAAAAAAAACCGTATCCGCACTTTTCCATTCTCTACTGTAACGGGTCTTAATTCGTTACAAATAAATGTATAGGTTCGGGGACTCGAACAGTGAAGAAATTAATAGAAACTCAGGTGTTTTGGGGATTTTTTAACAAAAAGTATGATTTATTCAAGTTTTTATGGCTCGATATAATGCAAAATTAACGCTACGTATAAGTGTAGTGTGTTGTTTGTGTGGTTTTTGTATTTTCCGCAGTGTTTTTCTCGGTCGGTCAATTATTCTTTATTCGCATGGTACATTTAGTTCGGCAGGATCTGTTATCATGGATCGGTATTGATTATACCCTGTCTTCTATTTCTGTGGCTTCTATTGGTCTGAGTTTGCGACGTGTTTTCACTAGCGGCGTGATAGGTATCGGTGTTTAGCCTATAGCGATGCAGTACTTTCCGTTGTATCGTTCCCTTAGGGCGAGTCGAGTCGCGGCGCTCGCTCACTCGGGGCGCTAGGACTCGCGATCTACGGGCCGTGGGCGCGCGCTCTCTCTCATCACGCGCCACGATCTATTCCCCTACCCTAGCTCTGCCCTTCGCGCCACGGTGATCGATGCTCTCTCCCGATCAATTATCGCGCGTCGATAATTGATCGCCCGGTCTTTGATCTCGGCGTGCGATGTCGCCACCGACCGGTCTACGATAGTCTAATCGAGAGATGTGCCGCGAGCACTCGATTGACCCTTTTTTGCATAGGTTTCGGCGCTCTCGTAATTTCGGAATACCTCCTTGTTCTTCCTTCGATCCTGATCCATATAGCTCGATGATAACGGTTTTTTTTTTTTTTTTTAAAGAGGTTTAGCGGGAAAATGCCTGCGCACCGTAGCATATAATTGCCGTGTGTCGGGCTTGCACCGACTAAAAACCCCCGTTCCTCTGTGGCCTTACAAATTCTCCCGCGGGACGACCGCTAGGTATTACATCGCGGGAGAGGCCTTAGCCGTAGCTCTTCCTTCAGTGCTATCAGACGACCTTACATCCCCCGTTCCACTCGAGATGGTATGAGTGGTTTAGGGGTTCGTGTCGCTGATTTCATCTATGACTGCCTGGTCTTCCGGCGTCGTCTTCTTCCTCGCGCGTTCTGCACGTCGCAATTCCTTCATTACTGCGGCAGCATAAGCCGATACCGCTGTCCATGCGTCTGCTGACTTCAGCATCAACCCAACCAGGTTGTCCGGGGTGATGCGTGTCTCCGGCTGATCCTCGACTATCGCGCGGGAGGCACTAAAACGTGGGCATTGGAACAATGCATGTTCAGCGTTCTCCTCGACTGCTACACATGCTGGGCAGTCCGGGGAATCTTCATAATTAAACTTATAGAGATAAGCCCGGAAGCAGCCGTGTCCTGAGATCACTTGAGTGAGATAATAGTTGAGCTCCCCATGTAGACAGTTCACCCACATCTCCACCTTCGGGATTAGTCGATGTGTCCACCTTCCCTTGGTAGAGGCATCCCACATCGTCTGCCACTGGTTGAAACTGGTTGCTCTCGCTTCTGTCCTTGCATAACTGGGATTTCTAGCTCCCTTCTGCTGGTACATCGATCTACGCTCCCCAGCGAGCACCTCAATGGGCAGCATTCCCGCGATAACGTTGATAGCGTCCTCGGAGACAGTGCGAAATGCACAGGCTACCCTCAAGGCGCTGACGCGATACGTTGCTGCAGCCTTCCTGCGGTACTCCTGGATTTTCAGTGCGTCAGCCCATATGGGTATGCCATAGGTGAGCACTGAGGTCGTCACTGATGACAGCAGTTTCCTCCTCTTCTGTCTGGGGCCACCAACATTAGGCATGAGTCGCGCCAGTGTGGTAGCCACCCGAGCGGCCTTTCTGCTGATCTGCTCGGTTTGCTCTTTGAAGTTCAGCCTCGCGTCGAAAATCACACCCAGGTGCTGAATGAACGGTTGGGATGTGATTTCGGCGTTTCCAACCCTGAGCGTTACCGTTTCCATCACCTTCCTGCTGGATACGAGGAGTACTTCTGTTTTGTGGGCTGCAAGCTGCAGTCCAACAGAAGACATCCATTCCTTTATCTTGGCGAAAGCTTCGCCGAAGAGTGCGGTGATTTGCTCCAGGAATTTGGCGATGACAATCAGCGCCGCGTCATCTGCAAACGCTACGACGGACACTCCTTTCGGCAATTGTAATAGCAGCAGATCATTGTACATGATGATCCACAGAAGCGGTCCAAGTACAGAGCCCTGAGGAACTCCTCCAGTCACCCTATACGTCTTCGGTCCATCCTCTGTGTCGTACATGAGCCACCTATTACATAGGTAACTCGCCACTATTCTCCGTAGGTACCATGCTACACCTAATGTTTTTAGGGCATCCATGATACACTTCCATATCGCCGAGTTGAAAGCGTTTTTGACGTCGAGAGCGACAACTGTGCAGTACTTCTTGAACCCTCTTGTCCATCGTTTCCCCGCAGTCGACTCCTGCGCCTGCTTCACCACTGTGTTAATGGCATCCAGCGTAGAGCGCTCCTTTCTGAAGCCCAACTGGCCCTCCGCCAGTAGAGGGTCCACGAACTTCTCAATCCTGTTATGGATGATGCGTTCGTAGATCTTTCCGGCGGTATCCAGCATACAGAGCGGACGATAGGATGAAGGTTCGTCCGGCGGCTTCTTCCCTTTCGGGAGGAGCACTAGCTTCTGCCACTTCCACTTGTCCGGGAAGATTCCTTCCTTGAGACACCTATTGTACATGCCCAGGAATATTGCCGGTGCCAACTTGATCGCTGCCTTGAGTGCGATGTTGGGTATCCCATCTATGCCGGGGGCTTTATTGTTGCCCACCCTGACAATCGCCGTAAGAAGCTCTTCTTCAGTAATGGCTGGGATGTCCTCATCGATATCCTCCGCGAGCTGGTAGTCCTCCTCGGGTTGCTCAGGGAACAGATGTGTAACAATCTTTTCCAGCAGGGCTGCGTCCATAGGCGATGGCATCGGCTGGCTTTTCAGCCGGTCATTACTACTTTGTATGGCCTGCCCCAGGGAGCATCTTCCACCTCGCTGAGCAGTTCGCCCCAGCTTTCAGCTTTACTCTGCTTGATAGCCTTTTTAAGCTTCAAGCGCGCCTTCCTGTGCTGTTATTCCAAATCGGGGAACGAGCGTTTGCCTCGAGCTCGTTGCGCTCGGCGGCGAGTTCGATGACACTCCCTTCGGAGGCCGGCAATTCGTTCGCTCCACCAGTGTACCGCTGGTCGGAAGTCGACATCACGTTTCCGTGGCATTGTGGCATCGCATGCTTCGGTGACCCTCTGCATGACCACCTCGACCTTCTCGGTTACACTTTCTGCTGCGAGGGGGCTGGTGTCAAAAGTTTCACGAAACAAGTCCGCGTCAAACATTTTCGCTTTCCAGCCCTTCCCGTTTGTCTTCGGTGCCTTCGCTATTCTGCTGAAGTCTCCGCGAATCTCCCAGAGAATCGCTTGATGATCACTGTGAGTGTAGATATCACTGACTACCCAGTGGCACTGGTTGCCTCTGGCCAGGCTACTACGCACAAAAGTGAGGTCCACTATAGAGGAGGCTTCACCTTTAACAAAAGTGGGCTTTGTACCTGCATTAAGTAGTACTACATCTAATAAGGACATAGCCTCAAGCAGAGCTTGACCCTTCCTGTTCGTCACTTTACTACCCCATTCCACAGCCCACGCGTTGTAATCTCCGGCTATAGCTACCGGGAATCGTTGTTTAGCGTCTGCGACTAGGTTGTCGAGAAAATTCTCAAACTCATCAGTCGTCAGGCTAGGCGGTGCGTAACAACTGTAGAAATGAACTCCTTTGGCTTTTATTCTGGCTTTATTAGGCTGTGTGTGTGTGTGTGTGTGTGTGTGTGTGTGTGTGTGTGTGTGTGTGTGTGTGTGTGTGTGTGTGTGTGTGTGTGTGTGTGTGTGGGTTTCGTATGACTGTAGCGTACTCTTCCTTATCTCCTAATGTAATATTTCCTGTATTTTCAAATTTAACATTCTTCCCTTAAGGAGGTACGGTGATTGGAGCGAATCCAAGATAAAAGCCCGATTTTTTTAAATAACATTGTCGAGAGCTTCGTCCATGCGTATGCGGAGTTTCCACGAGATTTACCGTACAGTTTCCGAGTTATTAATTGTTAAAGTTGGTCAATTGGTCACACGTAGACGACAAAATGTGCCTGTCCTCTCATATATCGATTTTTTTGTGCTACTTGGAGCCAAGACACGCGTAAAAAAAACTGACGGTTGCGTTCGTTGGTTCGTTTTGATCAATAAGGCAACTTGAATTGGAAAGCTCACCGCAGAAATAAGCAATAAATT
This sequence comes from Ophion obscuratus, assembly GCA_964007375.1. Classification (NCBI taxonomy): domain Eukaryota; kingdom Metazoa; phylum Arthropoda; class Insecta; order Hymenoptera; family Ichneumonidae; genus Ophion; species Ophion obscuratus. Next base: position 48,047,798 of record OZ023313.1, read on the forward strand.
TAGAAATAAAGTCGCGAAAAACCGAAGTATTCGGCGAGAGAGACGTCTCGTGACGTAACCGCAGCCATCTTGCTCGAAGTGTGGCAACGCCGAATACCCGCGCAAATTTGATTCTTCTATCGGATATTTTCAACGCGAATTAAAAATATGGTTGAGTGAAGCCGTACGTTTTTTAATCGATTATAAAAGGTCTTTCGCCGATATTTACTCAAAGTTCTTTTATGTATAGCTAAGGCATCTCAATCTTTCTGGCGACATGCATACAACGCATTTATATGTAAATTCAGCATGGACAAACCGTCATATAAAATGAATGTTCCTTTTTATATCTGCAAATATTGTGAAAATTAGGAAAGGGAAAAATAACATAACAATTGATGAAATATGTTTTGACTTCGGACAGATTGGACATTGGATATTGAGGTTAACGTCAACGCGACGTTTTTCATTTGCATTCGCAATATCATCTTTTCACTCTCTAATTCTTGTCCGACAGAATCTACCTTTGTCTCTAAACTGGACTTCAGGTACAATCCTGTTACTCTCTTGATAAACTTCTACAGTACTTATTTTCATTCTCCATGTTTACCGGCTACTAAAAATAATAAGCCGAGCGCGTGGGACCGATGACAGCTATCGAAAATGCAACGATGCTAAACGTCGACGATATGGCGTACTACTGAAGTCGAGTAGTAGATTATTACGTTTGTTTTCATATTATAAAAATAATAAGTAGCTTGAAATTCAATACTTAAAAAATATTTCTCGAAATATAGGCCACACACATATGTCTAAAACGTAGCGGTATTATGGCGAAAAATAGACTCTTAGTTTACTAGCGTGGTCATCACCGTACCTCCTTAAATCTATTCGCAACGCTCGCTCGTTATGCTACCTTCTCGGATCCTATTTTCGCCTGCTCTAATTTTCCTATCTATTTCCGATAATTATTCGGTTCCCTTAAGTGAATAAGTTTCCTTATTGCTCTTTTTTATTTTTATTTGGTTTTCCAATATTTTCTCATAAAAATAAATTTATTTCAATTCTCCTTCGTTTTTTGTTCTTTAACGTTCCGTGTTCTAGACGTTTCCGATCCGCGAGGGATGTACTTGGTCCAGCAGTACTTGTTATCTTCCAAAAAATGAAGAGAGCTTTCTAATGCCGTTTAGGCGCGACTCCGTTTTTTCCTTGTTTCTCAACGTTCCGTGTTCCCAGCGTTTCCTTCCACTAGGGAGGTACTTTGCCAAGCAGTACTTGTCGATCCACGAGGAATTTAAGAAGTGATCTTTCTAATGCTTTTGAGGCGCGACTCCTTGTTTCGCTTGTTTCTCAACGTTCCTTGTTCCTAGCGTTTCCTTCCACTAGGGATGTACTTTGCCAAGCAGTACTTGTCGATTCACGAGTGACTCAAAGAGTGACTTTTCTTCCGAATTCTCGTCCTTTTATACACAGATTTTAACGCTTTTCAGGTCCCCTTCTTCTCCGTCTTCCTTTAATTAAATTAATGGTTATCCGGATTTTACCGGTTTTTCTTTCCCTGTAGTTCAAATAGTCGTTGTGTCCGGTTTTCACTGGTTTTACTTTCCCACTTCCTTGGTCTACCCTTAATCCAATTAGTGGGTCTCTCGCTTACCCAAAAACGGTTACCTTTTGAATTTGTGGTGGGGGAAATAATGATGAGACGGACCTGTACGTCTCACTACATGTATGCAAATTTACATCCCAATCGATTAAAAATTCTCGGAGATACGATTGAAAAAAATTGCATTTTTGCAATAAACAATATGAAATTTGTTGCTATCTGCATCGTTCTCATCTCCAATGTATAGTACACCAAAAAATAAACATTGTTGCAATTTGAAGTTTTTTCATATCTCGTGCTGTTAAAACGTTATCGACGAAAAACGAAAAACACTCCAATTTTCAAGGGTGCTTTTCAACCCTGTCGCCTATTTTTACCCATTCTACAAGCATGCCAAATTTCATCGAAATCGGAGACATCGACCTCGCAACGTTTCCTTCTTAGAGTACCCGGAATGTCTACACGATGCACACACGGACTTACCGTTTTCTTCAACACATGGTAAACCACCTGGTGGACAATACGAAAAACTCCTTGCAACCGTGAATAACAAGGAACGGTATGTTATTCATTGTCGCAATCTGTAGCAGTGTGTACGGCACGGTTTCAAAATCACCAAAATTCATAAAATACTCCAATTCTCCCAATCGCCCTGGCTACGAACATACAGGGTGAAAATTATAAAGTGGCCACCCATTTTTTTAAATTCTTGCGCGGCCAGTTTGGGACGGCAAAGGTGCGCTTTTGAAATGGTTTTTCGAGAACTCTTCAAAAAAAAATATAGCCCCTATGTCGGAAAAGTATATTCCACCAAAAAAAAAAACACAAAAATCTGGGTAAAAATAAAAATGGCATTCCGCGCTTCGAGAAGCAAAGTGGACTTGATTCTGAACACGGAGGACCCGGATGAGGGCCTCAAAAAAAATGGTACCATTGAGAAAAAGGCCATTAAAAAATCAACATCGAACGATAGTTCAAACTGAACTCCGAGGGACGGCGGAGTTGGAATGGCCAGGAACGGAGTGGGCGTTGGAGCATTCGCCGCTATGTTCTTGACGTAGCTGTCATGAGGTTGCAGAAGTCACCGAGAGATGTCGGGTCGTGGCTGACGTTAGGACGACAGGCGTCTGAGTGTGCGAGTGTAACGTAGAATATGAATGTCGAACGGGCTTCATTTGTTTGCAGGTCCCGCGGAATCGGCGAAGAAAAAATACGAAAGCACCTAAAAGCCCTGGCCATGATTCAATAATTAAACGAGCGATTGTCGTGAGATACTTCTACTTTGTGAACGGAAAGAAAGCGGTCTTCCCAAAATACTGTTTAAGGGGTCAATTAAGATAACAAAGAATGCGTGACGATTAAATGTGAATGCGGTCTTAAAGATTATGAAGAAGTAAGTTCACCTTACAGTTTTACGGTAAGAGGAGGCGATTGAGAGCGGGCTTTAAGGGGTTCAACTGCAAAACGGGAGGCGTGCAAATTTGTTTGTCGAAAACGGATCAGAGGACTTCCTTCAAACGGGGCGAACGTTTCGTTTTTGGGTGTGAGGAAGCTCCTTAGCGAGATGTTGATTATCGACGAGAAATGTTAAGGGGCTCACGCTGAAGAAGCGCACGCGTAAATCTTATTTTGAATCGAAGTAGAGAATTTGTACGAGATAAAGTACATTTATCGACTTGTGCAGTGGCAGTTGAAACTTGAACGGAAACTCGACTTTGGGAAACCGCATTTAAGGGGCCAAATTAAGAAGAACGGCATTACGGAATTCGCGATTTATAGTGGAATGGGTTTAATGGGTTTGTGAAAATATGGAATAGAATCAATCTACTCTTTTCAGATGCAAAATAGCGACCTAACTTTGCCTCGAGTCCGGGACCGCATTGAATGTGTCACACAGTGGTCACACATCCCAAAAGGCCGGCCAAAAGTCAAAAACGTATTCAATTCGGGTGAAAGTCTGTACTGGGGGCTTTCCAGGTTGCTGAATACGAAATCGGAGTCAAAGTTCTCTTCGAATCGACGACTTTTAAATCAGGAAACGAATCCGAGTATGCATGCAAGCGTTTCTGTTGTGGAACAATCCCTACAAACTGAGAACGCCGGGCCGAGCATCGGATTCGTTCCCGTTCATAGTCCACAGCAGCAGTAGCAGTCCTCAACGGCTATTTTCGTGCCGGGAGTGTAACATTTTTAAAAATCACCCACTGGGAACGAATCCGAACAGTCTCAAGGATATTTCGATAATGCAACACAAAACAGAATTTGAATGGACCCTTTTACATATTGGATTCGTCTCGATTCGAGAAAAAAACAAACGGTTGAAACAGGCGTATTTATCAACGTCGAATCTCATGTGAATTTTCGTTCGAATCGGCGAGTTTTAAATCGGGAAAGGAATCCGAGTCTGCATGCAAGTATTTCTGTTGTCGAATAATCCCTACAAACTGAGAACGCCGAGCCGAGCATCGGATTCGTTCACATTCACAGTCCACAGCAGCAGTAGTAGTCCTCAAAGGCTATTTTCGTGCCGAGGGTGATACATTCTTAAAAATCACCCACTGGCAACGAATCCGAACAGTCTCAAGGTTATTTCGATAATGAAACACAAAAAAGAATATGAATGGACCAGTTTTCACATTGGATTCGTCTCGATCCGATAAAAAACATACAGTTGGAACAGGCGTATTTATCAACGTCGAATCTCACGACAATTTTCGTTCGAATCGACGACTTTTAAATCGGGGAAGGGATCCGAGTCTGCATGCAAGTGTTTCTGTTGTCGAATAATACCTACAAACTGAGAACGCCGCGCCGAGTATCGGATTCGGTCACGTTCATAGTGCACAGCAGCAGTAGGAGTTCTTAATGGCTATGTTCGTGCCGAGGGTGATACATTTTTTTAAATCACCCACTGGGAACGAATCCAAACAGTCTCAAGGTTATTTCGATACTGAAACACAAAACAGAATATGAATGGACGGGTTTTCAGATTGGATTCGTCTCGGTCCGGTAAAAAAAACGGTTGAAACAGGCGTATTTATCAACGTCGAATCTCATGTGAATTTTCGTTCGAATTGACGACATTTAAATCGGGAAACGAATCCGAGTCTGCATGCAAGTGTTTCTGTTGTCGAATAGTCCCTCCAAACTGAGAACGCCGCGCCGAGCATCGGATTCGTTCACGTTCATAGTCCACAGCAGCAATAGGAGTCCTCAGTGGATATTTTCTTGCCGAAGGAGATACATTTTTCAAAATCACCCACGGGGAACGAATCCGAACAGTCTCAAGGTTATTTCGATAATGCAACACAAAACAGAATTTGAATGGACCCTTTTACATATTGGATTCGTCTCGATTCGATAAAAAACAAACGGTTGAAACAGGCGAATTTATCAACGTCGAATCTCATGTGAATTTTCGTTCGAATCGGCGACTTTTCAATCGGGAAACGAATCCGAGTCTGCATGCAAGTGTTTCTGTTGTCGAATAATCCCTACAAACTGAGAACTTCGTGCCGAGCATCGGATTCGTTCACGTTCACAGTCCACAGCAGCAGTAGTAGTCCTCAACGGCTTTTATCGTGCCGAGGGTGAAACATTTTAAAAAATCGCCCACTGGGAACGAGTCCGAACAGTCTCAAGGTTATTTCGATAATGAAACACAAAACAGAACATGAATGGACCGGTTTTAACATTGGATTCGTCTCGATCTGATAAAAAACATACAGTTGGAACAGACGTTTTTATCACGTCCAATCTCACGTCAATTTTCGTTCGAATCGACGACTTAAATCGGGAAAGGAATCCAAGTCTGCATGCAAGTGTTTCTGTGTCGGATAATCCCTACAAACTGAGAACGCCGCGCCGAGCATTGGATTCGTTCACGTTCATAGTCCACAGCAGCAGTAGGAGTCCTCAATGGATATTTTCGTGCCGAGGTTGATACATTTTTAAAATTCACCCACTGGGAACGAATCCGAACAGTCTCAAGGTTATTTCGATAATGAAACTCAAAACAGAATATGAGTGGACCGGTTTTCAGATTGAATTCGTCTCGGTCCGGTAAAAAAACGGTTGAAACAGGCGTATTTATCAACGTCGAATTTCATGTGAATTTTCGTTCGAATCGACGAGTTTTAAATCGGGAAACGAATCCGAGTCTGCATGCAAGTGTTTCTGTTGTCGAATGATTCCTACAAACTGAGAAAGCCGCGCCGAGCATCGGATTCGTTCACGGTCAGAGTCCACAGAAGCAGTGGTAGTCCTCAACGGCTTTTTTCGTGTCGAGGGTGAAACATTTTTAAAAATCACCCACTGGGAACGAATCCGAACGGTCTCATGGTTATTTCGATAATGAAACACAAAACGGAATTTGAATGGACGCTTTTGCATATTGGATTCGTCTCGATTCGATAAAAAAAAAAACAAACAGTTGAAGCAGGCGTATTTATAAACGTCGAATCTCATGTGAATTTTCGTTTGAATCGACGACCTTTAAATCGGGAAACGAATCCAAGTCTGCATGCAAGTGTGTCTGGTGTCGAAAAATCCCTACAAACTGAGAACGCGGCGCCAACCATCGGATTCGTTCACGTTCACAGTCCACATCTGCAGTAATAGGCCTCAACGGCTTTTTTCGTGGCGAGGGTGAAACATTTTAAAAAATCACCCACTGGAAACGAGTCCGAACAGTCTTAAGATTATTTCGATAATGAAACACAAAACCGAATATGAAGGGACCGGTTTTCAGATTGGATTCGCCTCGGTCCGGAAAGAAAACGGTTGAAACAGGCGTATTTATCAACGTCGAATCTCATGGGAATTTTCGTTCGAATCGACGAATTTTAAATCGGGAAATGAATCCGAGTCTGCATGCAAGTGTTTCTGTTGTCGAATAATCCCTACAATCTGAGAACGCCGCGCCGAGCATCGGATTCGTTCACGTTCACAGTCCACAGCAGCAGTTGCAGTCCTCAACGGCTATTTTGGTGCCGACAGTGCAACATTTTTAACAAACACCCACTGGGAACGAGTCCGAACAGTCTCAAGGTTATTTCGATAATAAATCACAAAACAGAATTTGAATGGACCAATTTACATATTGGATTCGTCTCGATTCGATAAAAAAAAAAACAAACGGTGGAAAGAGGCGTATTTATCAACGTCGAATATCATGTGAATTTTCGTTCGAATCGACGACTTTTAAATCGGGAAACGAATTCGAGTCTGCATGCAAGTGTTTCTGTTGTCGAATAATCTCTACAAACTGAGAACGCCGCGCCGAGCATCGGATTCGTTCCCGTTCATACTCCACAGAAGCAGTAGTAGTCCTTAACGGCTTTTTTCGTGTCGAGGGTGAAACATTTTTAAAAATCACCCACTGGGCACGAATCCGAACAGTCTCATGGTTAATTCGATAATGAAACACAAAACAGAATTTTAATGGACCCTTTTACATATTGGATTCGTCTCGATTCGAGAAAAAAAACAAACGGTTGAAACAGGCGTATTTATCAACGTCGAATCTCATGTGAATTTTCGTTCGAATCGGCAAGTTTTCAATCGGGAAAGGAATCCGAGTCTGCCTGCAAGTGTTTCTGTTGTTGAATAATCCCTACAAACTGAGAACGCCGAGCCGAGCATCGGATTCGTTCACATTCACAGTCCACAGCAGCAGTAGTAGTCCTCAAAGGCTATTTTCGTGCCGAGGGTGATACATTCTTAGAAAACACCCACTGGCAAAGAATCCGAACAGTCTCAAGGTTATTTCGATAATGAAACACAAAAAAGAATATGAATGGACCAGTTTTCACATTGGATTCGTCTCGATCCGATAAGAAACATACAGTTGGAACAGGCGTATTTATCAACGTCGAATCTCACGACAATTTTCGTTCGAATCGACGACTTTTAAATCGGGGAAGGGATCCGAGTCTGCATGCAAGTGTTTCTGTTGTCGAATAATACCTACAAACTGAGAATGCCGCGCCGAGTATCGGATTCGGTCACGTTCATAGTGCACAGCAGCAGTAGGAGTTCTTAATGGCTATTTTCGTGCCGAGGGTGATACATTTTAAAAAATCACCCACTGGGAACGAATCCAAACAGTCTCAAGGTTATTTCGATACTGAAACACAAAACAGAATATGAATGGACCGGTTTTCAGATTGGATTCGTCTCGGTCCGGTAAAAAAAAACGGTTGAAACAGGCGTATTTATCAACGTCGAATCTCATGTGAATTTTCGTTCGAATTGACGACATTTAAATCGGGAAACGAATCCGAGTCTGCATGCAAGTGTTTCTGTTGTCGAATAGTCCCTCCAAACTGAGAACGCCGCGCCGAGCATCGGATTCGTTCACGTTCATAGTCCACAGCAGCAATAGGAGTCCTCAGTGGATATTTTCTTGCCGAAGGAGATACATTTTTAAAAATCACCCACGGGGAACGAATCCGAACAGTCTCAAGGTTATTTCGATAATGCAACACAAAACAGAATTTGAATGGACCCTTTTACATATTGGATTCGTCTCGGTCCGGTAAAAAAACGGTTGAAACAGGCGTATTTATCAACGTCGAATTTCATGTGAATTTTCGTTCGAATCGACGAGTTTTAAATCGGGAAACGAATCCGAGTCTGCATGCAAGTGTTTCTGTTGTCGAATGATTCCTACAAACTGAGAAAGCCGCGCCGAGCATCGGATTCGTTCACGGTCAGAGTCCACAGAAGCAGTGGTAGTCCTCAACGGCTTTTTTCGTGTCGAGGGTGAAACATTTTTAAAAATCACCCACTGGGAACGAATCCGAACAGTCTCATGGTTATTTCGATAATGAAACACAAAACGGAATATGAATGGACGCTTTTGCATATTGGATTCGTCTCGATTCGATAAAAAAAACAAACAGTTGAAGCAGGCGTATTTATAAACGTCGAATCTCATGTGAATTTTCGTTCGAATCGACGACCTTTAAATCGGGAAACGAATCCAAGTCTGCATGCAAGTGTGTCTGTTGTCGAAAAATCCCTACAAACTGAGAACGCGGCGCCAACCATCGGATTCGTTCACGTTCACAGTCCACAGCTGCAGTAATAGGCCTCAACGGCTTTTTTCGTGGCGAGGGTGAAACATTTTAAAAAATCACCCACTGGAAACGCGTCCGAACAGTCTTAAGATTATTTCGATAATGAAACACAAAACAGAATATGAATGGACCGGTTTTCAGAATGGATTCGCCTCGGTCCGGAAAGAAAACGGTTGAAACAGGCGTATTTATCAACGTCGGATCTCATGGGAATTTTCGTTCGAATCGACGAATTTTAAATCGGGAAATGAATCCGAGTCTGCATGCAAGTGTTTCTGTTGTCGAATAATCCCTACAATCTGAGAACGCCGCGCCGAGCATCGGATTCGTTCACGTTCACAGTCCACAGCAGCAGTTGCAGTCCTCAACGGCTATTTTGGTGCCGACAGTGCAACATTTTTAACAAACACCCACTGGGAACGAGTCGGAACAGTCTCAAGGTTATTTCAATAATGAATCACAAAACAGAATTTGAATGGACCATTTTACATATTGGATTCGTCTCGATTCGATAAAAAAAAAAACAAATGGTGGAAAGAGGCGTATTTATCAACGTCGAATATCATGTGAATTTTCGTTCGAATCGGCAAGTTTTAAATCGGGAAAGGAATCCGAGTCTGCATGCAAGTGTTTCTGTTGAGTCGAGGGAAACATTTTTAAAAATCACCCACTGGGCACGAATCCGAACAGTCTCATGGTTATTTCGATAATGAAACACAAAACAGAATTTTAATGGACCCTTCTACATATTGGATTCGTCTCGATTCGAGAAAAAAACAAACGGTTGAAACAGGCGTATTTATCAACGTCGAATCTCTTGTGAATTTTCGTTCGAATCGGCAAGTTTTAAATCGGGAAAGGAATCCGAGTCTGCATGCAAGTGTTTCTGTTGTCGAATAATCCCTACAAACTGAGAACGCCGAGCCGAGCATCGGATTCGTTCACATTCACAGTCCACAGCAGGAGTAGTAGTCCTCAAAGGCTATTTTCATGCCGAGGGTGATACATTCCGAGAAAACACCCACTGGCAACGAATCCGAACAGTCTCAAGGTTATTTCGATAATGAAACACAAAAAAGAATATGAATGGACCAGTTTTCACATTGGATTCGCCTCGATCCGATAAAAAACATACAGTTGGAACAGGCGTATTTATCAACGTCGAATCTCACGACAATTTTCGTTCGAATCGACGACTTTTAAATCGGGGAAGGGATCCGAGTCTGCATGCAAGTGTTTCTGTTGTCGAATAATACCTACAAACTGAGAATGCCGCGCCGAGTATCGGATTCGGTCACGTTCATAGTGCACAGCAGCAGTAGGAGTTCTTAATGGCTATTTGTGTGCCGAGGGTGATACATTTTTAAAAATCACCTACTGGGAACGCATCCAAACAGTCTCAAGGTTATTTCGATACTGAAACACAAAACAGAATATGAATGGACCGGTTTTCAGATTGGATTCGTCTCGGTCCGGTAAAAAAACGGTTGAAACAGGCGTATTTATCAACGTCGAATCTCATGTGAATTTTCGTTCGAATTGACGACATTTAAATCGAGAAACGAATCCGAGTCTGCATGCAAGTGTTTCTGTTGTCGAATAGTCCCTCCAAACTGAGAACGCCGCGCCGAGCATCGGATTCGTTCACGTTCATAGTCCACAGCAGCAATAGGAGTCCTCAGTGGATATTTTCTTGCCGAAGGAGATACATTTTTAAAAATCACCCACGAGGAACGAATCCGAACAGTCTCAAGGTTATTTCGATAATGCAACACAAAACAGAATTTGAATGGACCATTCTACATATTGGATTCGTCTCGATTCGATAAAAAAACAAACGGTTGAAACAGGCGTATTTATCAACGTCGAATCTCATGTGAATTTTCGTTCGAATCGGCGACTTTTCAATCGGGAAACGAATCCGAGTCTGCATGCAAGTGTTTCTGTTGTCGAATAATCCCTACAAACTGAGAACTTCGTGCCGAGCATCGGATTCGTTCACGTTCACAGTCCACAGCAGCAGTAGTAGTCCTCAACGGCTTTTATCGTGCCGAGGGTGAAACATTTCAAAAAATCGCCCACCGGGAACGAGTCCGAACAGTCTCAAGGTTATTTCGATAATGAAACACAAAACAGAATATGAATGGACCGGTTTTAACATTGGATTCGTCTCGATCTGATAAAAAACATACAGTTGGAACAGGCGTTTTTATCACGTCCAATCTCACGTCAATTTTCGTTCGAATCGACGACTTTTAAATCGGGAAAGGAATCCAAGTCTGCATGCAAGTGTTTCTGATGTCGAATAATCCCTACAAACTGAGAACGCCGCGCCCAGCATTGGATTCGTTCACGTTCATAGTCCACAGCAGCAGTAGGAGTCCTCAATGGATATTTTCGTCCCGAGGTAGATACATTTTTAAAATTCACCCACAGGGAACGAATCCGAACAGTCTCAAGGTTATTTCGATAATGAAACTCAAAACAGAATATGAGTGGACCGGTTTTCAGATTGAATTCGTCTCGGTCCGGTAAAAAAACGGTTGAAACAGGCGTATTTATCAACGTAGAATTTCATGTGAATTTTCGTTCGAATCGACGAGTTTTAAATCGGGAAACGAATCCGAGTCTACATGCAAGTGATTCTGTTGTCGAATGATTCCTACAAACTGAGAAAGCCGCGCCGAGCATCGGATTCGTTCACCGTCAGAGTCCACAGACGCAGTGGTAGTCCTCAACGGCTTTTTTCTTGCCGAAGGAGATACATTTTTAAAAATCACCCACGAGGAACGAATCCGAACAGTCTCAAGGTTATTTCGATAATGCAACACAAAACAGAATTTGAATGGACCATTTTACATATTGGATTCGTCTCGATTTGATAAAAAAACAAACGGTTGAAACAGGCGTATTTATCAACGTCGAATCTCATGTGAATTTTCGTTCGAATCGGCGACTTTTTAATCGGGAAACGAATCCAAGTCTGCATGCAAGTGTGTCTGTTGTCGAAAAATCCCTACAAACTGAGAATGCGGCGCCAACCATCGGATTCGTTCACGTTCAGAGTCCACAGCTGCAGTAATAGGCCTCAACGGCTTTTTTCGTGGCGCGGGTGAAACATTTTAAAAAATCACCCACTGGAAACGAGTCCGAACAGTCTCAAGATTATTTCGATAATGAAACACAAAACAGAATATGAATGGACCGGTTTTCAGATTGGATTCGTCTCGGTCCGGTAAGAAAACGGTTGAAACTGGCGTATTTATCAACGTCGAATCTCATGGGAATTTTCGTTCGAATCGACGACTTTTAAATCGGCAAATGAATCCGAGTCTGCATGCAAGTGTTTCTGTTGTCGAATAATCCCTACAATCTGAGAACGCCGCGGCGAGCATCGGATTCGTTCACGTTCATAGTCCACAGCAGCAGTTGCAGTCCTCAACGGCTATTTTGGTGCCGACAGTGCAACATTTTTAACAAACACCCACTGGGAACGAGTCCGAACAGTCTCAAGGTTATTTCGATAATGAATCACAAAACAGAATTTGAATGGACCATTTTACATATTGAATTCGTCTCGATTCGATAAAAAAAAAAACAAACGGTGGAAAGAGGCGTATTTATCAGCGTCGAATATCATGTGAATTTTCGTTCGAATCGACGACTTTTAAATCGGGAAACGAATCCGATTCTGCATGCAAGTGTTTCTGTTGTCGAATAATCCCTACAAACTGAGAACGCCGCGCCGAGCATCGGATTCGTTCCTGTTCATAGTCCACAGAAGCAGTAGTAGTCCTCAACGGCTTTTTTCGTGTCGAGGGTGAAACATTTTTAAAAATCACCCACTGGGCACGAATCCGAACAGTCTCATGGTTATTTCGATAATGAAACACAAAACAGAATTTGAATGGACCCTTTTACATATTGGATTCGTCTGGATTCGATAAAAAAAAATGAACAGTTGAAACAGGCGTATTTATCAACGTCGAATCTCATGTGAATTTTCGTTCGAATCGGCGACTTTTCAATCGGGAAACGAATCCGAGTCTGCATGCAAGTGTTTCTGTTGTCGAATAATCCCTACAAACTGAGAACACCGTGCCGAGCATCGGATTCGTTCACGTTCACAGTCCACAGCAACAGTAATAGTGCTCAATGGCTTTTTTCGTGCCGAGGGTGAACATTTTTTTAAAATCACCTTCTTGGAACGATTCCGAACTGTCTCAAGGTTATTTCGTTAATGAAACACAAAACCGAATATGAATGGACCGGTTTTCACATTGGATTCGTCTTACAGTTGGAACAGGCGTATTTATCATCGTCGAATCTCATGTGCATTGTCGTTCGAATCGACGACTTTTAAATCGGGAAACGAATCCGAGTCTGCATGCAAGTGTTTCTGATGTCGAATAATCCCTACAAACTGAGACCGCCGGGCCGAGCATCGGATTCGTCCACGTTCACAGTCCACAGCAACAGTAGTAGTGCTCAATGGCTTTTTTCGTGCCGAGGGTGAAACATTTTTTAAAAACATCTTCTTGGAACGATTCCGAACAGTCTCAAGGTTATTTCGATAATGAAACACAAAACCGAATATGAATGGACCGGTTTTCACATTGGATTCGTCTCGATCCGATAAAAAAACATACAGTTGGAACAGGCGTATTTATCAACGTCGAATCTCATGTGAAATCTCGTTCGAATCGACGACTTTTAAATGGGGAAACGAATCCGAGTCTGCATGCAAGTGTTTCTGTTGTCAAATAATCCCTACAAACTGAGAACGCCGCGCCGAGCACCGGATTCGTTCACGTTCATATTCCACAGCAGCAGTAGCAGTCCTCAACGGTTATTTTCGTGCCGAGGGTAATACATTTTTAAAAATCACCCCCTAGGAACGAGTCCGAACAGTCTCAAGGTTATTTCGATAATGAAACACAAAACAGAATTTGAATGGACCATTTTACATATTGGATTCGTCGCGATTCGATAAAAAAACAAACGGTGGAAACAGGCGTATTTATCGACGTCGAATCACATGTGAATTTTCGTTCGAATCGACGACTTTTAAATCGGGAAACGAATCCGAGTCTGCATGCAAGTGTTTTTGTTGTCGAATAATCCCTACAAACTGAGAACGCCGCGCCGGGCATCGGATTCGTTCACGTTCATAGTCCACAGCAGCAGTAGCAGTCCTCAACGGTTATTTTCGTGCCGAGGGTAATACATTTTTAAAAATCACCCCCTGGGAACGGTTCCGAATAGTCTCAAGGTTATTTCGATAATGAAACACAAAACAGAATTTGAATGGACCGTTTTACATATTGGATTCGTCTCGATTCGATAAAAAAACAAACGGTTGAAAGAGGCGTATTTATCAATGTCGAATCTCATGTGAATTTTCGTTCGAATCGACGACTTTTAAATCGGGAAACGAATCAGAGTCTGTATGCAAGAGTTTCTGTTGTCGAATAATCCCTACAAACTGAGAACGCCGTGCCGAGCATCGGATTCTTTCACGTTCACAGTCTGCAGCAACAGTAATAGTGCTCAATGGCTTTTTTCGTGCCGAGGGTGAACATTTTTTTAAATTACCTTCTTGGAACGATTCCGAACTGTCTCAAGGTTGTTTCGATAATGAAACACAAAACCGAATATGAATAGACCGGTTTTCCCATTGGATTCGTCTCGATCCGATAAAATAACATACAGTTCGAACCGGCGTATTTATCAACGTCAAATCTCATGTGAATTCTCGTTCGAATCGACGACTTTTAAATCGGGAGACGAATCCGAGTCTGCATGCAAGTGTTTCTGTTGTTGAATAATCCCTACAAATTGAAAACGCCGTGCCGCGCATCGGATTCGTTCACGTTCACAGTCCACAGCAACAGTAGTAGTGCTCAATGGCTTTTTTCGTGCCGAGGGTAAGACATTTTTTTAAATCACCTTCTTGGAACAATTCCGAACAGTCTCAACGTTATTTCGATAATGAAACACAAAACCGAATATGAATGGACCGGTTTTCACATTGGATTCGTCTCGATCCGATAAAAAAACATATAGTTGCAACAGGCGTATTTATCAACGTCGAATCTCATGTGAATTCTCGTTCGAATCGACGACTTTTAAATCGGGAAACGTATCCGAGTCTGCATGGAAGTGTTTCTGTTGTCGAATAATCCCTAAAACTGAGAACACCGCGCCGAGCATCGGATTCGTTCACGTTCATAGTCCACAGCAGCAGTAGCAGTCCTCAACGGTTATTTTCGTGCCGAGGGTAATACATTTTTCATTAGCCATTTTTCATTAGCCTCAAAGGCTATTTTCGTGCCGACGGTAATGCATCCTTAAAAATCACCCCCTGGGAACGGTTCCGCATAGTCTCAAGGTTATTTCGATAATGAAACACAAAATAGAATTTGAATGGACCGTTTCACATATTGGATTCGTCTCGATTCGATAAAAAAACAAACGGTTGAAACAGGCGTATTTATCAATGTCGAATCTCATGTGAATTTTCATTCGAATCGACGACTTTTGAATCGGGAAATGAATCCGAGTCTGCATGCAAGTGTTTCTGTTGTCAAACAATCCCTACAAACTGAGAACGCCGCGCCGAGCATCGGATTCGTTGACGTTTACAGTCCACATGTCATCTTCGAAAATCACCTTCTTGGAACGGATCCGAACATCTCATGGTTATTTCGATAATGAAACACAAATCAGAATATGAATGGAGCGGTTTTCATATTGGATTCGCCTGGATTCGATAACAAACATACAGTTGGAATAGGCGTATTTATCAACGTTCAACCTCATGTGAATGGTCGTTCGAAACGACGACTTTTAAATCGGGAAACGAATCCGAGTCTGCATGCAAGTGTTTCTGATGTCGAATAATCCCTACAAACTGAAAACGCCGCGCCGAGCATCGAATTCGTTCACGTTCATAGTGCACAGCAGCAGTAGGAGTCCGCAATGGCTATTTTCGTGCCGAGGGTGATACATTTTTTAAAATCATCCACTGGTAACGAATCCGAACAGTCTCAACGTTATTTCGATAATAAAACACAAAACAGAATTTAAGTGGACCGTTTTTCATATTGGATTCGTCTCGGTCCGATAAAAAAAAGGTTGAAACAGGCGTATTTATGAACGTCGAATCTCATGTGAATTTTCGTTCGAATCGACGACTTTTAAATCGGGAAACGAATCCAAGTCTGCATGCAAGTATTTCTGTTGTCGAAAAATCCCTACAAACTGAGATCGCCGCGCCGAGCATCGTAACGTTGATAAATACGCCTGTTCCATTTGTATGTATTTTTATCGGGTCGAGACGATTCCAATACGAAAAACGGTCCACTCATATTCTGTTTTGTGTTTCATTATCGAAATAACCTTGAGACTGTTCGGATTCGTTCCCAGGGGGTGATTTTTCAAAATGTATTACCCTCGACACGAAAATAACCGTTGAGGACTGCTACTGCTGCTGTGAACTATGAACGTGAACGAATCCGACGCTCGGCGCGGCGTTCTCAGTTTGTAGGGATTATTCGACAACAGAAACACTTGCATGCAGACTCGGATTCGTTTCCCGATTTAAAAGTCGTCGATTCGAACGAGAATTCACATGAGATTCGACGTTGATAAATACGCCTGTTCCAACTGTATGTTTTTTTATCGGATCGAGACGAATCCAATGTGAAAACCGGTCCATTCATATTCGGTTTTGTGTTTCATTATCGAAATAACCTTGAGACTGTTCGGAATCGTTCCAAGAAGGTGATTTTAAAAAATGTTTCACCCTCGGCACGAAAAAAGCCATTGAGCACTACTACTGTTGCTGTGGACTGTGAACGTGAACGAATCCGATGCTCGGCACGGCGTTCTCAGTTTGTAGGGATTATTCAATAACAGAAACACTTGCATGCAGACTCGGATTCGTTTCCCAATTTAAAAGTCGTCGATTCGAACGAGAATTCACATGAGATTCGCCGTTGATAAATACGCCTGTTCAACTGTATGTTTTTTTATCGGATCGAGACGAATCCAATGTGAAAACCGGTCCATTCATATTTGGTTTCGTGTTTCATTATCGAAACAACCTTGAGACAGTTCGGAATCGTTCCAAGAAGGTGATTTTAAAAAAATGTTCACCCTCGGCACGAAAAAAGCCATTGAGCACTATTACTGTTGCTGTAGACTGTGAACGTGAACGAATCCGATGCTCGGCACGGCGTTCTCAGTTTGTAGGGATTATTCGACAACAGAAACACTTGCATGCAGACTCGGATTCGTTTCCCGATTGAAAAGTCGCCGATTCGAACGAAAATTCACATGAGATTCGACGTTAATAAATACGCCTGCTTCAACTGTTTGTTTTTTTATCGAATCCAGATGAATCCAATATGTAAAAGGGTCCATTCAAATTCTGTTTTGTGTTTCATTATCGAAATAACCTTGAGACTGTTCGGATTCGTTCCCAGTGGATGATTTTTAAAAATGTATCATCCTCGGCACGAAAATAGCCATTGACGACTCCTACTGCTGCTGTGCACTATGAACGTGAACGAATCCGATGCTCGGCGCGGCGTTCTCAGTTTGTAGGGATTATTCGACAACAGAAACACTTGCATGCAGACTCGGATTCGTTTCCCGTTTTAAAAGTCGTTGATTCGAACGAAAATTCACATGAGATTCGACGTTGATAAATACGCCTTTTTCAACCGTTTGTTTTTATCGAATCGAGACGAATCCAATATGTAAAACGGTCCATTCAAATTCTGTTTTGTGTTTCATTATCGAAATCAACTTGAGACTGTTCGGATTCGATCCCAGTGGGTGATTTTTAAAAATGTATTACCCTCGGCACGAAAATATCCATTGAGGACTCCTACTGCTGCTGTGGACTATGAACGTGAACAAATCCGATGCTCGGCGCGGCGTTCTCAGTTTGGACGGACTATTCGTCAACAGAAACACTTGCATGCAGACTCGGATTCGTTTCCCGATTTAAAAGTCGTCTATTCAAACGAAAATTCACAAGAGATTCGACGTTCATAAATACGCCTGTTTCAACCGTTTTTTTTTTACTGGACCGATTCGAATCCAATCTGAAAACCGGTCCATTCATATTCTGTTTTGTGTTTCATTATCGAAATAATCTTGAGACTGTTCGGACTCGTTCCCAGTGGGTGATTTTTAAAAATGTTTCACCCTCGGCACGAAAATAGCCATTGAGAACTCCTACTGCTGCTATGCAATATGAACGTGAACGAATCCGATACTCGGCGCGGCGTTCTCAGTTTGTAGGGATTATTTGACAACAGAAACACTTGCATGCAGACTCGGATTCCTTTCCCGATTTAAAAGTCGTCGATTCGAACGAAAATTGATGTGAGATTAGACGTTGATAAATACGCCTGTTCCAACTGTATGTTTTTTTATCGGGTCGAGACGAATTCAATGTGAAAACCGGTCCATTCATATTCTGTTTTGTGTTTCGTTATCAAAATAACTTTGAGACTATCCGGATTCGTTCCCAGTGGGTGATTTTTAAGGATGCATTACCGTCGGCACGAAAATAGCCTTTGAGGTCTACCACTGCTGCTGTGGACTGTGAACGTGAACGAATCCGATGCTCGGCTCGGCGTTCTCAGTTTGTAGTGATTATTGGACAATAGAAACACTTGCATGCAGACTCGGATTCGTTTCCCGATTTCGAAGTCGCCGATTCGAACGAAAATTCACATGAGATTCGACGTTGATAAAAATGCCTGTTTCAACCGTTTGTTTTTTATCGAATCGAGACGAATCCAATATGTAAAACAGTCCATTCGAATTTTGTTTTGTGTTTCATTATCGCAGTAACCTTGAGACTGTTCGGACTCGTTCCCAGTGGGTGATTCTTAAAAATGTTTCACTCTCGACACGAAAATAGCCGTTGAGGACTGCTACTGCTGCTGTGCACTATGAACGTGATCGAATCCGATGCTCGGCCCGGCGTTCTCAGTTTATAGGGATTGTTCCACAACAGAAACACTTGCATGCATACTCGGATTCATTTCCTGATTTAAAAGTCGTCGATTCGAAGAGAACTTTGACTCCGATTTCGTATTCAGCGACCTGGAAAATCCCCGAGTACAGACCTTTACCCGAATTGAATATGTTTTTGACTTTTGGCCGGCCTTTTGGGATGTGGGAGCACTGTGTGACTCCTTCAATGAGGTCCTGGACTCGAGGCATAGTTAGGTCGCTATTTTGCATCTGAAAAGAGTAGATTGATTCTATTCCATATTTTTACAAACCCATTAAACCCGTTCCACGATAAATCGCGAATGCCGTAATGCCGTTCTTCTTAATTTGGCCCCTTAAATGCGGTTTCCCAAAGTCGAGTTTCCATTCAAGTTTCAACTGCCACTGCACAAGTC
Organism: Ophion obscuratus; assembly: GCA_964007375.1. Taxonomy (NCBI): domain Eukaryota; kingdom Metazoa; phylum Arthropoda; class Insecta; order Hymenoptera; family Ichneumonidae; genus Ophion; species Ophion obscuratus. The sequence goes on from OZ023313.1 coordinate 48,066,895, forward strand.
GATAAATGTACTCTATCTCGTACAAATTCTCTACTTCGATTCAAAATAAGATTCACGCCTGCGCTTCTTCAGCGTGAGCCCCTTAACATTTCTCGTCGATAATCAACATCTCGCTAAGGAGCTTCCTCACACCCAAAAACGAAACGTTCGCCCCGTTTGAAGGAAGTCCTCTGATCCGTTTTCGACAAACAAATTTGCACGCCTCCCGTTTTGCAGTTGAACCCCTTAAAGCCCGCTCTTGCCGTAAACCTGTAAGGTGAACTTACTTACTCATAATCTTTAAGACCGCATTCACATTTAATCGTCACGCATTCTTTGTTATCTTAATTGACCCCTTAAACACTATTTCGGGAAGACCGCTTTCTTTCCATTCACAAACGGTACATCCACCCAGCGCGGCTCGAATCGTTAGGCCAGTTGTCGAGTGTCTCACGACAATCGCTCGTTTAATTATTGAATCATGGCCGGGGCTTTTAGGTGCTTTCGTATTTTTTCTTCGCCGATTCCGCGGGACCTGCAAACAAATGAAGCCCGTTCGACATTCATATTCTACGTTACACTCGCACACTCGGACGCCTGTCATCCTAACGTCAGCCACGACCCGACATCTCTCGGTGACTTCTGCAACCTCATGACAGCCACGTCAAGAAGATAGCGGCGAATGCTCCAACGCCCACTCCGTTCCTGGCCATTCCAGCTCCGCCGTTCCTTGGAGTTCAGTTTGAACTATCGTTCGATATTGATTTGGTAATGGCCTTTTTCTCAATGGTACCATTTTTTTGAGGCCCTCATCCGGATCCTCCGTATTCAGAATCAAGTCCACTTTGCTTCTCTAAGCGCGGAATGCCATTTTTATTTTTACCCAGATTTTTTTTGGTGGAATATACTTTTCCGACATAGGCGCTATATTTTTTTTCGAAGAGTTCTCGAAAAACTATTTCAAAAGCGCACCTTTGCCGTCCCAAAATGGCCGCGCAAGAATTTAAAAAAATGGGTGGCCACTTTATAATTGTCACCCTGTATATCGATCTGAACGCACAGTTCCGAACCAAAGCAAAGAATAATTTTGAAAAAAATCTCTATAAATTGATGAATAATGCGGTGTTTGGGAAATCAATAGAAAATGTGCGCAATCACGTACGGTGCAGAAGCAATGATAGCAAAACCAAATTTTCATAGCCGGAGTGTTTTTTCAGAAAACCTTATTGCTGTCGAATTACGCAAGCTCGAGGTGAAATTCAATAAACCAATATATGTGAGTATGTGCATACTCGACATATCGAAGACGTGTTTGTATGATTTTCATCTTGAGTACATGGTGCCTCTGTATAAAGAAAAATGTACAGTGTTGTACACCGATACGAATAATCTAATATACAACATTGAGTGTGAGGATGTGTACGACGACATGAAGCGTAATATCCATCGTTTCGATACGAGCGAGTACCCGGCGAGCAATGGGTATGATATACCGCTTGTCAACAAAAATGTTCCCGGACTTATGAAAGACGAAAATAATGGTTGGATAATGCCGGAATTTGTCGGGGTTAGAGTAGAAATGTATGCAGTGCAAGCTGATGGTAAAGACGTTACGAAGAAACTGAAGCGCGATATGAGTGTCACGTCCTGAGGGGACGTGGGCATATATTTTATCGCGGTTCCCTCTTTTTAGCCTACGCCTAGCGCAATAGCTCGGGATGAGGGTAAAAAAGGGAAAGGTGCATGCAAAGATGGGAGTGACGCAGTGACTCGATTAAGAAATAAATTGATCTATAAAAATAATTAACAATTTGGGATTTATTGAAATTAACCAATTTAGTTAATTCCGTCAACATGAAAATACATAGAGGTTCGCTTATATTTATGATGCGCCGTGGATACGATAATCGGTTTACAGCGGTTGGGTTCGGGCCTCCGCAGACAGGTCGGACCCCTCGGTTGCGCACGCTCCGTGACAATGTTGAAATTACACGTTGATACAAATTTTCACACCTGCGAGTTTCACACGTACACACTCAACGTAGACAGTTAAATGATTTCTTACAATTCGCGTTTTTATGAGGAACAATTTCGAAGTTCAAGTTTCGCGTTTTTATGAGGAACAATTTCGAAGTTCAAGTTTCGCGTTTTTATGACGAACAATTTCAAAGTTTAAGTTTCGCGTTTTTATGAGGAACAATTTCAAAGTTCAAGTTCCGCGTTTTTATGAGGAACAATTTCAAAGTTCAAGTTCGCGCTTGCTGTCAGGAGATAGATGTTCTACTTATTCCGATGAAAGTTGTTGGGAGACTTTTACTCAGCGAGTGATGATGGAACGCTGAGCTCAAGATTTTTGCATCTTAGCTTGTAGGATATTTTGGATGCTGGGATGGTGGAAGAAGAAGTTTCTCGAAAAGTGCATTTTCGTCATGCGTTAATTTTTTGATTGGTGGAAAGGATGTAGGAAACTTCCGAGTGCATATGATTGGTCGAGTAGGAAGGGGAAATATTTTTGGAGACTATGATTCGTGATCTCCATCTCGATTCTCGGAAACTAGTCCGCGTCTCGTTATCTGGAGCGTTGGAAAAATATAGGGAGGTAAAAGGGCCTTGGTCGCGTCGCCGCGCTTGCCTCAAGATAGGCATTGTTGACCCAGGTGTGAGGCGCATGGGAAATACCAGCGTAGTTTTATTGCCGGATTTTCTTTTGGAGAATGTATCATTTTGTAGAGTAAGGATTTGGATATTTTCGTGGGTCTTCGTGTGTTGTACGTTCTTATGGCTAAGGATTTTATCATCAACTGTGTTTGACGGTTGCGTGTAGATATGTTCAAGACCGACTGTGCTCTCGTGTGGGAAATTATGCGACGCTCGCTTCTTATCGATATATTTCGTTTCGACTGTGGTACGCCTAATTCTAAAGAAAATATAAGAACCCGTCGAAAAATGAGAATGCCGTTATCGTGTGTATTGGTTTTCGTAGTTTTCCACGATTTCCATGTGGAGTCGGGTAAGCCCGCGTTTTCGCCGGAGTGAAATAAAATAGGAGAGGAAAAAGAAATAGATAGCGCTTTTTCTCGCGACGTTACACCTCCCCCCTTTAGGATTGAGCGCCTCGCTCGATCGTAGTCGTTGGAAGTGGTGATCAAAAGTATAATGGCACGATCGTATGAATTGGCATTGTCATTGATCGACTTACAATGTGACTTAAATACATTGGAAGGTTGGTATCTAATATGACGGTGTGACTTATAATTATCTTGCGCTTAGGAGGTACGCCTGAATTTCATTATCACCTTATGAGAAAGCGTGTGTGTTTCCTTTTAAAAGATTTTCGTACGAAATTGTTGTTTCTTTTTTTTTTAATTATGTATATATTTTTTTTTAATTTCACTGTAAGAAGTATATTTACGCGGTTTCTTCTTTCTTTTTCTTTACAGATAGATTTACTCATTTTAACTTATCTTACTTGACAAGGTTAAAAGAACAATAATGATAATAAAGGTAATTTAAAAAAATGACTAATCATAATGATCTTTTTGTACCTGAATATGTCTTCTCGCGTGAACTCAACAGAAGGAGCGCGATTTGGAGGATTTTGGACTAGTGAAGATGTTAAGGTGGACATCATGTGTTGACGCGTTGGTCTTGCTATGACTTCCTTGGTTCGGCTGAAGGGACCGTCACGAGTTTATAAAGTTCTTGACCAGTCTCTACATCTGTTGAGGTTTTCTTCTTGCACCAGCATCGACGAGGTAGATCGGTCAGCCATACACAGTGTGTTGGCTATATGCATGGATCACCGTATCTACGAGGAGCTCGATTGGTCGCACGATGGGTAACATTCGGGTGAGACCAGCGTTTGCTGTACCGAATTGAACGAATTTTTCCCAGGTGCGATTCCAGATGGAGTCCACGTGGTGTTTATATATCGTTGTTATCCAGGAGATGGAACGACTTCTCCTCTTGATTGACAGTGTTTTGACCACTGATGCCCCGTGCCATGTTGTTTAGAGCAGCGGGTTGCTCCACAGGAAACATGATATGTTTTCGTCCGCTGTCGATGTTCTGCGAAATAGATCCCACAGGGTGATTCTGGGTTGGTGTATCGCCAAGTAGACTTCGTCATCGGCTTCATGCTTGCAGGTAGTATGGCTTCGACAGGAGCAGCCATGAACTTGTACCAGATGTCTCCGTAAAGGTAATATGGAGGAAGTAAGGAATTATAGGTTATCTGAGTTCTTCTTTTGGTAATATAAGAGTTCGAGGAGTAAGGAGATATTTTTCGTTCCCACGAGTGACAGGTTGATCGTAATATTCTTTTAACCTGATCAGATTTACTTCTGTTATTATCTAATGAATAACGTGTACTATTTCTCCAGCAAGTAGCACTATTTAAATCGACTTCTTCATTGAATTGTATGCAATTCGTCCGAGGCTTATACCACTAATAACAGCTATTTTTGAATATTTGGCGATCTTTGCTACAATGTTGCGTATGCGTATAGTAATGTAATGATTTTCTAATATAATATAATAACTACGTATATAAAATTGAATTGGCATGAGCGATTATATCTAGGTTCGCGACAGGAAATCTCTCTCAAATTGTGAAACAGTTATTTCGGTGTAGTTTGAATATAAGTAGTTGCCGATGTTCTGAACTGACGATACTGTAACTAAAAATGTAATCTTTTTCTCTGATTGGAAGTACAAAGGTGATATTGTTGATACTGAATAGGTTGATATCAGCCACCTGAAAAACAGGGTAATTATTATTATTATTTGTTTAATTAGGGGTAAAATCGGATTCGTCGACTCTGGTCGACTTTGTTTTTCTTTTCGGCTTTGTTTCTTTAATTATGTTGAGGACGTCGGCCCATATTAGATGCTCGACGTGGTTACTGTGGCAAATACCATTGGCGATTGGAGCTTGAGATTTTCGCAAAGATCTTTTAATTCCCTTACGCTTTCTTTAACATTTTCTGATACAAAGGATAATGATCCAGAATATTCGCCTTTGACGACTAGGGCAATGTGATATTTTTTTCCAACCTTTTTACTGTAAGCATGACCTTCTGTTCAATCCTTCCAGAGGGGAAGTTTGTTTGCTTCGTGTAATTTTTGCGATCCAGAGTCGCAAGGTTTTTCAGTTGATTCGACAAAATATACTAGGTTATCGTTGCGAAAATGGAACAATTCTTTGCTTGTTATGCAATTCGAGATTTTAAATTCCGAGGTTTTGTCTTCCTGGATCGGAAGTCCTTCATCCTCAGAGGATAATGAGGCATCGGTGGAATCGGAATCTAGGTCAGTGGAGCTTTTGGAGTTGGAAATTTGAGGTGCTTTGCGCAGGTTAGGCCTTTCAGCTGATTCGGGATCAGTGCCTTTTCGGGGTCGCCTAACACGCGCGGGCCTTGGTATCTCGGCTTCTGTTTCTTCGCTGCTACTCTCCTCGTAGTTTATGGCCCTACGGTTTCGGAGCGCAAGGCGCCGGGACTTGGAGCGCGCATCTATCTCCTTGGAGGCAGGTACGTCAACCATTTCCGATACATCGTCACCGAGTTTTTCTTCAACCTGTTGTTTTGTTTTCTTAGCTACCTGAGATACGTAGTTCTTCGCTTGCGAGCGAGTGACGACATTTATTTCTTCTATTTTGGGGGTTTCATGAATTTCTGCTTGAATTGTAAAACGTATAGGGTCTTCGTTTTCGCTAACACTGTTTTCTGCTAATTCGCGGAGTACATCTTGTACTATTTTATCTAGATTTTCATCGTTCTCCTGTTCGCAATGAGGGATGGCTTTAACATCCTCGAATTTTTCAATTGGGTTACGCGATAAGGCGTCGGCGTTTGAATTTAATTTCCCTGGCTTGTACACGACGTCGTAATCGTACTCTGAAAGTTTGAGTCGCCATTTTAGGACGCGTGTGTTCGCGTCTTTGGCAGTTTTAAACCAAACTAAGGGCTCGTGATCTGTAACGAGAGTGAACCTTCTGCCATAAATATAAGGTCGGAAGGCTTTTTTCAAAAATTGTTTTTACATTCAAATTTTGGTTTTGATTTCCATTTTGATTTGGACTTTGTTTTTGATGTTGATTTTTATTTTGATTTTGTTTTTGTTTTTGATTTTGAATATTTTCTCGATTTTTTATTGTTTTCATTTTCCTTTTTGTTTTTGATGTTTCCTCGCTACTAGAATTTTTATTTATTTTTCCCTGATCAGTGCCCTCATCGGAGCTGCACCGGGGTTTTGATTCGACTTTTTCTGCCGAATGTCTTGGATTGGCCACTTTTGGGCCCTGGAATAGCGTAGTTGTCTTGCAATCTACGACTGAAATAGAAAGATCACGAGGAATTTGCATGGAATTTGCAATTGACATGCAATATAATTTTGGATTAGAATGATCGCGAGAAATTGGGATTAGCATCGCGAGAAATTGGGATTAGCATAACGAGAAATCGGATTAGCATCGCGAGAAATTGGAATTAGCATCGCGAGAAATTGGATTAGCATCGCGAGAAAATGGGATTAGCATCGCGAGAAATTGGATTTAGCATCGCGAGAAATTGGGATTAGCATCGCGAGAAATTGGGATTAGCATCGCGAGAAATCGGATTAGCATCGCGAGAAATTGGATTAGCATCGCGAAAAATTGGATTAGCATCGCGAGAAATTGGATTAGCATCGCGAGAAATTGGATTTAGCATCGCGAGAAATTGGGATTAGCATCGCGAGAAATCGGATTAGCATCGCGAGAAATTGGATTAGCATCGCGAGAAATTGGATTAGCATCGCGAGAAATTGGATTAGCATCGCGAGAAAATGGGATTAGCATCGCGAGAAATTGGATTAGCATCGCGAGAAAATGGGATTAGCATCGCGAGAAATTGGATTTAGCATCGCGAGAAATTGGGATTAGCATCGCGAGAAATTGGATTAAGATTAGAAATTGTCATGCAATCTGATTTTGTTTTTGTTTGGAATCGCAGATTGTCGGGCAATCTGATTTTGTGTTTTTTTATTTGATTTGGTTTTCCACGATGTCGAATTCCTGTAGTTTTATGACCGGCACGATCAGTCGTACGGCGTCATTTGTGTGATTAAAAACCTTCAAATGGGCCTTTCCGTCGATATTTGTTGACAGTCGACGGATTTTTAAAGGGGGAATATACCCTTCCTTTAACGTGCGGTTTTCGACTTTCATGTGGAGAGAGGTTTCGAACGCGCGGGGATTTCTACTACCTCGTCGGGTTCGTTTATTCGTTTAAACGGCCATGCCTTGTCTTTACATTCAAGGCATTCCGTCTTGAAATTTATTTTAGATTTTGCCGCAAAAAAAAAAACAATTGGGACCTCAATGAACCGGGGTGAGGGATTCGAACCTCGTCAGGTATGATATACAATAAAGTTCGAAATTGTATTGTTTTTTTTTGGTAATTTAGGTTTGTGATAGCACCACTGTCTAACAACATCGATATTTCTTTTTGTCGGTGCGCTCCGATACACACGGAGGGTAGGTTAATGAAATCTTCCGCGTTTATAGTGTAGGTAAGATAGGTTCGGGCGGAATGATTATCGAGACTGGACGCGTTGAGATCGTAGGTTCTCGCAGCGCGGCTGCCTGAGGGGTATTCGGACCATTTCGCGAGTTATTATATTCGCGGGTACGGCAGTTTTCGATAGTGTGTCCTATCCTTTTACAATACCGACAAATGGGTCGCGTGGATTTAGGCGTTTTGTTCTTCAACAGACAACATCTATCTGCTGAATGCCCAATTTTTTTGCATATTTGACAAACAACTGAGTTTTGTTCATTTAGAACCCTTTGGTACTCGTTGGCATTGTGCTCTTGATTTTTATCATTTTGACAGGTGAGAGTCCCGAATCGACAAGCTTCGGTCGCGTGATTATCTTTTTTGCAAATATTGCATATCCTCACAGGTCTAGTCAGAATAGCTCTTTCAGATTTGGTGGAACGCGATTCCAATTCCCTTCGAGCCTTGAGATCGCGTTCGATTCTAACCGCGTGATCGATGGCGGTGGGCATGTCTACGCACGGTGGGAGTCGGTGTTCGATCTCTTCTTTTAATCCGCGTTTAAAACTTGCGAGAAAATATTCATCCATTTGTCTCCTAAATAGTTGGTCCTCTTCCCCATTGTTAGCTAGTTTTCTTGCTTCTAATATTTCTCTTGCCTTTTTCCTAATTCTCGCGGCAAATTCCATAACGCTGTCGCCGCTTGCCTGGTAGATATTGCTGAGTTCTCCCAACAGCTGAATCTCGGATTTGTTTGGCGCGTATATTTTTTTTAGAAAATCTACGAGGTCTTTTACTGTCTCGAATTTAATTCCATGTATACTCTCTCTGGCTAGATCTTTCAATTTGTTCCTTAATAATTTTACTAAATACATTTCTGATTCGGCTGGAAGCATATCTTTGGCATCTTCACAACCGGTCGTAAACTCTGAGAAGGGGATATTTTTCCCGTCAAATTCCGGAACAACGCTAACAGCTTCCTTCAAAGATATTAATTGATTCGTTCCTAGAGCCATATTGTTTGAATTATCTGGATTTCCCTTAGTTGGTAATGCTAATTTTTTTATGGGTCTTTTAGGAGCTTCGAGGCCAGATAATAAATTAGCGTTTGATCCTCTCAATGCGTACCCTGTACTACGGGATTGACCTGGTTCGTCTGTTTCTGAATGCGGTAAATCGTCAGTGATATTCAAATCTAGTGACTCGCACGTGGATTCCTTATCCATTAAGGTAATTTGCAAAAGCACATACCCCTTTTACAATCCCGGACGAGCCCCCAAAATTTATATGTCACGTCGTGAGGGGACGTGGGCATATATTTTATCGCGGTTCTCTCTTTTTAGCCTACGCCTAGCGCAATAGCTCGGGATGAGGGTGAAAAAGGGAAAGGTGCATGCAAAGATGGGAGTGACGCAGTGACTCAATTAAGAAATAAATTGATCTATAAAAATAATTAACAATTTGGGATTTATTGAAATTAACCAATTTAGTTAATTCCGTCAACATGAAAATACATAGAGGTTCGCTTACATTTGTGATGCGCCGTGGATACGATAATCGGTTTACAGCGGTTGGGTTCGGGCCTCCGCAGACAGGTCGGACCCCTCGGTTGCGCACGCTCCGTGACAATGTTGAAATTACACGTTGATACAAATTTTCACACATGCGAGTTTCACACGTACACACTCAACGTAGACAGTTAAATGATTTCTTACAATTCGCGTTTTTATGAGGAACAATTTCGAAGTTCAAGTTTCGCGTTTTTATGAGGAACAATTTCGAAGTTCAAGTTTCGCGTTTTTATGAGGAACAATTTCAAAGTTTAAGTTTCGCTTTTTTATGAGGAACAATTTCAAAGTTCAAGTTCCGCGTTTTTATGAGGAACAATTTCAAAGTTCAAGTTCGCACTTGCTGTCAGGAGATAGACGTTCTACTTATTCCGATGAAAGTTGTTGGGAGACTTTTACTCAGCGAGTGATGATGGAACACTGACTTCAAGATTTTTGCATCATAGTTTGTAGGATATTTTGGATACTGGGATGGTGGGAGAAGAAGTTTCTCGAAAGTGCATTTTCGTCATGCGTTAATTTTTTGATTGGTGGAAAGGATGTAGGAAACTTCCGAGTGCATATGATTGGTCGAGTAGGAAGGGGAAATATTTTTGGAGACTATGATTCGTGATCTCCATCTCGATTCTCGGAAACTAGTCCGCGTCTCGTTATCTGGAGCGTTGGAAAAATATAGGGAGGTAAAAGGGCCTTGGTCGCGTGGCCGCGCTTGCCTCAAGATAGGCATTGTTGACCCAGGTTTGAGGCGCATGGGAAATACCAGCGTAGTATTATTGCCGGATTTTCTTTTGGAGAATGTATCATTTTGTAGAGTAAGGTTTTGGATATTTTCGTGTGCCTTCGTGTGTTGTACGTTCTTATGGCTAAGGATTTTATCATCAACTGCGTTTGACGGTTGCGTGTAGATATGTTCAAGACCGACTGTGCTCTCGTGTGGGAAATTATGCGACGCTCGCTTCTTATCGATATATTTCGTTTCGACTGTGGTACGCCTAATTCTAAAGAAAATATAAGAACCCGTCGAAAAATGAGAATGCCGTTATCGTGTGTATTGGTTTTCGTAGTTTTCCACGATTTCCATGTGGAATCGGGTAAGCCCGCGTTTTCGCCGGAGTGAAATAAAATAGGAGAGGAAAAAGAAATAGATAGCGCTTTTTCTCGCGACGTTACATGAGTAACATCGGGGTGAGAAAGATCTCCTTCGAGGATTACACGAAATGCTTATATGACCAGATTGAAATGACTGGTCAGCAAGCATGCATACAATCGATGTTGCATGAAGTGTACACCATCAACGAGACAAAAATTGCTCTAAGTCCGCGCGATGACAAACAGTATATCATACCTGGAACCACGAAAACGTTACTATGGGGCCATGATAGGATACAATCGTAGGGTGTATTTTTGTAAATTGTAGATAAGCTTGTAAAATAATTGTAAAAAAGCTTGTACTGCAAATAATCAACCCTGTGAGAAACGACGTTTGTAAATTATCGCATATGTCTGTTGTATATAATAAATTGGTTCATGAATTGTTCAACTGAGAAAATGAAGAAGGGCCCGCTGTAGTTTAGCGAATCACCTAATTTTTCCTCACACTCTCCTGATACGCTTCTACGGGAGAGAGAGAGAGAAAGAGAGAGGTATCATAAAATTTACAACATGTTTATTGTCCGCTCCACATCAGGTTTGCTCATTCAGCTATTATGAGTATTGTCGAGAGCCAACCCCATTACAAACATTTGATTATTACGCTGCTACAAAACTTTTTCAATGCGATCAATTTCGACATATTCGACATATCAATTTCGACATATAAGTAGCTCCTGATCGTACAAATCACCTGTAACGTCTCCATCGTTATCGCCCGTCAGATGAAATGCTACAGAGTTCGCGATTTTCTCTCGATGTATGGCAAATATTTCCGCTGTCCAGTTCGGTGCATAATCCTTTCAGAATACACTCTTAAATTTCCTGATACTCAACGCTCTTCATTATCAATTTTTTACTTACATACTGATGTGGTTAAAATTTTTTGAAATGGGGCCCTATGAAAAAAATGTTGTTGTGGCAGCTTCTCGTTTTCAACGTTGATGCTACTCAGTTTCACCTGCCTTATCGTATAGTGTACAGAATCATCAGACGCGTCTACTAGGTTATCAAGAATACCTATAATTACTACGTAGGCTAAACTGCATTCACATCTTATTCCACACTGCACGATTGAAATACTCACAAATGGATGCTTTTAAATTGCTATACCCAGAATACAGGCGAAAAGTATACGTTTTTTATTATGGTTTTAAAGCGACCATTATAAAATTATTTTCCCTGATCAAAGCGCAAGTTCTGCGGTATGCGTCCCCTTGACAAGTGTTGACGTCACTGCGGTTGCTGCATCATTACCAATCTTATTCAAGGCAAATTTTAGGACCATGTAGATGATGGTTAGGTGAAATTTGTATTTGGATTTTTTACGCGCGTACGATGAAATATCGAAGAGATCAGCTTGCCATGGTTCATCCAAGCCGCGAATGTTCACAAGTTAAAGGTCTATTATCGTCGAGTTCATCAACGCTTCGCACAACGAACGAGTTTTTTAGTTGAAGCAGTTAAAGTATCGCTACCGACTTTGTCTTTCCGATGCAACGCTGGGATGACAGTGGTATACCGCACGAGACAGCCTGAACGATAATTCGAACCATCCTGCGAGGAGCTGTCAATATTTACACAAAAATCGGCACAAAATCGTGTCAATTATCCACAGACGCTTAAGTTAAGATAAAGCGCATCGTCGCCGTGCAAGGGCTCAAGACACCCACCAACGAGTTTATACTAAAGGAGATATCCATCACCAAACTTCACGATAGGAACGCTGATCCGCAAAGTAGATATGAATTGAAGGCATATAAAACAATAGTTTATTAATAATAAATATAAACAATTACATAATCATAGTGTATGCTATGCATTAAACCTTGGTGTGTGTGCGTGTCTGTTTTTTATTTTTTTATTCTTTTATTTTAAATATCCGCAGTGGTAGTCGTTCTGAAACAAACAAAACATGCATTTTTCTTGTCAATCTATCAAATGTAATGATATTTAGAATGATACTAAAGTAAAAAGATAATACTCACAATCAGCCCTGTATACGTTCAAACAGGTTGGACACATGTCGCGCGTGACAATTTGATGTAGCGGTCCACAGCAGTTGGTGCAAAAGATTCCGCGCATGGCTACAAAGCGTTCGCGGTAGTGACCACATCTTTTGCGAAGTCCTTCAAACATTTCCCATACGTCGAAGTAGCACGAAACACAATACTTTGATCGATGATTTTCGGTAAAGTATATGTAATTCACGCAATATACGGCTTCCCGGTTCAGCCGATTAAGTTGACACCGGTCCAATAGGTCCTCTCGCACATCATGGTATTCATCATCTGACCCACCGCCGTATGCGGAATCTGCCTGTTCAATATCACTATCCAGTTTCCTCTATTTCAAGCAGTACGATGTCATCACGAGCGATCACTTCTACTTCGTCGTCATAATCAGCGTTGTCAACATCTATTTCGTCCTCATCATCAACGTCGATATCAACAATTTATAAGTCGTTATCATCGGCGATATCAACAGCTTCTACTTCGTCGTCATTATCGTCGACATCCACCACCTCCATTTTATTATCAACGACTATGTCGATCACTTCACGAATTTGGCTAACCATTATTTCACTTTCCTTCGTTCTGCGACTCTCTCGTTTCAGAATGACACCTCGGAGGTTGGAGACTGGAATGGTGAAAACTGCGTTCACGATACTTTTTGAAATTTTAGTTTTGGATCCAATAGGACGTGTACACGGCTTTTCTATTCAGCATGTAGGAATCAGTCGGGAAGTGTAAAAAAATTTAACCTTCCAAGATCTCGCATCCCCACCATACCTCAATCCTATGAGGATCCAAAAACTGAAATTTCAAAAAGTGTCGTGAACGCAGTTTTCACCATTGCAGTCTCCAACCTCCGAGGTGTCATTCTGAAACGAAAGAGTCGCAGAACGAAGAAAAGTGAAATAATGGGTGTCCAAATTCGTGAAGTGATCGATCTAGTCGTTGATGATGAAATGGAGGTGGTGGATATCGACGATAATGACGACGAAGTAGAAGCTGTTGATATCGCCGATGATAATGACGTACAAATTGTTGATATCGACGTTGATGGTGAGGACGAAATAGATGTTGACAACGCCGATTATGACGACGAAGTAGAAGTGATCACTCGTGATGACATCGTACTGCTTGAAATAGAAGAACTGGATAGTGATATTGAACAGGCCGATTCCGCATACGGCGGTGGGTCAGATGATGAATACCATGATGTGCGAGAGGACCTACTGGACCGGTGTCAACGTAATCGGCTGAACCGGGAAGCCGTATATTGCGTGAATTACATATACTTTACCGAAAATCATCAATCAAAGTATTGTGTTTCATGCTACTTCGATGTACGGGAAATGTTTGAAGGACTTCGCAAAAGATGTGGTCACTACAGCGAACGCTTTGTAGCCATGCGCGGAACATTTTGCACCAACTGCGGTGGACCGCTACATCAAATTGTCACGCGCGACATGTGTCCAACCTGTTTGAACGTATACAGGGCTGATTGTGAGTATTATCTTTTTACTTTAGTAACATTCTAAATATCATTGTGTTTGATAGATTGATAAGAAAAATGCATGATTTGTTTGTTTCAGAACGACTACCGCTGCGGATATTTAAAATAAAAGGTTTAATGCATAGCATACACTATGATTATGTAATCGTTTAGCTTTATTATTAATAAACTATTGTTTTATATGCTTTCAATTCATATCTACTGTGCGGATCAGCGTTCCTGTCGTGAAGTTTGGTGATGGATATCTCCTTTAGTATAAACTCGTTGGTGGGTGTCTTGAGCCCTTGCACGGCGACGATGCGCTTTATCTTAACTGAAGCGTCTGTGGATAATGGACACGATTTTATTGACAGCTTCAAGTACTTCTCGGATTGCGCCGCGTAGATCGTGGCAGCTCCTCGCAAGATGGTTCGAATTATCGTTCAGGCCGTCTCGTGCGGTATACCACTATCATCCCAGTGTTGCATCGGAAAGACAAAGTCGGTAGCGATACTTTAACTGCTTCAAATAAAAAACTCGTTCGTTGTGCGAACCGTTTTTGAACTCGACGCTACGAGACCCTTTATTTGTGAACATTCGCGGCTTGAATGAACCATGGCAAGCTGATCTCGTCGATATTTCATCGTACGCGCGTAAAAAATCCAAACATAAATTTCACCTAATCGTCATCGACATTGTCCCAAAATTTGTCTCGGCCGTACGCCTACGGAGTAAGAATGTTAATGATGCAGGAACCGCAGTGACGTCAACACTTATCAAGGGGACGCATACCGCAGACCTTGCGCTTTGATCAGGGAAAATCATTTTATAATGGTCGCTTTAAAACCATAATAAAAAACGTATAATTTTCGCCTGTATTCTGGGTATATCCATTTGAAATCATCCATTTGTGAGTATTTCAATCGTGCAGTGTGGAATAAGATGTGAATGCAATTTAGCCTACGTAGTAATTATAGGTATTCTTGATAACCTAGTAGACGCGTCTGATGATTCTGTACACTATACGATAAGGCAGATGAAACTGAGTAGCATCAACGTTGAAAATGAGAAGCTGCCACAACAACATGTTTTTCATAGGACCCCATTTCAAAAAATGTTAACCGCATCATTATGTAAGTAAAAAATTGACAATAAAGAGCGTTGAGCATCAGTAAATTTTAGAGTGTATTCTGAAAGGATTACGCACCGAACTGGACAGCGATAATATTTGCCATACCTCGAGAGAAAATCACGAACTCTGTAGCATTTCATCTGACGGGCGATAACGATGGAGCCGTTACCGAACGATCTGACGTTACCGATGGTGATTTGTACGATCAGGAGCTACTTATATGTCGAAATTATGTCGAATATGTCGAAATTGATCTCATTGAAAAAGTTGTGACAGGAAATCTCTGTCATCTATAAAATCCCTCGACGTCAACGCTCTTGACACTCGTCGAGCGTTGTAGGTGGGAAGCTAGGTTAATTGTCCGTCCTCCGTCCATGTCCTAAACATAAGAAATCGACGAAATTGTCGAAAGTTACACGTAATTCGGGAATGACCCGAACACTGAGCGATTCGTGTCGCCGTCCGACATTGTCAAGGGCTGACGCACACGCGCTACGGTCCTACTCCCGAAACCCCACGATACGGGAATGGGAGGGGAAGAGCGCTGTCGATCATTCGATCGATGAGCGAGCTCACTTCGCACCTCGCGTCTTTGCCAGTAGCACGTCAAAATATATTATAGACTTCGCGCCACGCGCATTGGCGCGTAGCAGGTCTATTATCGAGGTCTTGTCCAAGGGTCTTTGTAAGGGTACCTCGGTATTAAATTTCGACTAAATTTTGTAAAGTCGAAAAGTACAGAATTCCGCTAAGCGTCTGGTAGAGCGAACCAGCCCTCAACGAGGAGGTACCAGCACAATTCGACCGTTGAAGCGTAAGGGAAGTGATCCCGGGGCACGCTAGGTCGGCGATAAATTACCCCGGATCGATGTCTTGCCGAACCGTGTCGGAGAATAATTCGACAAATTGTAACCCATACGCGGGAACAAGGCGTATAAATGTGAGTAAAATTATATTTTCCCTCGAGCATGATTCTGCAGTCTTGCATTATGTTCCTCGTGTCTTCCTTGGGTCTTCCAGTGGACTCCCTTGGGAATAGTCTCGAATAAGCCGAGCATCGATAAAATTAGAATATAATTCATTACTTCGACAGTGTTTGTCGGAAGTAATTGGCGCCCAACAATTAATTAATTATGAATTCGTATCGGATCAATCAGAGCCCTGCCAGTTCTGACCCAAACCGCGGCAGGTGTAGATTTCTTTAATTAATTCGACGTCTTGGTCGACAAAAAGAAAACGTTCTCAAAGTATTGTAGCAGCGTAATAATCGAATGTTTGTAATGGGGTTGGCGCTTGACAATACTCACAATAGCTGAATGAGCAAACCTGCTGTGGAGCGGACAATAAAAATGTTTTAAATTTTATGACACCACTCTCTTTCTCTCTCTCCCGTAGAAGCGTATCAGGAGAGTGTGAGGAAAAATGAGGTGATTCGACAAACTACAGCGGGCACTTCTTTATTTTCTCAGTTGAAAAATTCTTGAACCAATTTATTATATACAACAGACAAACGCGATAATTTACAAACGTCGTTTCTCACAGGGTTGATTGTTTGCAGAACAACCTTTTTTACAGTTATTTTACAAGCTTATCTACAATTTAAAAAAATACACCCGACGATTGTATCCTATAATGCCCCCATGGTAACGTTTTCGTGGTTCCAGGTATGATATACCGTTTGTCATCGCGCGGACTTAGAGCAATTTTTATCTCGTTGGTGGTGTACACTTCATGCAACATCGATCGTATGCATGCTTGCTGACCAGTCGTTTCAATCTGGTCATATAAGCATTTCGTGTAATCCTCGAAGGAGATCGTTCTCGCCCCGATGTTACTCTTATCGGGCTTCAGTTTCTTCGTAACGTCTTTACCATCGACTCGCACTGCATACATTTTTGCTCTAACCCCGACAAATTCCGTCATTATCCGACCATTATTTTCGTCTTTTATAAATCCGGGAACATTTTTGTTGACAAGCGGTATATCATACCCATTGCTCGCCGGGTACTCGCTCGTATCGAAACGATGGATATTACGCTTCATGTCGTCGTACACATCCTCACACTCAATGTTGTATATTAGACTATCCGTATCGGTGTACAACACTGTACATTTTTCTTTATACGAGGCACCACGTACTCATGATGGAAATCATATAAACACGTCTGCGATATATGGAGTATGCACATACCCACATATATTGGTTTATTGAATTTCACCTCGAGCTTGCGTAATTCGACAGCAATAAGGTTTTCTGAAAAAAACACTCCGGCTATGAAAATTTGGTTTTGCAATCATTGCCTCTGCGCCGTACCTGCCGTCCCACCGTGTTAAAATCTTGACATCTACGTGATTGCGCACATTTTCTATTGTTTTCCCAAACACCGCATTATTTATCAATTTATAGAGATTTTTTTCAAAATTATTCTTTGCTTATTTGAGCACTGACTCAGGCCACCGCGTATACTCCGTTCAACAAATAATACCATGTCAATGTTGGTGAACAATTCGAAGTTAACGCATGTATGTTTCAACATTGCATCCCATGTGTAGCCGGGGAGAGTATAGTAATAAGCTGGGTCGAGCCTGTAACGCTCCATACAGCTATTGCGAAAGTTCTCAAAAACGTCGGCCAGCAACAAAACTTCGGTCCTCAAATACAAGTCACTATATTCACCTAACGTTTGAATAGAAAACCGTTCCCATACATTCTTGGCATGAGCGTATTCGTTTTCACCTACAATGTAACCAGTCAAAGTACTGTAGAATGCGTCTCTTGGTGATAGTCTTCCAATCGGTTTACACTATCGATATAGTCAAGGGGGAAGATGCCCTTTTGACTTAATAGGAGGAAACTATCGCTTGTTATGTCACGAAATTGAGAACGTAAATTTTTTAGTTTGTCCATTTTCAAAAATGAGACCAGGTCATCCAGACTTGCATTGAGAAATTTGTATGAATCGACGAAGCGTAATTGAATCGGATGTGACTTGTCTGCCGTTCGAAATGTTTTTGTGAAAGAAATGTATTCCTCTTTAGTTATGGGCAGTACAGTGGTTTCCCCGTCGAATGCTGTGGCTAGTTCCTCGATGATGAGCTGTGCACCATAGCCGGACAAATTATGGAAAAATACGGGCATGAAAAAATACCGTTGGTAATTCAAATTGCAGATAGAATGGGCTGGACCTCTATAACGTCCGGTCAGAAGGCAATGATCACGAACACGTATGTCGTCTTTGGCAAATGGTTTATCACATATATGGCACTGAGCAGCGCTTCGGAATTTTGGCCGCTCATCTGGAGTCAGAAGTACCACGGGAACACTATCCGATAGAATATCGTTGAAACGCAAAGCTAAATTTTTAAGGTTCTCAACAAACCATGGGATGCAGTTGGCATCACGCCGCGAGTAGTATCCCGGTAACGAATCGTCATACGAGCAATGTACGTAGTACGCTACGCTAAACACTTTGTGCTGTTGCTATATATTTTTGTTGTAAACAATTGCCAAAACGCACTCGAGATCCGCATAAATCACAAATGGAAGTCGCTCTTTTCGTTGAAAGTTTTCGAACGCTAGCCATTTGTCCGTTTCACCAGGTAATCGAATGGCACAGTCGGTTGATTTTCCACAATTCATCTCGTCTGATCCCAATTTAGCCGCTGTGTAAAAGTAGTGCAAACACCTATAACAAAACGATGGAAAGAATTCTATTATTGAAGTACATACTTGCTCATATGTGTATTCTTGAGTATGCTTCTTGTTACTCATCGATCGCAGATGTGTTTTTTCACTTTTTTTTTGTTCAGCTGCGTGCTCACATGCCTTTCTTTTCCATTGTAAATACATTAATCGAAACATTGTTTTGCGATTCAAATTTTTTTGTTTGATTGAGAGTCATTGGAAAAGCAATTCCCTGAAGCTGCAGTACAATTGAATAGTGTGGATATGAAGTTACTCGATGCACGTCTGTTTCCACTGGATGAAGAGCAGCCACCACTGCCCACGCGAAACATGCGTTATCCTTAGACTTTATATTTACCACCGCTTTCTTCAGGATTATTTCCCGCGACAAAACAGTTTGACATCCGGCACGCATTGGATTGTATTTGTTGATATTTAATGTTATGTCCAGTATCCGCGACAATCTCCATCCGCTATCACGATTTTGAAAATCTTCCAGAGATGCCAGAGTAGGCTCAACAACTCGTTGTGTATACCACTCACGAAAATTGGATGTGGTAAAAAGTTCAAAGTTCTTCGTGTTGATACTTTTAGTTGCATGTTCGTTACCTTACTCAAATTCACCATTGAAAACTGTATTCACTTTTACACTGAAGTGTTTGTTGGTAATGTCTTGCACGTGTGAAAGCATCATATCACACGCCTCTTCGAGAAACTGACGAGGTTCAATATGGTTGTTATTGATGACGCCGCCGGTCAGGATACGATTTTCGAACGCCGTATCAATCTCTTGCCAGATCAAACCACGATCACTGTTTCGCGCACCCCCACGTAAACATCGTCTGCGTAGAACATTTTTTAAACCTTCTAAACGAGCGATTCCTGCTACCAACGATTGTGGATTTCTGAGTGATAATCGCGGTCATTTAATTCGGCTTTTCGTTTCCAATGACTCCACACACTGATCACATTGTTGGTCCCATACTATATACTCTTCCACGCCATTTATAAGCGCGGCTTGATCGCGCAGATTTTGTTCAAGTTGTGGAATTTTCTCAGCCATTTTCACGTGAGTTCACAACGGAAGTTCCAAGAGGTGATGTCGGCAAAAGTGACTGCTCGAGTCGTAGTGGAAAGCCGGCGGTGGTAAGAGTCGTTTTCATTCAGGAATCTTTTTTCCATATTTTTCCTTTAACTTAGGAGTGCACTATAGTTCCACACTATAGTGTTCTTAGATTGTAATACCATAAGAATAGTGGGGAGGCATGGAAACGAAATGAACCAGTTAAAAGGTAGTATAAGTGTGGAAGATCTGGGGTTTTCACACAAAAAATCGTGCGGTGGCATCCACGCATTATTATTGAGTACTTTGCATATATAAATACCTCGGTGTCACCTGTGGAAATGAAAACAAAACCCGGATGTAGTGACATTTTTAAAGATCGCGCCTCTTCGTTACTACAGCTGCATAAAATAGGTTTTATAGGTGAGGACTTTATTTCACATCCAGCATTTCTACGGCATTCATTGTTCAAGTAGGTGTGATAGACGCCGACTTTCACACGCGCATGTACACACACACACACACAACACACACACACACACACACACATACGCACAATATGTATGAACGGACAAAACGTTGAATAAAAACTTCGATCCATGTATTCACGTAAATCATCGCGTTTTTTCTTTACCCGAAGCTCCCTATCCCCACGGCGTAAGATCTTCCACCACCGTCTGGCGGCAGGGCGGGTGGGCGGGAGGGAGGGTGACAGAG
>OZ023313.1:48087426-48112632 GCA_964007375.1 Ophion obscuratus
TAACGCAGCTGATAGATGATAATAATAGTGAACATAATAAAAAGGTGATATCATGATCGAAGGCGATAGTGAACATTACAGCATGCGCACAGTAGAGAGCCATAAATAAGGAAATGTTGAAAATATAGCTCCAAACAAAAAATAAAAATAAAATAAAAATAAAATCATAACCTTTAAACTTAGACTTAAACTTTGGTAAGCACCAAAAGCCATGAACCATGATCTAAAAAAAAACAACTTAAGCATGAGCCAATCCCGCACTTCGGTCCAGCCATGATCACACTCCCTCTATCCACGCTCAACAGCGTCAATCACATCGATGACTCGTAAAGGTAGTGTAAATTCTTTGATATCAATAAATGTTATTTCAAAATAACGCAAATTTTCAAATTTAAGTAGCTTTGCTTTGTTTACTGGTCCAGCCTACATCCCGCATTGACACTCACACGTTCGCTAGTTCACTATGCAGCAAGTATTGGAATAATCTTTGTTTAAAGACAGCTAGCGAAGGAGACGTCGTAATGCAAACCGGGAGCGAGTGCCACAGGCGGCGTGCCGATACATTTACCGAATGCAAATAAACATTTGTCCTGGCAAAAGGGATGGTGAAGGTAGCCGGTGGTCGCCTCTGGGACGATCGAATATCCGGATCCGCTTGGTCGAACAAATCGGCAATGTATGCCGGGACGTTCTCATTGAGGACTTTATAAGCGAGGATAGCCAGAAATAAGAGCGCCGATTTTTCACTGAGAGCCATCCTAACCTGAGCCTGAAAGTCGTAATATGACTATCTCTCCTAAGGTTGAACACGAAGCGGATGCAGGAGTTCACAAGCCTCTGCAGTTTGCAATCCAAAGTACCTGGAAGGTTGCAAAATACTGTTGAACAATAGTCTAATCTTGGAAAAATCAGGGTACTAATCAATTTTGCTCGTACGTCAGTCGGGAGAGAGTTCCGGTGATACTTTAACTTATGTAAGAGTCCATGTACATCGCGTGCAATGCAGACGACGTGACGCTTCCACGACAGGGATGAGGTGATGACCAAACCTAAGTTTCTATGTTCAGAGACATAAGGTAACGGAACATCTTCGACTAAGATAGCCGGAAGATTTTGCAGATCTAGCACCCTGGTGCGCGCATTACTGCCTAAAATAAGGACTTTGGACTTCGAAAGGCTCAGACATAACTCATTCGCTAGGGAATACTCATAGATAGAATTTACATCCTGATTTATACACGCAAGGGAGTAGTGGAGATCATTCGGTGTGCAACTTCGGTAAATTTGGAGATCGTCCGCAAACACCATGTGACTAGAAAATCGAAAGCAATCCGAAATGTCGTTAATAAAGAGTGAGAACAGGAGAGGTCCCAGAACCGGGCCTTGTGAAACTCCCAAGTTAGTGGGGAGCCACGGCGAAACGTTTCCCCACTCGTCTATCACTGCTTGCGTACGCCCAGAGAGATACGAATGAATCCATTTTAGAGAAATGTTCGAGAAACCGATTTTCTTTAATTTACACAGCAAAAGGTGATGAGGAACCTTGTCGAACGCTTTACTGAAATCAAACATAATGAGAGTAGTTAGTTTCCCATCATCCACCGCTAGTCGCACCTCATCACAAATCCTGATCAGTGCAGTCTCCGTAGAGAAACCCACTCTATACGCCGATTGTCTAGGATCTAGAATGTTACAGGTATCGATAAAGTTAACAATCTGCTCTTTTATAATGCGTTCGAAAATCTTTGAAACCTCCGACAAATTTGCTATAGGACGCGCGTCACACGGAGAGCGAGGTGTTTTCACCTTGAGTAGCGGTCGAATATAAGCCCTTTTCCACAATGAGGGGAAGTAGCCACATTTTATTGAAGCACTAAAGATTTTAGTAAGGTTTTCTGCGACCACAGTGGAGGAAGCGTTAGAAAGGCTGAAAGCGGACACACCATCAGGAGTCGCGGCAAGGGAGGACGACTTAAGCAGGGACATTTTCTGACGTATGGTAATGCTGTCTATCACCGCGAAGGAAAAAGTTACTTCACTGCCAGGGATATCAAGCAGGGCCAATTCGTTTTCTCGCCAATTTAGTGCGTTCGAAGATGTAGAAACAGACGGAAAATACTCGTTTAGAGAAGTAGCGGGGAAGAAATTTAGCGGCGAACTCGACGTTGTCTTTACTAACTGAAGCCGTTTTAATTCTTTCCATAGTGTTGCAGGATCAGTGATCATGTTGAGTTTCTCTCGATAGTAGTTACTTTTAGCTTGTCTGATATCGCGTGTGAGCGCGTCGCGGCATGCTCTGAATTCGGCGAGCCCTAAGAGACTGTTTGTCCTCCTTGCAGATCGATAAAGACGATCACGCAGTCTAATATGCGCCTTGAAGTCATCAATGAACCACGGTATCGGAGTACGCGAAGCAGAGAAGATTTTCCAAGGAGCATGCGTATCCATGGACGTTTCGAACGCACGAGAAAAATTAATAGCATTTTGTTCAATCTCTAAATCGGAGTGAGCCGTAGAAAGAGGACTCGTATTTAGCAACAATGAGACAGAGTCAGAGTACGATCTACTTTCGAAAGAAATCAAGCTTCTTCGTCGTAAAGTTGCAGGGTTTGCCACATTTAGCCTGAATGAGTAAGAAACTCCCAAGAGGTCATGACCGTTTATGAAGGGTATGGAAGACTCAAGCTGCAACGTTACCTTCTTCGGATCGTCGACTATAATGACATCAAGCCATGAGTGGCTCGAATCCATATGGAAAGTAGCTCCCGAGTCCACCAAACTCAACGCAGATTCAAACACAAAATCCTTGAGATATTTCGACTCAAAACTTTCGCTCAGAAGATTGCAGTTGAAATCGCCTGCAATTATAATGTTGCGGTAAGCGTGAGAGAAACTATAGTAAGTCTCGATGAAGTCCTGTAAGAGTAGACCATGTGGTCTTCTGTAGACAGACGAAAACAAAATCGAATCTAAGCCCTCTTGAAAAATGTTCAGCATGATGAACTCCGGCGAGTTAGAAAAAACACTGGGAGATTTGGCAAGAACGTTGGCTTTCAGAGATTTATGTACATAAACTGCAACACCCCCACCCTCTTTACCTTCTCTATCGTTGCGAACTACAAAAAACCCATCAATGTGAATTAACGAGTCATCGATGTGCGAATGCAGCCAAGTCTCACATATGGAAATGATATGATAGCTATTTGCCTCAAAAAATAATCTTACTTGGTCGATGTGCGCGAGCAAGGAATTCGCGTTGAATTGAGCGACTTTTAAGGCAGACCAAGGTGGGGGACCGGCAGACACCACAATCGAGTGACGGAGGGCCGAAGCGGATCCAGAGTCGCGAGGTAAACCGAGTCAATCCGATTGGACTAAATCATTTTCAGATCGAATCGTGATGCGCTGTCCGCCCTCAGCCTTCCTGGCATAGATGTTACCGTTCCTAGTCCAGATAAATTTGTAACCTGAGGTGGCAGCCTTGGCTCTCACGCGACGCAAGAGTTTATAAGTATGCGCAGGGAGTAGTTCCTTTACGAAGATATTAAAGTCGCTAGTGGCAGCAGTGCAATCGTCAAAAACTTCCGACCACTTAAGGTCTCTTTTTCCCGATTTTTGTTCAGGAGAACATTTCTGACGGAGTTCGCAGTCAACGAGACTATATAAGAGACTCTAACATTCGCAAGTTGCTCCCCAACGACACCTCTCGTTGCGGGGGGCAGCTTCTGTACATTAAGAACGTGCGGAGCTAGGTTTGCAATGCCAAGCACATCGAAAATACGAAGTATAGACTCTATCGGATTAGGGTCATTTCGCGATGGCATTCCCGAAACAATCACATCACTGTTAGCAGTGCCCGTAGAACTATTCTGATCCGAACCATTCCTACCACGCAATTCGGATACAACAGTCTCAAGCTCAGAGATTCGAAGTGCGTGTTGGGAGATCGCTGCATCAATGGACGGTATTCGCTCAAGAAGGACCCGAAATTCTTCATTCGTCTGCTCTTGACGCTGAATAAAAGCCTCAATAGTCGCGTTTGTCCGCTCATTTAATTCGACTAGCTTTGCTAGAGCACTATCAATATTTGGGTGAGCAGGTACAGGTAAAGACGAGGCGGACTCACGATCACCCGGTGTGGCGAAGCGTTCGACGTTTAAACTGCTGCGGGCGGTCAACGGCTGACTAGGCGGGACTGGCGAAGGCGATAAATTTAGTGAACAGCAATCACGTACTGCTTTCGACTGTAAGTGAGTTCTAGCACATCCTGGATGATAAGACTGTCCACAGCCAATGCATTGGTTTGCTGCGCCCGCGATGGACTTATTGCACTTGGAGCACACCCGCTCTGTAGACATGTTGAAGAGTTATTAGATTATTTCGCTCTATCGTTTTGCGCCGGTCGATGAGATAATGGTTGACAGGTAGAGCAGAGAGAGTGAGAGAGAGCACAACGATCGTCGGTCCGCGGCGGGTGGGAGGGATACGTAAGAATGTCGTTGTAGTTCGCACGAGCCGAGCGCCGTGACTCATCCACACTCGAGGTAGCTGACACACACAATGGTATACAGGCAATGCGTGTGTGATACGAACGTCAGCGATAATCCCCGAAGAAGACCGAGCGGGTAAATATCCAGCAAGATGGACGCGATATGATGAGATCCAGAATCAACGATCGAAATGAGCCGTCGATGAGAAAATCGCTTTCTAGAGGCAAGGCAGGATCCTGGAGCCAAGATCACAGTTGCACTGAAGAAAAGCGATAAGTGGCGCGCTTTTTATCTGCAACAAAAGCGCCCGCAGGCAGCCCAACAGCAGTATCACAGTCGAAAAATACGGAGCGAAACGAAAGACGTGTCAGTAGACTCACCGTCCCCGAGAGAGAGCAAGAGAGAGAGAGAGAGAGAGATTTATTGATGCACTAGGACAGTCTAGTCCTCAGGCACATATTGCATTACATTTACATTAACATTTACAGGCGGTGCATGCTAGTGATGCTCTACCGTGCGCGTGACATTGACTCTATATAAGAAAAAATATATGTGATAAGTTTAATTAAAGTAGAGTGACATGTAAAGAGATACAAATAACATTACATTTCCGTAGAAGCGATTATTTGAACAGGTAAGCTGAGGTGATACTGCGAAAAAGGGTTGTACTGAGATGTATATAGTGCTGGGGAAGGCGATTGTACAAGTAAGCAGCAGAGATATAAAAAGAGTTCCTAAGATATTCTGTGCGAAAATGAGGTATGGCGAGAAGTTCGGGCTTCTTACGAAGGGTCATGCCCTCCCGGCGACAGCTTGACTTGAACTGAGCCCTGAGATAAGCTGGTCGATTTGTTTTTAAGACGCTGTGTAGACGACAGAGAGCATTTAATCTACGTCTATCATCTAGGTTCAGCCAATTTAGTTCGGCCCAGTACGGTCGAATATGCTGATCCCATCGAACATCAAAAATGAAACGGACGCAGGAGTTGAGAGCAACCTTGAGTATCAAGTTGTATTCATCCGCTAGCCCAAAGAATACAGTGCTGCAGTAGTCATAAAGCGGCAATATGAGTGTGCTGACAAGTTTGACTCTAGTTGGTCGTGAGAGAAAATTGCGACAGGTCTTGAGTTGGTACAACCGCGAATTTGAGGTTTTCGCAACGTGCATTGCCTGCTCCTTCCAGCGGAGAACGTCGTCAAGCCAGACACCCAGTATTTTCACCGCTGCACTGAACTTGATTGAAGTGCGCCCGTTCTGGATACAAGGTAATTCAGATAGGTCCAGGGCCCGTATGAAGGGTCTGCTTCCGAGGATTATAGCTTGCGTTTTGCACGGGTTAAGTGAAAGCCGATTTAGGGCTGCACATATCTTGATCAAGATGATGTCCTTGTTGATGGTAGCAATGCTCCATTCTAGTTGATGCACTGGGCAGCGAAAAAAGATTTGTAGATCATCCGCGTAGATGTTATATTCACAGGCAGCAAGCGCGTATCGAAGATCCGACATATAGAGCGTGAACAGTAGAGGTCCGAGAACAGAACCTTGAGGAACACCAGAATTCAACTGAGCCCAGCTAGAGTGGGTACGGTCGGCACCTAGTACGGCTTGGGATCTTCCTGTGAGGTAGGACTGAATCCAGTAGATAGCAGAAGTAGAAAATTGTAGTCGTTTTAATTTATCCAAGAGGATGCTGTGGTCAACGGTGTCAAACGCTTTGGAGAAATCGAAAAGAACCATGATTGTAACATTTCGATCATCAATCCCTTGACGTACGTAGTCCGTTATGCGGAGAAGAGCTGTTTGGGTACTGTGATTCTTTCTATACGCATATTGCAGCGGGTCAAGAAGATTGGATTGTTCGAGGAATGCATTAATCTGGTTTGCCACAATGCGTTCTAATAACTTCGAAAGCGGACAAAGGAGCGAAATGGGTCTATAGTCTAACGGAGAAGTGGGTGATTTGACTTTGGCAATGGGTTTGATTAATGCCTTTTTCCAAATTAAGGGAAAGACACTTTGCTGGAGTGAGAAATTAAAAATATGTAAAACTATGGAAATAATTACTGGAAAAGCCATGCGCAGTACTCTTAGCGAGATACCATCTGCCCCGAGGGCCTCAGAGGAGAGTCTTCGAAGCGCTTCTAGGAGGGAGTCGGGAGAAATATCACTGAAGTAAAAATTGTTATCACTGTAGGTACAGCTGCTGTTAGGAAGTTGTGTCGCGTTATTCTTCGGGTCATCCTGGCCGAAGGAAGAGAAGTAACGATTAAGTTCCTCAGTTGGTAAGGCTGGTGGATTTTGATCTCCCTTGGATCGCAGAATGCCGAGATGTCGTAGGCGTTTCCACGCTGAGCCGGCGTCCCTGATGTCCTCGAAGGCCTCCGAATAGAATTTCCGTTTCGCGTTTTGTATGGTGGTTTGAACTGAATTTCGTTTCGTTTTGTAGTCTTTATGGAGTGCAGTTAGAGTGTCTTGAGAAACGCCAGGGTTATTGCAGTTGTTATTGTTTAGAGCTTTACGAAAATTGACAAAGCACTTCCATGCTTTATCACGCGTACGCATTGCACGCTTGATGTCCTCAGTCAGCCAGGGAGACGAGTTGTGTCTTGGTTTGAAGGTTCGTAACGGGGCTAGCTCGTCTAGACAATCGTGTAAGATAGTGTTGAGGAAAGATACCTTAAAGTCAATGGATAACGATACAAAGAGTGGAGTCCAGTTTATAGAAGAAAGGTGAGTTGTGTAGGCTAATTCGTCAAAGTTTCGAAAATCTCGCCTGAAGATTTCGTTGGCGCGGGCTTCTTCGGTCTTGCTGTTGTAATTAATCCAGATTAGATCATGTCCAGAAAGAGACATGGGTTCTTGTCCAAAATCGATAATCTTATCTTGTCGATCGACTATGCAGGGGTCGATGTGTGTGTTTGATGTTAAGGTGTGATGGGTTGCCATGTAGGGAATGAGAAAAAAATCATTTGTGGTCACAAACTGTGAGAGGAATTGGCTGTCATGAGAGGCGATACTCATGTTTTGATTAAAATCTCCCATGGTGATGAAGTTATTGTAAAGCGGTAGTATTTTATGACACGCTGTTGTAAAAGTACTCATTTCCTTCGTTTTCGGTGGTCTGTAGAGAGCCGCTACTAGGATGTTAGAGCCACCAGTGCCTGAGACATCTAAAAAGATGAATTCAGGACCATCATGGGACGAACCGGTTGAGGTTAGAACAACTTTAGCCTTTAGAGAGCGATGTAGGAAGATGGCAACTCCACCTCCTACGCGGTCGAGCCGATCACACCTAAAAATGTTGTAGTCGTGCAGTGAAATCATGTCGTCTGGTATTTCCGGTTTTAGCCAATTCTCGGAGACATAGATAATGTTGAAATGTTGGGTGGAGAAACGCTGTTTGAAACAGTCAAGATGGTCACTCGCAAGAAGAGATTGGACATTAATGTGCGCCATTCGGATAGTACCGTGGATGAATTTTGGTGAGGAAGCCATTAATCGAAATTTATAAGGCTGATCTTTTCTTCGATTCGCCGCTTGAGAATAGGACATTTTCTTCCATCCATTGCCGAGTGTTTATGGTCCTGTTTAGCCTGCTTGCAGTTGGTGCAACAAGGTGACTCATTTCTGTTTCCACAGTTACGCATTTCATGGCTGCCACCGCAGTGACCGCAGTGGGCACTGGTATTGCACGAGGAAGCGACGTGACCAAAACCAAGGCACTTGTAACACTGCAGTACCTTTATGTAGTCTTTTACAGGGAACGAGTTCCAATTGCAGAAAACTCGGCCCTTGGAGAGAAGAATGTTGCGAATCTTAGGAGAGACCTCGATGACTACGTTGCGTGTGTTGCGACCTTCACGTGGTTTGAAGACATAGATAACCTTTGCTCCTTCAAGGGATTCTTCTGGATCATTCGAGTGAATGATTTCCTTGGCGAATTCATCATTCGTTAGATCAGAAGGAACGTGGCGAACCAACATGCGCGGCCGTAATCCTCCATTTTCTTTGACCTCCAGGCCTGCTTTTTTTAAAGCTTGCAAAGACTTCAATTTGTCAAGATTTACCGAATCGACTTCGAGCTTAAATGCTTTATCTCTGGCCCTCTTAACCTTTACCACTGTCATGTCGGCATCAGAAGGGTTGATGGCTTTAAGGACAGCTGACTTGGTATCGTCAAAGTCCCGGAAATTATGGGCTTTATTGGCAATCGGACCGATGAAGACGTTTTTTTGCAGCGGCAGCGGAAAGGAAGGTCCGTTTGCAACTTTGACTCGATTCTTGGCCTGATGACTGGACGCGACTGAGGCGTAGTTGATAACGTGGTCAGATTTGGCCTGGTGGGATTCACTTAAATTCCGGAGAGCAGGATCAAGGGCATCCTTGACTGCTAATCGAGCTTCACGCCGTAATATATTCTTGATCGAATCGGCCGATTTTAGGGCTACCACAACTTGCTGATAGGCTGATACGAGGGAGGTGACGGCCTCCATGTGATCATGAATGACTTGCATTGTTGCTTCGGTGCGTTCTGTGGTGCTTCTGGAGGAAAATAGGTCTCCAGTGAGAGATTTTATTCCACGTCGAAGTGAGGCCTTAAGCTCGTCAATGGCTTTGTCAGAGAGTGGCAAAGTAAGAGTTGACGATTCCTCGTTCAGTGATTCATCATCGCTGAAATCCTCAGGTTGTTGGCTAAATTGAGGAGAAACTGCCATTCTACGTCGATTTACTGGAGGAAACTGACTCATTTCGGCGCCAGGTTTGCTTCCTAAGGTGGCCGCACGACACCGTGGCAGCGTCGGCGGTGACCAAGTGTGAGGAGTGATTAAAGGTGTTTTCAATCAATCGATGAGACATCGACTGCCGATAAGCCGATAAGGTAGGCTTAACGTGGGAGACTGCCGCGAGATGGCGCCACTTGTAGCGATAGCGGGCCGGCGGATAGTGACGCGCGAGCTGACGAAAAGTGGTGAGTCGGTGTGGGTCGAGCTGTGTACAGACCTGCAGAGCTGTATTGGTGATCCGAGAGTTGTGTTTTTCATCTATATGGATAGAGTAAATTTATTGGAACCTTTTGTACATTGTTAGGTGTCATTTCAAGAACATTCCATGAAATTTGTACGTAAAAATTTCCACAAACAAGCCGATGATAAAGCTTTTCCAAGAACGCCTTTGGGAAAACACGATTTGCGGTGTTCACTGTATTTCAGCTAGAAATTATTTGAAATCAAGTACCATTAAAATGTAGTCAAAGTATCATCAAATCCTGCCCCCCAACGGTCTTTGATAATTTTTTTTTCATTTCTTAATTTTTGGTGGTCGTGTAAAGTGAAAAGTGCTATTCTTCACGAAAAATTTCAGCATTTTGGGGGTGGAAAATCTCCTCAATGTAAAAAAAACCTCAAACTAACTGTTGAGGGGAGGTATTTTACATGTAGAAAGTGTATACCAAGTTTGAAATAAATCGGTCATGTAGTTTTCAAATGGCAGTGAGCACCGACTTTGAAAAAGTGGTTTCGAAAAAACGCGGCACCCGCTTGTTTGTGGATATTTTCGCGTACAAATTTCACGGAATGTTCTTGAAATGACACTTAACAATGTACAAAAGGTTTCAATAAATTTACTCTATCCATATAGATGAAAAAAATTCGCAAAACAGAGTTTTTCACGCTGAAACCCCTACCCTCCCCTTAAATATACAACGATACTCCTCTGAGAATGCAATTTTTTTTGGAGCTAAACATTATACCGTGGAGGTGAAACTTCAATTTACATTCTGCGTGTGGCCACCCAAGAGCCTCAGCAATAAGTCATCATCAGATGATCCCTTAAAATAGGAAAACAAAAAGCTGCGGGACATGAGCATGAACAGGTGCAGGGTGTTTAAAAATGTCACTAGTAGCGTGAGGTTTTCTCCACTTGCACCAGCTATAGGCCCCTGGCGGGCAGTCTTTGGATAGTCTACAATAACATCGGAAATATTTTATTATTGCTCTGGGAATTTATAATCATGTTCTAACTATTATGGACATTCATTTAAGGCGTTACCCCCACTTGTAGCGCAAAAAAGGCCTTTTTCATGAATTTTTTTAAAGAAAACTACGAAACTTTTTTAATCGATCAATATACCATGTTGAAGAACTTTCAGTAATTTTTTTATTGAAAAATATTACATTGTTTAGTGGAAAATAGCCGTCAATGAAATAATGTTTTTATATACACGGTTTGCGGTGAAGTGGATCATCTGAAAAAAAAATGCGGATGGATTTAGTCACATATAAGTATAAACTAGTCTTTAATCGAAGGATTTAAAAAATATTCATTTTTCACAAAACGGCGGACAGTCGAAGTTAAGGCAGGATTCTACTTTGAAACCATGAAAAAAACGCTATTTTCGTGAATTTTTTCTGAGAATACTATTAAAGATATCGATATGGGGTTTAAACTGTTCAATAAATACACTCTTTAAGTACATAAAAAAAAATTTTTTAATGTATTTTATTCATTTTTTGTACACGTAAAATATGTTTAAAGCCAACGCCTCGAAAAGCAGGTACCGTTGCCGTGGTCGTGAAATCTTCCCGACGGATGGTCTGAAACAAAAAAATCAAATAGTTTCATGTTCGGTATGTCTTCAGGAACCGACCTGACTAGAATATTTTATATACGTGCAAAATTAACAAAATGGCGGCTAAAATACGAAAAAAGCGCGTTTTTTTGGGTCTTTTTTTGCAATAAAAAAATAGTTCTAATCAAAACTTTAAGTTGATTGTAGTTAGGTCGGTTGGTACACACATATAGAATATGTGTTCCAAATTTCATAAGGATCGGTTCAGTACTTTTTGAGTTATCACGACCACGGTACTTGAAAATGTCGTTTCGAGAAAAACGCGTTTAAAGTTTTGGTGAGTCCGGGCCGCGCGCCGGGCGGGTCACAATAGCGCGCTCAGGTAGGTGCGTTCGAAAGGCGAAAAAGGATAGTTAGACTGCTTGGAACTTTATAAAATTTTGACCGAACATTCTTGAACATATTTACTTTCGAAAAATGTAAAAAAAAAAAAAAAATTTTCAAAGTTTCAAAGTAGAATCCGAGTAGAATCGAGCCTTAATGGTTCGATTTTAACGCAAAAAAACGGTCGTTTTTTGGCTATAAAACGGCCATTTTTTTGAAAAAAAAATCGAACGTTTAAAGACTACATTTTTATGTATTAAATAAGCCTGCAGAATTTCAAGAAGTTCGGTTCATTAGTGTTCGAGTAATCTTGGTCACCGACTTCAGAAATGCCATTTTAAGAAAAACGCGTTTAACGTTTCAATTTCAGTTTACACAAAGAAAATATTTTTTTTTTGTAAACTTACAGAGTCATCTATTCCGGGTACATACAGAAGTTCTTCCGCCGACGATGCCGCTTGCAAAACGAAATTTGGTGTTGCCTTCGTAACATTCTTCCTTCACAAGTGCTCTCGGCCGCACGTCTCTCTGCCACTACAATCCGTGCTTCGTCCATTTTATCAGCGTATTCGTGTGCGTTGTGTCCACAGCTCACTCCGATTGAGTTCAAATAAAATAATAATGATTTTGAACCTTCATTGAATAGTCCAACGGCAATATAAGCTGCTAAATTTACAACGATTGCTCCAGTCGAGACGATTTTTGGGCTGATTTTCCAAACAGAAGCAGAATGGGGTCGAATAGCAAGTCCATAGTACACAGTGAGTTTGTCAATAAATTTTTCTGTCAGCTGTCCTTTACCACCAAGCTTTTTGTTTTTTTTTTTACTAAATTACGAAGGCGGGATCCCATACGCTTTTGGACGTGACCGATGCATTCTTTTTTTATAATTTCTACGTCGTCATAAGGATGAGAATTTACTAGCCCAGTGTACGTTTTCGAATCTCCGTCTCCAATATAGTAACGGTACAGGACATTATATTTCTCTATTGAACGCTTGAAGATTTCGATAATGGAGTCCACTTCCATTTGTCCCGAGGAGCCTTCGTGATTTGCACTGCAGTTATCTTCGTGTGTTTCGAACCATTCTTCGTATTCCGCATCATGTAGCTTATGTTTCCATGATTCATACATTTTACAATACGCACTTTTTACCACAAGATCAAGTACTTTTCCACTGTAGTAGCCTATGACTGATGTGACTCCGAACAACGACGTATATCCTCGCTTCCTCCAGGATCCATCTCCGGAAACTGTTAATTGAGCAGTTGCATCGCCTTCTGCATTAGGTGTATCTTCAATTTCTTCTCATACGGCTTTTTTAAATATTACATCTGCACATGTTTTCATAGACTCATAAATACTTTTCAAAATTATTGAATATGTAGTCTCGGTAAGAAACCTTGGCCTGTCCATAAGTCCGCGAAATTTTTGTGCTCCAGCCAATCCTATGCCGAGAACTCGCATGGTGAATATAAATCGACGATTTAATTCATACGAATGTTCCAAAAAAGGAGAAGATGGTATCAAATTATCTGCACATGAGTCACATTTCACAACGATTTTGAAGCCTAGTCCTCTTGCACTTGCCGTTTCAAATGTAATATTTCCATTACACGTTTTGCACTTCACTAAATTTGAAATAGCAGCAAACACAACCCAAAAGTTCCAAATCCGATATTCAATATTAGGACTTTGATTCACAGTGATATCAATATTATTTTTCAGTTTCTTCGCAGACGTGCTGAAACTTTCAGTTTCCGTTTCGGCCAGGTTGGGGTTAAAAACACCCTTCCTTTTTTTTGATCGAGATTTCCGTAAATTATCACTGCTTCTTGTTTGTCGTGAAACTTTTTTTCGATCCATTTTTGAATGTAAAATGAATAAAAACTGCGCTTATAATATTATGAACGGCGGAATATACGTATTATATAGTCGAACTTTCGAGCTAAACTGACGAGTTTAGACCATAACAGACAACGAAAATACGTTTTTATAAATTACAGTCTATTATATGAACGTTGTGAATGCCAGGTATACGACCCTTTTCATCGAACAATGCATTGAAGGTCGGAGGGAGGGTCGAGCGCGCCAAACGGCAGACTAGCCGGTCGTTTACACAACGGATTCATCTTTTTCAACGCTCATACCTCAGTCAATTTTGTTCGGATCGACTTGAAATTTTCAGGACATATTCTCAGATACTTATACTTCAAAAAAATGCAATAAAAAAATCGATTTTTTCAAAATCCTAAGTGGGGGTAACCCCTTAATGAAAAAGAAATCGTTTTTTTAGCTCGTAAATAGTGTTCCCCTTAATAAAATGAGGAAGACAACGAAGAGAGAAAGAATAGAGATATTGGGCTTCGGACGGAAAGCTTTTTAACAATAAAAGCCATATTTTTGTACTATACGCATCGATAAACAATAAATTGATGGAACGGGAGGAAAGCTATTTACGACATTTGTGCATTTCAAAGCGGCCTTAGATACTATAGATGGGATAGCAATACCGAGCCAAGCAACAAATTTTAAGATAATATGAGGGCTGTAAACAATAATGAGCAAATATACAAAACACCAGAAAATGTCAAAATGCAGAGAAGGATAACGGAGAAACTTAATGCCATGAGAGGAATGCAGCATGGATGCCCCCTCGGCCCCACACTCTTCAGTATCTTCATAGAAGACCCGGATGAAATTTGAACTAGCAATAGTGAGAGTAGAGCGGCTGTAGGAATGGAGAACATATGTGTATAAAAATTTGCGGACGAGATTATACAAAATAGCTGTAGAAGAAAAAGAGCTGAGGAAGATGATAGCATCGCGGAAAAAAATCCAAGGGAAAAAACGGGCTGTCTGTGAATATTGAAAAATCAAAAATAATGTTCCGAGAAAAATTAACGTAAAAAATATTTTTAAGAAGAAAATTTTGTTTATAAACTATTGAACTAAAAATTCAAAATACTATTTAGTGTATGAAGTGTGAAGAATTTTTCACCACACATCTCAATCGATATCAATTCCTCTCCTTATTTACTGCATCGGCCAGAAGGAGGTAACGGGCGAATGCCTGATCCCGGAAAACGATCCTCACGACGTCGTGCTGGGCGCCAGGTACTGAATACCGCCGGTTCACGACCGACTTAATTGTTTGCGATGCCGTGGGTACAAGGGCTATGAAAACGCAGCAAAAGGGGTGGTGAGGACTGACAAGGAAACGTGGCGAGGTCGATGTTTCCGATTTCGATGAAATGTGGCATGCTTGTAGAATGGGTAAAAATAGGCGACACGTATTTTTTTATACCGGCGGAACCCGATTTTCAAGGGTTGAAAAGCACCCTTGAAAATTGGGGTGTTTTTCGTTTTCGTTAACGTTCGTTTAATTTTTCGTGTTCGATAACGTTTTAACAGTACGAGATATGAAAAAAAACTTCAAATTGCAACAATGTTTATTTTTTGGTGTACCATACATTGGAGATGAGAACGATGCAGACAGCAACAAATTTCATGAAATTTGAAATAGCAATAGTGAGTGTAGAGCGGATGTAGGGATGGAGAACATATTTGTATAAAAATTTGCGGACGAGATTATAAAAAATAGCGGTAGAAGAAAAAGAGCTGAGGAAGATAATAGCATCGCAGGAAAAATCCAAGGGAAAAAAGGGCTGCCTGTGAACATTGAAAAAACAAAAATAATGTTTCGACAAAAATTAACGTCAAAAATATTTTTAAGAAGAAATTGTTGTTTATAAACTATTGAACTAAAAGTCAAAATACTATTTAGTGTATGAAGTGTGAAGAATTTTTCACCACATATCTCAATCGATATCAATTCCTCCCCTTACTTGCTGCATCGGCCAGAAGGAGGTAACGGACGAATGCCTGATCCCGGAAAATGCGTCTCGCGACGTAGTGTTGGGCGCCTGGTACTGAATACCGCCGATTTCATGCAGATAGCAAAAAATTTCATATTGTTTATTGCAAAAATGCAGAGAATGGTAAAGTGCGGATACCAATTTTTTCTTTTTCCGATATCTCACTATTAAGGGGTTGAGACTGCCCGTCGAATTTTTTGTCGAGAGCATCGTATAATCAGATAGGCTTTTGGCATTTCGGTCTAAATTCACGTCAATATATATTCGTGTTATGCCGAATATATATATATGCGTCCCCCTCTCGAAAGGCAAACGTTCAAAGTTCTTACCGTGCGGCATGGACGAAAATTTGTAGAAATAAAAATGGGTTACAAAGAAAGTACAATCAGTCAAAATAGTCGATACTCATTTTCTCGTTTTCGAAATAAAAATAAAGTTCGAAGGGAAAAAAAACGTTGTGTTCTTCGACTACTAGACGTTCATGATGATAATGATGAGTACAGCAACAAATGGCGTGTTGTTTATTGCAATAATTCGTGAATTACGTGTGAAAAATCACTCTTCAGTTTCCCACTCATATGGGCAGAGGCAAGGCTCGCAATCACGGACTGATTTCGTGCTTCGAAAAGCAACTAGATTACAATTGTATATTTACGGAGAAATTCCACTCCGCTCACCATATCGAAGGCATTATCTGCAGAGATTACAGCGTTTTTGGGTTGCCGCTGCAACTCATGAACAGAATGAGGCAAACATTTGCCTGATTCTGTTCTGCCCCAGTCGTCGTTATTTTCTTCGTGTGTATTTATCAATTGGGTTTCAAGTCATATAAATTCACCAACGATCAATATTGCTTCGTTCACGACGGAGAAGCCAGCCTTATATTTTGAGTTCGAAATACAAATATAAATGTACGTTAATCCGGTGAATGTTATTCAACTTCTATCCATAGCGATCAGTGCTATAAATTTGCCTCGCACTCCAATCACCGAAAAGGAAAAACAGTTCAGTAAGGATCTAGAAAACATGATCATTGAAGCGATGGATCCACCTATGAAAATGGAAGTCGAAACTGGTTTGGATTTGCTGTCAGCATATGAAATTCATGAAGCCACCGCAATAGAAGATGACAGTGGAGGAGATTGACACGGACAACGATACCAAGATCCAAAAATTGATGAAAATGTATGTACCCAAAATATAGAAGAATTGAGTTACGAATACAAGACAAGAGCTGTAGATTACTGGAGATCCGGAGCAAATGGGAATAGAAACTTATCACCTGTACAAACGAAATTCAAAAAGGTGAAATCAGAGCCGCAGTTGCACCGGTGGGCCCATAATATAAATATGTTTGGCACCTACAAAGAAAAGTTAACGAAGATAGCTCACTACACGTTAAATAATTTTTACAATGCTTTGGACAAAAGACTGCCATGAGAAAGACTGTCCATGATATAGACTTCGACGATATGCCTTACATGCACGAGAAATTGTAGAAATACCAGCCGTAAATTTCCAAGCATCCGCTTCTTGGCTAAGGACATTCAAAAACTAATATGGAATTGTGTCACGGAAGATTACTAAATATGTAACAATAGAACAATTATTAAACGCTGATACACTTCAAAGCAAAGCTATCGAATTTATAGAAATGGTGAAAGTCAACATAGCCAACGTTGGGGCTGAAAACACATTTAATTCTAATCAGAGTGGATTCAATTTAGAGCTGCATTCAGGCCGCACATTGGCGAAAGAAGGGCAGAAATCCGTTGAGACAGTCGTGCAATCGAAAACATCAACAGACAGTTATACTATACAGCCTTTGGTTTCGGGGAGTGCCAAGCTTTTGGCGCCTATGTTGATCGTTGTAAACGAACCTACTGGCAAATTTGGTACTCGAGTGGAACAAACTATGTTCAGAGCTGAACATATATTTCTATTGGCATTGAAATCTGGAAAATTGACGAATAATCATTTCAAGCGATGGTTCCAAGAAGTATATATTCCCAATACGGGTCCAAAATCGGTAATACTTCTGGATTCTTGGAGTGATAAATGTCCAACTGCATTTAAAGAAATGGATATGCAAGGGAAAGATATTAAAGTTTTAACCATTCCAGCAGGTAAATATATTGCACCAGTTTCATTATTTCTGTAGATAATTAGTCCATATGATAATTAGTAATTCCTGCAGATACGACTGGGATGATACAGCCTCTTGATGTTAATGTCTTCCGTAAACTTTGTCAAACACTTTTCTGACGCAGTAATATTACACAATTACGACGTCAATCTCCATTTAAGATACACTATTGTCAAATTACAATCTCTTACACACAACCGGTTTTCTGCTCCACGGTTTACAAACCTTTTCAAATATGCGTGGTACAAAAGCGGGTACGAAGAAGAAAGAGCACCAAACTTCGAAAATCCGGTAGAATTTTGCTTTTCACAAAATGTGCCGACGTGCGATATATGCGGCGAAGCAGCTATTATTACTTGTGCGTGGTGTAAGAAATCTCTTTGTTTCAAACACTTTTATCATGACTATCATTATTGTAAGAAGTATAATCCATAAAAACAGTGTTGAAACGTTTTCTAAATGAGTAAGCGTGAAAACATTTTTCCGATTGTGTTGTAATCTTCAAAGGCAGTACGTGGCGGGGAAGAATTTCTTCGTAAATATACAATTGTAATCCCGTTGCTTTCCGAAGCACAAAGTCAGTCCGTGATTGCGATTCTTGCCTCTACCCATATTAGTGGAAAACTGAAGAGTGATTTTTCACAAGTAATTCACGAATTATTGCAATAAACAACACGCCATTTATTGCTGTACTCATCATTATCATCATGAACGTCTAGTAGTCGAAGAATACAACATTTTTTCCTTTCGAACTTTATTTTTATTTCGGCGCGTCCACGAGCTATATATAGAACGAAGTTTTTGCGGGTGCGTTGACCCCTTAAGATTGTCGTTCCGCCAAAACGAGAAAATGTGTATTAACTATTTTGAATGATTGTACTTTCTTTGTAATCCATTTTCATTGCTACAAAGTTTCGTCCATGCCGCACGATAAGAACTTTAAACGTGTGCCTTTCGAGAGGGGGACCTTCGGGGGGAGCGGCCGGAATGTTACAAATATGCAATTACAACATAACACGAACATATATTGACGGAATCTCCGCACTTTTCCATTCTCTACATGTATACAAATTCACATCCCAATCGATTAACAATTCTCGGAGATACGGTTGAAAAAATTGCATTTTTGCAATAAACAATATGAAATTTGTTGCTATCTACATCGTTCTCATCTCCAGTACACCAAAAAATAAACACTGTTGCAATTTGAAGTTTTGTTCATATTTCGTACCGTTAAATCGTTATCGACGAAAAACGAAAACCACCCCATTTTTCAAAGGTGCCTTCAACCCTTAATAATCGGGTTCTGCCGATAAAAAATAATAAGTGTCGCCTATTTTTACCCATTCTACAAGCATGCCAAATTTAATCAAAATCGGCGACATCGAACTCGCAACATTTCCTTGTGAGTTGACCAGTCGCAGCATACTCTCGTTGATGCGGACAGCTGTTAGACGATGGTGTTCCAACAAATTTTGTCTGTTCCACCATGCTCAGAGACGACCGAACTCGACACTGTTGTATTTCCCACCAATGTACCGCATGCAGAGCTGACCATCGCGTGCCACTTGCAGCATTGTTTCGAACATTGTCGGACCTTGGTCGAAGGCCTTCACAAGTCGCTCCGGTAAGAAGATAGAGAACTCATCCGCGATGTTCGTGATGCGTTTTCCAAACTTGGTTTGTACGATCGTCATGTCGGAGATTCGATGGTCCGAGTGAACGGGGACTTCTAACAGCTTCTTCGTTGGAAGGAATTCCGCTATCCGGCTGACTTTGTTGATACTCGTGAAATCCATTTTCCACACTTTCCTCTTTTCAAAGTTCCTTTTGGGGAGATGTTGATGTTGTGTGGTATCCTGATCTTCGTCCACGCAAGTTTAAGCTCCCTCGAAACCCTCCCACTCAAATTTTCAAACTTGCCCCCACTTTTCCAGTCGTGAAAAGCAGGTTCAAATACGTTCGAAGAACCTCGTACGTGGAGAATTACCCCCCGACATTTTTTCACACTCGCAAAATGAAAACGGGTTTAAACACGTTTGACGAACTCCGTACGTGGAGAATTTCCACAGCATTAATCACACTCCTGACGTTGAGGTGGAGGGCCATCAATGTGATCTTTCATCTGTGGCGTATTATAATGCTCCATGCATGGACGATATGATATCACTTTACTGTTGTTTCGATGATGTTCTGGCAAATGATCCCAGAATAAACCAACAAATTCACCCCAATATTTTAGGAGCAAGACCTTTGAAACCCATTCGATCTCGTTTTTGGTCAAGTCCAGTGGGTGCTTGGCCGGATGCACTGCGTACATACTCGCACATGTGCACATCTTGACGTAATGTTTCGGAATGATACCGCGACGGGTTGAATTTTCTTATCGACACTTTTCATACCTGCAGTTACATGGAATAAATAATGCACTTTTTTATGAGTCTCTGAAAGAGCGCCCTTCATATGGCAGCTAGCGTTTTCTTATTGGTGGACATTTTTATAGCCATCTATAGTAGTTTCCCTACATGTGTCCATAGTGAGGCTGATAATTCCGAGTTATACGATAAAAACTTTTGTGGCTCTTCAACGGGTACCTGCTACTATTTGATCCCCCCATTTGCCGCAGACACCGTCTCGCTCCTCCACTAACTGGCCTTACCCTGCCCGCCGTGACGTCATACCCTGTGTACCACACGCAGGACCCCCGCGCCGCTCCCGCTGAGATCCCGGAGCTAGAACTGGCTTTGCGATACTAAGAACGTAAAATTCGAAAGATAACCGAGCAATAAGGAAAATTACGAAGGGTAATCAAGAAATGATTCAAAATACAAAAGAAAACCAAGAAATAATATAAAACATGAAAGAGAACCGAGAAATGATGTAAAATATGAAAGGTAATCGAGAATTAAGGTAAAATATAAAAATGACCAAGATTTAACCGAAAGATAATCAACGGTAGCGCATAAGCCGACACGTAACCGAGAAATGATGTAAAATGCGAGAGGAAATCGAGAATTGAGGTAAAATACGAAAATAACCGGAAGTAGCGTAGGAGGCGACAGGTAACCGCGATTTTCTCTGGCGCAGGATTGATACTCAGGGCCCTCGAAATCCTTGCTAAGTCGGTGAACCTACGATCGTTCAATAAATCGATAATGGTACGATCGGATAGACGGAGATACAGAAACAACAGGCCTTGTTATTATGTATCATAGCAGTGGCGCGCTCACGTACACCATTACACAGACCGAACAAAGTTTCGAAATCCAAGTACTCGGCAAATATTATACGTTGCATAGGAAAATTGCTATTTAAATAACTTATAATGAAAAATACAAGAAAATAACATACTGCGTTGCCAAACATGGCTTGGATAAGGCAAATTTTGACCGAACGAGAGCGTAGGGTTTTCATCTCCCGACTCCTCTTTTAAACTTTAGACTCGCCTCCAGGCGAACGCAAAAGCATGACGGGGACTGATCTCCAAAACTCGGGAGCGAACCCCCATGCTCACCCAGTGATAGAGGATGGAGACTCGGGCTCACCGCTACGCTGTTCCAGCCGGCACGCACTGACTCTAGGACTTACTCCAAAAACTCGACCGGACGCGAGCTCGCCAAATTCCCGACTGCCGATTCTTCACCTCACATCCCGAAGGTTCCCGCTCCCCACCCCCTTGCCCCGCTGGAACAATGCTTGCTCTAGCGCAACAATAGCGTTGTTCCTCTCTACTTGTAAAGGGATTCTGGGAATTCGCCATCTCTTATAGCGATGATGCAGAATATCGAACTTAAGCAACTCGTCGAAGGCTCGACGAGTATTCGAGTCTTCGACGAGCCTTCGAGGTCGGCCGAGATATGGCGCCGTCCTGCCATACCTGCGTGCGGGTTTCCCCTCTCAATATTTGAAGACAGCACCACGAACGCCTTCTTTCAGGACCCCGGAGAGTAAGGTAGGACCCAGAGCTCCCGTGGCGCTCGTGCTTCCAACCTTCCCCGCCAATGATGGTCACGAGAGAGGACCTTCTTGTGGACGACCCACGTTAACAAAAGGGGGCGCGGGAGGAAATTGCCAGGAGCACTCTTGGTCTTCCTAAATTTCATCATTTTAATTTAAAACATAAAGTATTCAGTCTTTCGGTACTACGAGCACGCCACTTAGGCACGGCCACCTCGAGCATGGTGCCCCAGGCCAAAGACCCGCATTACGTCGCAAACATAATTGGGATTTCCTTTCCAACGTTTCCTTGACAACGCGGCTGACCGCGTACGCAAATATCAACAAACGGAAAAAAGAGACAAACGCTAGCTCGCATGAGACTCGATATAACTGTTACGGGATATCTCGGGGTATCAGGGACAGACGGGGTTCTCCAAACGCAATTGCCTCTTGCGTTCTGGACCACGACTATTTTAACTTTATTGAAAGAAACAAATTAATCACGAGCACGGAAGAAAATTTGAAGGCTCGATTTAACGCGTAGCCTGGCCGCGGCTACGCGCACGCGAGGGGGAATGTTCCGAGGGACAACGGGAATCCGCCACGACCCCTTTTTACAAACATTGCGCGATCCTTCTTATGGAGACAAGATTCGGACAAATCAATCTAAATGACTCGCACTATTTTCCATGAAATTATTAACTAAAGAGAACATTAATTTTACGGCGACGCGTACGGAAGAGGAACATCGATTCGGGGATTAACACGGGAAGGGGGGAAGGGAACGATTCTAAAGTTGCCCGAGCGACTCATTTCTCCCCACAGATTTTACCCGGTCTTTTGCCGCTCTCGCAAATGAAAAACAGAGAAGAGACTTACAGATTGTGACGTTCTATCGCTCCTCTCGTCTGAGAGCCTGGTGCTTTTTCTATCTCTCTCACTCTCTCTTTCTTTCGCCTGGGCTTGCGTTCTATTTTAAAGGAACCTCCGAAAGGAATGTTCGACACTCA
This sequence comes from Ophion obscuratus, assembly GCA_964007375.1. Lineage (NCBI taxonomy): Eukaryota > Metazoa > Arthropoda > Insecta > Hymenoptera > Ichneumonidae > Ophion > Ophion obscuratus. The sequence goes on from OZ023313.1 coordinate 48,109,843, forward strand.
ATACCACGGTCACTATGAAGTCAAATCGAGTACCGATAGGAATAATGTTGTTCTCGAGACTGAAACGGGCGAAAGGTTCGCTAAACATGTTGACAAAATCAAATTAACTTGCATTTAGTTTTGGTCTCCACTAAAAAAAAGGGAAACCCAAATAATATTCAATCTAGGCAAATAAAAAATGTTTACACACGTATCGAAAGAAGATTGTTACCTGCGATTATCCGCGGCCTTACCTTCGCGGGTCACGGAACGGCCGATTCAACATCGAAGAGCCTATATCAAATCAACAAACTCGAAAATAATGCTGGAATCTACTACGAATTACAACCGGCGGTGCAACTACAACGCGCGGGCTAGAGACGGAAATTATACATCGACTTTGCCAATTTTATCGCGTATTTTCCGAAGCAGGGCGAAAACCTGTTAAAACCCCAAACAGGATGTCTCGAATACCACTTGGAGGCGGGTTGGATTAACGAGGTGCTGCGTAGATTGTATATAATATCAAGACTACTGTGCAGTCACGACCTCAATGGCGATCTATGGGCAATTGGAAATCGCAAGAATATCAAATCTCCGTCGCCCTTATCGACCATGAAGAGGCGTTCAGTTCCCGTCGGGTTCGTGGGAAGTATCAGCAAATCCATATTCGGCACCCTCGCCGAAGATGACGCCGATTATCTTTCTTCCCAAATAGATCGCCTGTTCGAAGATCAACAGAAATAGATACACTTCCAAGAATAACAAATGCATATTTGGAATTCAAATTTTCAAACGCCACATGAACATCTTGAAGAATCACGACGACTGGATGCTGTATATCAATTTGTATCGCGTATGCACACTGACCGCAGCGCGATCGCTAACATGTCCGCCGCGGCATAGCTCTCCAGTCAGTGGGAAATTCGAACCCACGGCTATATCACCGATGCAATTGCGAACAATAGCGGAGAAAGCGAAAAATCATGCAGGAGGGTTGGAATTCCCCTACCTCCTGGAGCACGTACGTCCAGAATACCTCCTGTCTCTCGTTTGAACAGACGTGACATCACGTAATGGGCGCCTAATGATAGTGGTGCATATACCACTTTTGGACACAACGATATACGACTTATTCCGGATAATCGCCTGGCCCGTTCCACAACAACTCACCAGTAACGGTACCAACCCAGCAAGCATTGTGCCGGCTTCACCTTACATCGCTTTGGGAAGAAACCGTCAAACCTTCGTCTTAGTTAGCGAAAAATACAAAATTCAATGTGAGAAGGCGGGTCAGCAATTGATTTCGTGGTTCCGACACGGGGAATATTTACCCGCATACGGCGGCGGGCTTGTCTCATATTTCGAGTCAACGAAATTGCGAGTAACGTGTCTAAATGCCCCAATACTTGACGTAACACTTCAAGGCATAAGGATTCTATAGCTGAGAGACAACTGCGATGGAGCGACCCGTAAAACCACCCCGTCGAGTCTCCGTGCATATACGGGCAAAGCAACATTATTCTACGAGCCCGGAGTAACATAAAATGTATTCATCGTCGTTTCTACCCTGGTTGATAGCGATGTTGCATTGGACCTGAGTGAATTGTTTCATCAAACGCGTAACCATTCATCGAGTGGCGAACCGAGTTTAAGGTTCATGGGGAATCGCTGCACGCTGTGAAAAAAAAGAATTTCGTGCCATAGGCGAACACAGAAGAAAAAGAGGAAAACAGCATCTTCTTATTCTGGCCAGCTTGGCGTGCCAAGGAATAGTATTACTCTTATTCCTAATCTACACCTCGAGGGCTTGGCTGTCTCTTTCTCTTTCGGATACATTTGGAAATGTTTAGGCTCGCAAAGAAGGAACTCTCGCTCAACCGAAGAGAGTTCGCACGTGCACTCAGATAAGGATATATACGAAAGACCTCAAGGACCTAGCTCGTCACCTAGCCAGCCGATAAGTGCTCCGCGTCCGCCAAGAGAGGACCCTCTTCCGCGCCCTGTCCCAATTTCGGGGAGTTGGTTCGAACGGCCGCGGCGCAACGCGGAATGGAACAACAGCGGGGTAAATTGGGAGAATTACTAGCGTCCTTGCCAATAGTATGCCGTGCGAGGATCCGTCAGTGCATTGAAGACTATAAGTATTTAATCGTAATTCATTCTTCGGCGAGGACGTTGATGTCTCCAGGGGGGGGGGGGGGGGGTAGGATGTCACGTCCCGTATATTTTTTATGTTTCGTTTATTAGTTTTCAGTATTTTTATCTTTTATCAATGAGTTTAATATTCATTATTTTCCAACAACTCCATCGCACTCGTGTCTCTGTGCAGTGTCAGGTGTGGAAGGGCAGATAGTGAGACCGGATATGCCCGATCGAGTTCCGCTGATCAGGCATCGCCTGATCCGCGGAGTTCGACCGTGGGACTTCGGGAGCGAGCAACTTTTCCGTGGACGTTTTCAAAAATCCCCACCGGGGTCATAGCCACAGAGCTAACATCGGTCCGGTGGCGGCGAATATGTTAGTTTCGATTAGCCCACGATTCGCTTTTGGAGTCGGAGAAAAACTCATAGTAAAAGCAGAGCTCGCGGCGGTGTAATATGTCTAGGCTAGCAACCCGACGGACCCGCACAGAGACGTTAGTGCTACTATTTAATATACTATCAAGCATAACTTTTATTCGTACAAAATTATACTATAAACTACAACCTTTAAGTCAGTGATAAAGGTGCGGGGCCTACGTTAAAACCCCGATCAAAAATAGAGGACCAATAAGTTTGAACGCGCGGTGTGCGGGAGAGAAACGCGGGG